>JAPKLX010000190.1:100672-176456 GCA_026898415.1 Leonotis leonurus | reverse complement strand
ACAGATTCTCTCTCTCCACTGAGTTAGAGAAATGGAATCTGTCTAAGTAAGAATCTCGACACAGATCGTAGGTCGTGAGCAGTCTGTCTAAGAGACAGAACGACTAATGGCTTTTCAGGATCACCAGAGCGTCTATTCTTATACAGATTGTGTGTGCGGAAGCTGTGATTACAAGTTTCTGCTCTACACTTAGAAAACTTTTTGTTGTTTAGTCGAGTGTTCTTTAAGCGACTTATTTCAAGTGCGCAGCTCGCAGATGGTGATCTGCTCACTGGTGAAGTGAGTGCGGAATCAATAAATGCAATGCAGAAAGTAAAGAACACACATTGTTTTAACGTGGTTCGGGAAACTCCTTACGTCCACGGTCGATCTAGCTTGATTGATGAATCCCTTAATCTTGGATTCCTCAATTCTTTAACTCATTGAATACGAGCACACTATTCTTGTTTATACTCGTTGAAGATGGGTTGACACCTCGCTTATTTAAACTCGCTGAGAACGAGATCTGGGTAGGGGTTTGTGTTTAAACCTCCTTCACAGTTTTGAGACTGTGAAAGATACTAGAACTATGATTGTTGAAGTGCTAACCTATTGTTAGTTCTAGGATATGAGATTCTCTGAAATGTGTTGGTGATTCTCTACTATGTTACAACACGTCGAAGGGTATTTATAGACGAACGAGTATTGATTGAACTATTGAATATTGAAGAGAATCTTGCAGTTTTGATGGCTAATTTTCTAGGAATCTCTACACCGACTGCATTACCCACTCACCTTCCTTTCTTATTACATCACTCTCGTGATTCTACTATTAAGCACAGTGATATTTCATGTCAATCATTTTCTCTCTCTTTTTCTTCACTCCTTCTTGTATCTCACTCCCTATTGAGCTTTAGGAATACGTGGCATATTTATAAGGCTGTAATAAATTATAGTCATTGATGTGGTGCAACTTTTACAGCTAGCATTAATAGCCTTGTTGACTATAGTTTGCTGACTGTAAATCTATCCGTTGGAGTGTGTCCTTCATGGCATCTGACGTGTCGTCTGGCGTGGCATGGACACTTCAGCTTCTGATCCATTTAGGTAGATCTGTAGCTTTCTTCAATTTATATTGAGCAGCTCGTATTCTGTCTCAAGATAGAACTTCCTTGATATTCCTTGAGCTGTCTCCTCAAACTCTGATGATCAATCTGATAATTACAGTTTGATACTCTTCTTTAACTTCTTGATACATAAACAAAACGTTTCCTACGTTCTGTGTCATGAAAACCTTTCCTGAAGTATGATGCTCTATTGATGCCCAATGTGACTTATGTTCTGCTTCTTTATAGTTCACATATAAGCCATTCTAAGTCTAGTATAGATTCTGATAAGACCAGAACGTGACTCACGTTCTATTCCTTTACAATGTGATCTGTATGCAAACTAAGACTTAAAGCTTATGTTGATCTTTTATCGATAGATCTCATAGAGATGTAGATCTCTTTATGGTGTAGATCAACTTCGCATGCTTCCGTCCTCTTATATTATGTGAAGTGGCCTCGTCTTCTGGATAGTGAGCTATATTGCATCACCACGTTTTGTGTAGACTATGTATTCTCTTCATTCATGCTTTTGTTAGTGATGCTTCTAAGTCTATTCTAAGACACTATAGATTAAGTCCTATAGATAGATTGTTACTTACATTCTGTCTTTACATTTCGACTGAGTCTTACTAATATCATGATCTTATAACACATATCATGATTCACGATCTGTTCTTACAGATTGATCATGTGTTCTAGTACAAGAGTAACATAAGATCTAGCTCTATAGACTAGGTTATTAACCTGTCTTTACATGTTAGCTGATCTGTTATTATGAACACAGAAGATTACATATGTACATGATCTGCCTTTTATAGATCTGGTCCTTTTACATTTAATCTTCCATAGAATCTAACTATATTATATAATAACTTAAATCTTAGGCATCACATAGCACAAAAAACTAATATAGAATGACTCAAATATCTTAACACAACAATTATTTCGCAAACATCATCAAAACAAACATAATAATGGTTTCACACTCATCATCAAAACCAAGCTAACTGTATTGAATCAACCAAAAGGTTTCTAAAAGTTTGGTTTGGTTTTGTCAAAAATCGAACCAAATACCCGAATGCTCTCCCCTAATTTTGATGCATAATTGCAGTACTAATACATTTTAGTTAAGTAATATTTAAGAATAATATTTATCTTCTTGTCATAGTAATGTAATTTTTGATTCATTACTTTAAATTTGCTAAAAATATATACTTGAGTTGTCACATTGCAATTGATAGTAGTGGTCAATAAATAACTGAGATAGAGGATTGAAAATGGGAAAAATATTGTAATTGGGATCCAGTCGGATAGTAAATGTAAAGACGAAAGTAATGAAGGGACATATGGTGAGGTTGATGTAGTTAAGAAGAAAAAAATGACTATATGTCGATTAGAAAAGAGTGAAGAAAAGGATAATGCATTGGGTTTATGATTAATTACACTACATTTATATCATTATGCAATAACTATAAACTCAGTTTAGAATTAGTGTGTAGAGTCTAGAGTTTAGGATAAATTCTAAAAGTATAGCACAATATATTATATAGATCGATCTATTAAAAAATAACATGAACAAGTTATTTGAAATACATTTGACGTTGTTAAGTGATGAAACTTTTGTATTATAACAATGCAAACTGAATCATAACTGATATATCAAATACGGTAGAAATACAATATATAAAGTTGCAAAATTAAATAACATTATATTATATGATGCATTAATAAGAATGGTACTATATATATATATATATTTTGTAAGTAGTAACTTTAAAAATGTGCTATTTCTAAAATTTATAAGAAAAATTGAGTAGTGTAAACTTCTTAAAATGTTGTTAATCACAATTTGTTTTATCTATTATTTTGTTAAAATCAAAGAAATGATTAATTAATAATTATGTTTCATTTATATTTTATTATTAATTATTATTATTTTATTGCTTTTGCAATTTTTAAATAATTAATAACATATACGTGAGCATAATTAACAAGTTCATACACTCAGTTTTTTATTAAGTAAATATGTAAATGTTAAATTTAAACCCGTAGTTGCGAAGCATAATGTGTTATGAGTTTGACGAGCTAAAATCATGTCGTGAAAATATGTATTTTTCTAAAAACTCTGTCGTTATTTCTGCAAACATAACGTGTTTACTTTCAAATGTCCGGTTTTTAAATTTATATAAACTTTGACGACATGATTTTATTAATTAGCATGTTAATAACATGTATTGCACGTGAAAAAAAAAACTCGATCAAGAAAAGATAAAAATCCGTTCGGTTTGTGGCCGAGTTTTCATTTTTAGACTATTTTTCACGATCGGATTTTCATAATTTGATATCTTGATTATCTTATGATCTCAAAAATACAATCTATTGTTTAGATGGACGAATAAAACTATATAAACGTAAGGTACAATGAGTTTTGGGAAGACGGTGTTTACGTAGGCAGTAACGAATGATTCAATAATGTTAGAATAGTGATAGAACCCATATGAGGGGCTCATAATTACGCAGGAATCCACAAGTTTAATATATCGCATAAATATTTAATTCTATAGCAATTAATACCACATAGGAGAATATAAAAATGGATTTAAATTATACCTTTATCCTTAGCTAATCCTTTGCTTGGGGAGAAATGAATTGAATCGTCAGCAAGGAACCGCAATCCATTCCAATCGAATATCCTTGATCTCCTTCGATCCTAACTTGGAAACTTCTAACCTATTCTCGATCTATGATTTGAATATTGTGTGGGCAATAAACTAGCAAATCTTGTTAGAGAAGAAGAACGAAAAATAGAGTGTAGAATACTCTAATTTTCGAAAATGAAGAGAATTTTATTCTCTTAATGGCCGAAAATTATCACTATGGAGGGAGAGAGAATTTGGCCATTATATTTCCTCTATTTATAGATATTATGGGCTAGGTTAGAGTTTCTAAGGTAAATGGATGAGATCCAAAAAATATAATTAATTCCCACTTTTATCTCTATACAATTCCATCTATTCTTCCAATTTGAATTTTGAATAAATTCAAAATTAATTTGGCCAAGTCAAATCCATAACATAATTTAATTAATTGTTTGGTCAAACTTAGACTTAAATAAATAAATATATTAAGTTAATTTAACTCTCAAATTAATTACGCTATGGAAAAGTAATAAAGTGTAATTCTATTATAAATATTTATCGACTCCATTACACGATAAATATTGAACTCATCTTTATCCATCCAAAATTAGGGATGTAACCCTTTTATCATTAATTATTTTCTGAGTTTAAGATTTATTAAATCTATTAATTAATTGAGTTCGCTTACAACTCATAATTAATTAATATATTTATTCGCGAATGATCTGGTTCAGACTTTAGTTATTAGATATGGAATAAATTCCAACCGGCCGGGTTAATTATGCAATAAACATTTCTGAACGCCTCACGCAGATTTTATTAACTCGTGTCACCGAGACGCGATTCTATGCGATTGACAATCGAGTGCTTCTAGTTAAACTAATCACTACTGATCAAGAAATCACTATCTGGGGTTACGAAAAACTCGTAATCGAAGATGAATCAAAACAACATTTAATTAGTCGCATATACTAATGTCATCGTCACAAATTAAGAAATAATTAATTTCCAAGACCTCGTTCTAAGCAACAGCACGTAGAACTTATCTCACTGTAAAACCTCTCTACATGTACACGCAAAGCATGTGTATCAGCTTATACATAGTGATATCATTCTGCGGGCTAAGATCAGCTCTCGCATCAAATGATACCGCAACCTTTACCGACTAGACTCTCCAAGTCTGTCTAGACTGTGAGCTTTATACTACATATGACCTGACTGTGTTACCTTTTGTGATTATCGATCCACCACATAGTCTACAATTGTTGTAACCAGAATCGTTTGCAATTAAATATATAAAGATAATAAATAACAAACCAATGATAGAAACATTTATTCTCATTTAAATGGAACTGAAAATATGTTTGATACATCGTCTGAGCATAAAGCATGCTTTGAGGTATACAAACCCTAACAATCTCCCACTTATACTCAAACATGCTTTAGAGTATGCTATCTGTGTCGCATGACATTACAAATCTCCCACTTATATTTAAAGCAGGTCCACTACATGTCTCACCCCAAATTCCTCTAAGTGCAGCTTGAACGTTTTACCGTTCAGGGTCTTTGAAGGATTAATCAAGTTGTAATCCGACACTACCTTGGACACTACTACTTCGCCTCTCTACACTATATCTTAAATGATATTGTACTTCCACTCAATGTGTTTTCTTGCCTTGTGGATCCATGGTTCCTTTGAGTTTGCCACTACACATGAGTTATCACAATAAATCGTGATACTCGAAGACATACTCGCAATCACATATAGGTCCATCAAGAAGCTCCTGAGCCAAACCGCTTCCTTTGAGACCTCCGTCGCAACCACATATTCGGTTTTCATGGTGGAGTCTGCGTTGAATTTATGCTTCACACTCCTCCATATCACGACTCTGCCTCCCAAAGTAAACACATAACCGGAGGAAGATCTCCTCGAATCCTGGTCTGTCTGAAAATCATAATTTTTATAACCCAAAGGACAAAGGGTGTCTGACTAGTAAACCAAACAACACTCCTTAGTCTGTTTAAGGTACTTGAGTATGTCCCTTACTGCAGTCCAATGAACTTTTCTTGGGTTAGATTGATATCGTGCTTCCATGCCTATGGCATACCAGATATCCGATCTAGTGCATATTATAGCATACATGAGACTACCAAATGCTAAAGCATAAGGTATTTGTCTCATCTCCTCTATCTCGTCAGGTAACTTTGGACACATGTCCCGAGAAATAGTAACTCTATGTCTAAAGGGTGAGAAGCCTTTTTGGAGCCTTTTATACTAAAGCGTCTAAGTACAGTCTCGATATAGGATTCTTTGAGATAGACATAACATTCTACTTTTATAGTCTAACGTCCGACAACATCTTCTTGACACTTCCGATCAAGAGAATGTCATCTAAGTATAACACCAAGAAAACAACTGTCTTACCCGCACACTTCTTGTACACACAACTTTCGTCAGGGCAATGATCAAATCCATAGGACTTGATGACCTGATCGAAACAAAAGTTCCATGACCGTGAGGCTTGCTTAAGTCCATAGATGAACTTCTTAAGCTTCCACACCATGTGTTCCTTTCCTTGAACTGCATAGCCCTCGGGTTGTTGTATATAAATATTTTCTTCAAGACTTTCGTTTAGGAAAGCTGTCTTGACATCCATTTACCATACTTCCCAATCCATATGCACGACAATTGACAAGAGTATACGAATAGACTTGAGCATAGATACTGGAGAGAATGTCTTATCGTAATTGATACCTTCTTTTTAATTGTGTCTTTTTGCCACTAGCTAGCTTTGAAGACTACGACGTTTTCATCGGGTGCTTGTTTTCACTTGGAGATCCATTTACTCCCAATTGCCTTGCAACCTTCAAGCAGATCAACTAGCTCGTATACTTCCTTTCCTACCATGGACTGGAGTTCAAACTCCATCGCTTCTTTCTAGAGGTGACAATCCTTGTTGTGAACTGCCTCGTTCAGATTCTATGGGTCCGATTCATCCAGGCTTGGGACTCGGTTAGATGCCTCTCTCACTCCAATGAATCAGTTAAGTTGGTGAACATCCCTCCCAATACGACGAAACTCCACTACTGGTGGTACAAGTGTTTGGATTGGTGTCGGTGGTGGTTGTGTTTCTTGTAAATTTGGACAAGCTATAGATCTCATTTCCTCGAGAACTATCTCGCTTCTGGACTTGTGGTTGTTCACATAGTCATCTTCTAGAAATCGAGCGTAGGTGCTAATCACGACCTTTCGATCTCTGAGACTATAAAACTCCCACACTTTTGTCTCTCTAAGATAGCCTACAAACAGACACAAGTGAGTATGAGGTGCCAGTTTGTCGACGTCCTTTTCTAGCACGTGTGTTAGACAACCCCACACCTTGAGATGTTTTAGATTGGGCTGCGCCTGGTCCACAAGTCAATTGGTGTCTTAGGGATTGACTTGGAAGGCACCAAATTCAATGTGTAAACTGTCGTTTCTAGGGCATATTCCCAAAACGAAATAGGCAACTCTGCATAACTCATCATTGACCTCACTATCTCCATAAGTGTTCTATTCCGTCATTCTGCTACATCATTTTACTCGGGTGTTCCCGGTGTAGTTAACTTGTAGAATACACGTTGCTAGATACAATAAAAGTAGATCGTGAAAAATAAAAATATATGTTGACAATTAAAGTAAATACAAACTATATAGCCGAGTCGAGGAGTCCTCTCTCCGCAAGACGAAATACGCCCCGGTAGTGCTAACGGATTGACGTATCGCCCCCAAAGATGAAACATATTCGTCCTTTAGAGTAGTAGCACCACAAAATCTCAAGGCTCCGACGAACTTGACGAGATTAGAGAATCGAGTAAACTATGCTCCTAAAAATGCAACAAAGAGATGAATGTAGAGAGGAGGAGGAGAACTTGTTGTTGGTGTGTTTGAAACAATCCTACACCTCTCCTTTTATAGTGTCTCATGGGGGAACAAATTAAATGGTGCTCATCATGACTATTAATCACAACCGACGGTTTCTTCTCCTTTTGAATTAGATGATGGCATAGACGTTGCAAACTTAATTCTTGGTCAATGGTATTAACACCATTAAAACCAAATATCAATGCATGCAAATCATTTACGAAAATGCATGTGCAGAGGAACCTTTATTGGGTTTTGTCAAATGATTTTTAAACCATTTATTTATTTAAGTCCAATTCATGGCCTTAAAACTTAATATTGCCAAATAACTCATTTATATTATTTGGTCCAAATCACCAAACCCAACTGACTCTCCTCTACATACTTTAGAATATTATTTTTCGCTCATCGAAAAATCGATTTTGAGAAATATATATAATGCTACAACTATCTACTCAAATAGTAGTATAATTATCAACTATCTAATTCACCTTGAATTAACAACCGTCTAATTAATTTAGAACCCTACAAGTTCAAAATTAATCTCAACTCAATTAAGAGTCCTACAAACTCAAAATCAATTTATCCAACAATCCCCCACATGAGTGAAAAATGATATGTATGTATGCAGACACAAATCAGTTCTCAAGAATTACTATTGCATTCGGAAAAGTAACTTGTGGTTTTGAACTTTCCTTAGTTAACACTATCGGGCATACCGGCGGGCTAGTGGACGTGCTGCCTTGAACTATTCCTCCTTGGTGTATACCGAGTTAATAGCATTAACGTAATATCATATCGATCTCATCAGTTCTCACGTTTTGTGTCCGTTTCAGGCCTTGGACACCTCTTTGGATTCATAAGTGTTCTTTTTGAAATGGCCAACATTTCTCACTTATATAGGTGACTCTCTTATCAAGTATCCTACAACACTTATCTCTGAGAGTCATTAAAAGTCTAAAGACTTAACCTCACCACGTGCATGTAACAACACTCTCTTACTCTCTAGGAAATGGATGGAGATTTAATCTCCAAGAGTGTTTTAACACTAGATTCTTATAGCTTAGTTTTCCCATTGAACCAAGTTCTTGGGATCTCCGTTCATCATGGTCGGGTTACCACTATAATCATCTTTAAAATGTGGATTTCAATCTCCTTCCCTTTAGCAACTTATACATTTGATCTCGATTTAACCCTTTGGTTAGAGGATCCGCAAGGTTATCTATTGATTTCACATAATCAATAGTTATAAAACCACTTGAGATCAATTGCCTCACGGTATTATGTCGTCGACGAATATGTCGAGACTTACCATTATACATCTCATTTTGTGCTCTCCCAATAGCTGCTTGGCTATCACAGTGAATCATCACTGACGGCACAGGTTTACTCCAACAAGGAATATCTTCAAGAAAATTCCTAAGCCATTCAACTTCTTCTCCAACTTTATCCAAAGCTATAAATTCGGATTCCATAGTAGATCGGGCTATGCAAGTTTGCTTCGTGGACTTCCAAGAAATAGCTCCACCCCCTATAGTAAACACATATCCACTCGTTGAAAATGAGTCCTTAGTGTCAGATATCCAATTAGCATCACAGTACCCTTCAAGTACTGGGGGGTCTCTTGAGTAATGCAATCCGAAGTTAAGAGTATACTTCAAGTATCTCAAAACTCTTACTAAAGCTTTCCAATGTTCTTCATTTGGATTGCTCGTATACCGGCTCAATTTGTTGACCGGACACGCTAAATCAGGACGTGTACAATTAGTAATATACATCAAACTTCCAATGATTTTGGCATATTCCTCTTGAGCTACAGGTTCACCTCTGTTCTTGCTCAAGTGCACATTAAGCTCCAATGGAGTCTTAGCTGGTGGACGGTCATAAGCATTGAACTTCTTGAGCACTTTCTCAATATAATGAGATTGTGTCAATACAAGTCCTTCAGATATTCTTTTAATTCTTATCCCAAGAATAACATCTGCCACACCCAAATCTTGCATTTGAAAATTTCTTTTCAACATATTTTTAGTATCAACGATCACGCGTTGACTATTTTCCATAATCAACATGTCGTCTACATAAAGACAAACAACAACATACTCGTTAGAATTTCCCTTTACGTATACACACTTGTCACACTCGTTGATCCTAAAGCCATTTGACAGCATTACACTATCAAATTTCAAGTGCCATTGTAAAGGCGCTTGTTTTAAACCATACAACGAATGTTGTAATTTGCAAACTTTCTTTTCCTGACAGGGTACTACATACCCTTCAGGTTGTTCCATGTAAATTTCATCATGCAAATTCCCATTAAGAAACGCAGTTTTTACATCCATTTGATGAATCTCTAGATTGTGCAAAGCTGCAATCGCGATGAGCATCCTAATGGAGGTAATCTTTGTAACTGGTGAGTAGGTGTCAAAGAAGTCAAACCCTTCTTTTTGTTTAAAATCCTTAACAACAAGTCGAGCTTTAAACTTATCAATTGTTCCATCAGCTTTATACTTCCTTTTAAGTATCCACTTGCATCCTAAAGGCTTGAAACCTTCTGGAAGATCAGTCAACACCCAAGTGTGATTCTGCATGATGGAATCAATTTCGCTATTAATAGCTTCTTTCCAGAATGGTGCATCTGGAGTAGCAAGAGCTTCCTTCACTGACTTAGGATCCTCATTCAACATGAGTGTGATGAACTCAGGTCCATAAGTCTTAGGTTTTCTCACTCTATTACCACGTCTAGGTTCAATATCCTCTAGGTCAGGACTCGTGGTTCTCTTTCTCTTACCATGTCTTGATCCTGTTGGATTTGGCCTATCGGCTTCAACTATAATTCTATCTTCAGAATTATTTCCTTTATCTTTACACGGATAAATATTTTCAAAGAATATAGCATTCCTTGATTCTATCGTTGTTCCTTCATTCACATCGGGAATCTCCGACTTATGAACTAAGAACCGATAAGCACTGCTATTTAGTGCATATCCTATAAAGATATAATCAACCGTTTTAGGACCAATTGTAACTTGTTTAGGAAACGGCACTTTTACCTTCGCTAAACACCCCCACACTTTAAGGTATTTATAAGAAGGTTTCCTTCCTTTCCACAATTCATAAGGAGTCACATCCTTACCTTTAAGTGAAATTTTATTCAAGATGTAATTAGCCGTTAAGACAGCTTCCCCCCACAAGTTTTGGGGTAATCCTGAACTAATCAAAAGAGCATTCATCATCTCTTTTAGAGTTCGATTCTTTCGTTCCGCAATGCCATTTGATTGGGGTGAGTATGGAGCCGTTGTTTGATGAATTATACCACTTTCGTTGCATAACTCTTCAAACGGTGCTACATATTCTCCACCTCTATCACTTTGAACCATCTTAATTCTAGAATTAAGTTGATTTTCGGCTTCATTTTTGAAGTTCTTAAAGGCTTCAATAGCTTCATCTTTACCTCTTAAGAGATATAGGTAACAATACCTTGTGCAATCATCGATAAAAGTAATAAAATGCTTTTTACCACCTCTTGTTTGCACAAAATTTAAATCACACACATCGGTATGAATTAATTATAAAGGCATAGTGTTTCTTTCTACCGAATGAAATGGTAACTTAGCCATTTTAGTTTCTACACAAATTTGACATTTGTCTTGAGTTTTAAACTCATTCACCTTTAGTAAATCTAAATTTACTAATCTTTTTATAGCATTAAGATTAACATTTCCTAATCTATAATGCCATAAATTAGAACACTCAACCAAGTAAGAAGAAGTAGAAGCATTCTTATTATCATCATTCTTGATTACACGGCCCTTGGCCATTACATTAATTTTGAATAAGTCATCATAAATGAATCCCCTACCTATAGGAGTTCCAAACTTAGACAAAATAAATTTATCGGAAACAAAAACTAGTTTGAAACCATTCGCCACTAGTAGTGATCCCGAGATTGAATTTTTACGGATGTCGGGAACATGCAACACATCCTTCAAAGTTAGCTCTCTCCCGGAGGTTAACTTCAACACCACATTCCCAATTCCAACCACATCGGATGAAGCTTGGTTGCCCATGTGGAGTTTCCTTCCTTCAACCTCTTTGTAGGTTGAGAAACTACTCTTGTCAAAGCACACATGACAAGAAGCACCGGTGTCGATAAACCATGACTTTGGATTTTCCACGTGGTTCGTTTGGTAGATCATGGCACATAAACCATCATCGTTGAAGTCCCTCTCAACAACATGCACCGTTTTCTTGAACTTCTTTTTCTTTGGTGCATTGCAATCCTTAGCCATGTAGTCGGGTTTATCACAATTATAGTAATTTCCTTCGAACTTGCGCACCACCACTTTAGTCTTGCCCTTGTCTTTAGCATTTGGGCGAGCATGCTTGTTGGACGAACCAACTCTCTCCAACAAGTTGGCTCTTGCATCCATTGGGGCCTTGCCCCTTTCAAGCACAATATTGTCGGCCTCAATGCGAAGCCTCACATTTAGTTGCTCAAGTGTGATATCTTTTATCTTATGTTTGATCCCTTTCTTGAACTCCTTCCAACTTGGAGGAAGTTTCTCGATCAAAACCGCTGTTATAAAGGTATCGCACATTTTCATGCCCTCGGCTAGAACTTGGTGGATGATGAGTTGAAACTCCTCCACTTGTTCCATCACAGGTCGATGATCAACCATTTTGTAGACCAACATTTTGGCTACCACGAATTTCTTCATCCCGGCATTATCCGCCATATACTTTTTCTCAAGTGCTCCCCACAATTCTTTAGAGGTAGGGACACTTGAACAGACAGAATACAAAGTATCCTCTAAATCACTCAAGATTGAGTTTTTACATATATAATAATAGCTTTTCCATTGATCATATATCACACGGGTCCCAAAATCGACCACATCCTCCCTTGGAAGCGGAGGACTATCCTCAGTTAACCAACTCGTGAGCCCCAACGTGGTGATGTAGAACTCCATCTTTTGTTGCCACCTTTTGAAATCCTTCCCCGAGAACAAAGGAGGAGGATTTGCCTTTGGCATCGTTGGTTGTTGGGAAGCCGTGAAAGGCAGCGCACTTGATGAAGTCAAGGGCGGAATCACCGTCATGATTGGAGGCAGGAACGATGGGAACGACATCAGGTGGAACGGAGGGGCCGAGGCATTCAAAGGCATGCTTGATGCACCATGGAGAGAGTCCATCAATGGAACGATGGTTGACATGTTCGTGGCTACCACCGGGATGGAAATAGGAATCGTTCCCACAAACGTGGTGACCACATGACCAGGATCGAAAACAGCGCCGGTAGATCCACCAACGGTGACGGAGGAAGAAGCATCAACAAATGAAACAACTACATCGGAGTTGGAATTGGTAGGGGTTGACATCTCCAAGCAAAGTTTAAGTCAATATTTTTTTTTAATCCTCCCACGATCAAGAACCGAAATAGCAACGTGAGGTATTTCGTCTTGCGATTGTAGAGTACACGTTGCTAGATACAATAAAAGTATATCGTGAAAAATAAAAATATATGTTAACAATTAAAGTAAATACAAACTATATAGCCGAGTCGAGGAGTCCTCTCTCCGCAAGACGAAATACGCCCCGGTAGTGCTAACGGATTGACGTATCGCCCCCAAAGATGAAACATATTCGTCCTTTAGAGTAGTAGCACCAAAAAATCTCAAGGCTCCGACGAACTTGACGAGATTAGAGAATCGAGTAAACTATGCTCCTAAAAGTGCAACAAAGAGATGAATGTAGAGAGGAGGAGGAGAACTTGTTGTTGGTGTGTTTGAAACAATCCTACACCTCTCCTTTTATAGTGTCTCATGGGGGAACAAATTAAATGGTGCTCATCATGACTATTAATCACAACTGACGGTTTCTTCTCCTTTTGAATTAGATGATGGCATAGACGTTGCAAACTTAATTCTTGGTCAATGGTATTAACACCATTAAAACCAAATATCAATGCATGCAAATCATTTACGAAAATGCATGTGCAGAGGAACCTTTATTGGGTTTTGTCAAATGATTTTTAAACCATTTATTTATTTAAGTCCAATTCATGGCCTTAAAACTTAATATTGCCAAATAACTCATTTATATTATTTGGCCCAAATCACCAAACCCAACTGACTCTCCTCTACATACTTTAGCATATTATTTTTCGCTCATCGAAAAATCGATTTTGAGAAATATATATAATGCTACAACTATCTACTCAAATAGTAGTATAATTATCAACTATCTAATTCACCTTGAATTAACAACCGTCTAATTAATTCAGAACCCTACAAGTTCAAAATTAGTCTCAAATCAATTAAGAGTCCTACAAACTCAAAATCAATTTATCCAACATAACTGAGATTGAATCACTGCTTCCGACGAATGGTTCAACAACTTAGCACTGAGGTATTCGCCTCCGCGATCAGAATGCAGACAATTGATAGTCTTTTTCTGACGATTCTCCACAATTGCCCTGAATTCCTTGAATTTCTGAAAGGAATCCGACATATGGTGTATCAAGTATACATATCCAAACTTGGAGTAATCATCAATAAATGTGATGAAATACTGCGCGCCACCTCTGGCCTGGGTCAATATTGGACCACAAACGTCGGAGTGAAGCCAACATATCTTTTGGCTCTATTTCCTTTGACGTTGAAAGGTCTCTTGGTCATTTTTCCTTCCAAGCAGGATTCACAAGTCGGGTATGATTCAATTGGAGTTTATCCAAAGGCCCGTGTTCCAATAACTTTTGAATCCTCCTAAGGTTAATATGTCCAAGTCTTAAGTGCCATAGATATGTATCATTCGATAAAAGACAATAAGCTTTTATTTTCTTGGAGTTAGTAGATAAGTTAAAAGTCGCACTTTGTTGCTTAGGCTGTGCAAATATAGTATATAAGTTGTTTACTATCATGCCGGTGTAAATAACATAATTTCCTTATTGATAATTATATAATCATTAAAGGAAACTAAATATCTATGCCAGATTGGTTTAGAAAATGAAATTAAATTCTTTCTATAACTAGGCATGAACAAAATATCTCTCAATACTTAAATCAGAAGAAGCGAACTTCAATCTGCACATCTCCCACTGCATAGACCGCCGCTTTCGTAACACCGCCCAAAGATATGAAAATCTCACCTTCCTTAAGTAGTCTTGTTCGCAGTAATGCCTGCGAGTTGCAGCAAACATGGTCTGTGGTTCCTGTCTCTATCACCCAAGTTTTGGCAGAACTGACCATTAATATTTCCGCTACTAAGGCGTAAGATGTATCTTGACTGTTTCCCCACTTCTCACGAAGCAGACAGTCAGATTTTCTGTGTCCTATCTGACCAAACCCAAGAAATTTTTCAGTTGTTTGCTCTGGGCGACCGAAATTTCTCCTTCCCCAATGGTGTTCAGGGAATCTGGAGGACATTCTTTGTCAAGAACAAACCTTATGTAATCAGTAGTCAAGACTTTGTGCAAATTAAACAATCAATATATATAGGACCGTCGAGTGTAATCTTAAAAAAACGGGGTAAGTGAATTGAAAAACATGCTTAACAGAACTGGGAATAAAATAAACAATCCATTATAAATAACATGCTCAAATCCAGATAATCGAAAACCTTAAAAAATGATCACGCATTGAACATATTGTTTAAAATCAAGTATGCAAGCCACGCAGTGTGATCGATTACACAATCAATTTTAAAACGATTTTACTGGTCATATAACTCAACATTCAGAGGCCGCGCAGTGCTGCTATAACTGCTAAATTATACCTAAGATAGTACCATGAGCCCTGACACCAAAAAATATTACTTGATTTTAATAAGCCCACAACGAAGGGGTCATATTGCCATCAAATAATATCTTACAGCCATCTTTGAGAAATCTTATCATGTGAACTCGTAAAATGTGATCATGTTTGGAATCAAAACAAGTTACTACACGAAAAGACCGTCTCATGGAGATCATATGTAATTTTAGCAAATTAAATTAATAAAATGCAATTTCAATTATCGCTTAATTATTTTTAACAAAAGGTTTTTAACATGAATAATTACATATTATGGCATACAACATAGAAGTATATAAAAGCGGAATTAAATTATACATTTCTCTTAGCTAGTCCTTTGCTTGTGGAGAGATGAATTGAATCGTCAGCAACGAACCGCAATCCACTCCAATCGAATCTCCTTGATCCCCACTTGATCTCCTTCGATCCTACCTTGGAAATTTCTAACTTATTTCCGATTTGAATATTGTGTGGGCAATAAACTATCAAATCTTGATAGAGAAGAATAACGAAAAATAGAATGTGTAATACTATAATTTTTTGAAAAATAAGAGAATTTTATTCTCTTAATGGCCGAACATTATCACTATGGAGGGAGAGAGAATTTGGTCATTATATCTCCTCTATTAATAGATATTATGTGCTAGGTTATGGTTTCTATGGTAAATGGATAAGATCCCAAATAAAAGAACTAATTCCTACTTTTATCTCTCTACAATTTCATTTATTATTTAAATTTAAATTTTGAATAATTCAAAATTAATTTGACCAAGTCAAATCCATAACTTAATTTAATTAATTTCCAAGCCATTTTGACCAAATTAAATTTAATTAATTGTTCGGTCAAACTTAGACTTAAATTTATTAACATTAATTTAACTCTCAAATTAATTACTCTATGGAAATGTAATAAAGTGTTCAATTATAAATATTTATCGACTCCACTATAGGATAAGTATTGAACTCATCTTTATCCATCCAAAATTACGGATGTAACCCTTTTTCCATTAATTATTTTCCGAGTTTAAGATTTACTAAATCCATTAATTATAGTGTGGTGTGCTAGGGTTTTCGGCCCCCTCGTCTATTTATAAGGATTGTGGGCTAGATTAGGGTTTACAAAGAGAATGAATCTTACACTTACAAAAGAAGACTCGGTCCATTAATATCTCTAATAAATTCCTATTTATGGTCCAGTCCATTAAGACTGCTAATAATTAATATATGACTTATTGATGGAACTCGGATGAGGGGATAACAAAATTGAAGGATGTTGGGTCCCGAGAAGAGCATTTGTGGTGTGTGAGGGGAGAATACACCACACTCCAACTTTTGCGTGCTGTATGAAATACAAGTCGAGAGGCCACAACGTCGTTGTCTTGAACAGAGCAGGTCTGGCCGTGAGGTAGCAGCTCACCTTCTCTGATATATATAGAGAGAGTGATCTTCTCAAGTTGTTTCTCGACACAAATGCGTGAGTGATCTGTCTAAGGAGTAGGTTACCTGATCAACTTACTGGAGCAGAACAAGTTAGTTTTCCAAAACAAAGATCTTGTGCAGAAACTTGTGATCTGTTGGTGGCTCTTATACTTAGAAAATATTTACTTCATACCGAAGTATTATTTAAGAGATTGATTCAAGGATGCACATCTCGTGATCTAGTTCGAGTTTAAATAATGTCTTCCTCCTTGAAGCTTTTGGCTATAAATAAAACTCGAACTAAGAGCTTTGAATGCTCAAATCTATTGTAAGTTCAAGTTGGGTTGTCCTCATAAATATGGTGATTTCTCTCTAAATTACAACACTCAAGAATGTATTTTAATCTAAGTAGTGTTGAATAGTCATTGGAAATCCGAAGAGAATTTTGTAGCGTTATAGCTCTTTGCTGGATATATTGATTATGTATGTGGTCAACTATGTTTATGTTTATATGTGTCAAATATGTATGTGTTTATGAGATTTATAGGCTAATGAATTGAATTGTGTATGTACTTAAATATGCTTCTTGTGGACTATAGTTGATGAATTGATGAATTATATGGTTATAAATGACATAAATGCTTCATTCACAATTGATGGGTATAGTTTTATAGTTTTGGATCTATCCATAGTTAGTGATGTAAAATTAAAGTGTTCAATTGTTAGACAATTTATACGTGCATATTCTAATATAGTAAACATGGAAAAAAAAAGATTGTTTACATGAAAATATATGATACAAAAGGATTGTTAACATGCTAAACTGATAGAACCGTATGAAGGGCACATAATTACACAAGATCCACAAGTTGAATATATTGCATAAATAATTAATTTTATAGCATTTAATGCCAGATAGGAGATAAAAGAGGATTAAATAGTAATACATTCTCCTTAGCTAGTCCTTCGCTTGTGGAGAAACGAATTGAATCGTTAGCAACGAACCGCAATCCACTCCAATTGAATCTCATTTTAATCTCCTTCGATCCTACCTTGAAAACTTCTAATATGTTCCTAAACTATGATTTGAATATTGTGTGGGCAATAAACTATGAAATATTTAAGAGAAGAAGAACGAAAATTAGAAATTTGAATGCTCTAAATTTTTGAAATTTTGAGTGTTAAAACACTAAATATGGCCAAAAATATTAGGGGAGAGGGGAGAGAATTTTCGGCAACTTCTACTTCCTTATATATAGATATAATGGACTAAGTTAGGGTTTCTAAGGTGAATGGATAAGACCCCAAATAATAGAACTAATTCCTTTTACTCTCTACAATTCCATCTATTATTCAAAATTGAATTTTGAATAATTGAAAATTAACTTGAACAAGTCAAATCCATAACTTAATTTAATTAATTTCCACGTCATTTAAACCCAATTAAATTTAATTATTTGTTTGGTCAAACTTAGACTTAAATTAATTAATATATTAAGTTAATTTAACTCTCAAATTAATTACTCTATGAAATGTAATAAAGGGTAGTTATATTATAAATATTTATCGACTCCACTATAGGATAAATATTGAACTCATCTTGATCCATCTAAATTACGGATGTAACCCTTTTGTCATTAATTATTTCCTGCATTTAAAATTGAATAAATCCATTAATTAATTGAATTCCCTGACAACTCATAATTAATTAATATATTTATTCGTGAGTGATCCAGTTCAGACCTTATTTATTACATACGAAATAAATTCCAACTGGTCGGGTTTCTTATGCAATAAACCTTTTTGAAACGCCTCACGCAGATTTAATCAATTCCTACGCGATTGACAATCGAGTACTTCTAGTTAAGTCAATCATTACCTACGGATTTAATCCACTCGTGTCAAAACAAGAAGAACTTATCTCACTGTGAAACCTTTCAATATGTATACGCAAAGCATGTGTATCAGCTTATACATACCGATAACATTATGCGGGCTAAGGTCAGCTCTCGCATCAAATGACACCGCAACTTTTACCGACTAGACTGTCTAATTTTGTCTAGACTGTGAGCTTTATACTACAAAGTGATAAAAACCCGTATGAGGGGCTCATAAATGCGCATGATCCACATGTTTAATTAATCGCATAAATAATTGATTCTTAATCACATAATACCACATAAGAGAATATAATTGCAAAATTAAATAATTATACCTTCTCATTTGCTATTCCTTCGCTTGAGGAGAAACGGATTGAATCGTTAGCTATCGAACCGCAATCCACACCGTAGGAATCTCCTCGAATATGACCTTGGAAACTTTTAACTTATTCCCAATCTACTATTTGAATATCGAGTGGCCAATAATCTATCAAGTACTTTAGGAGAACAAGAACGAAAATTAGAACATTTGAATACTCTTAAATAATTATATCTTCTCCTTCGCTAGTCCTTCGCTTGAGGAGAAGCGAGTTGAATCGTTCAATTGACAATCGAGCACTTCTAGCTAAGCCAATCACTACCGCCCAACACATCACTATTTAGGTTACGAAAAATCTGCAAGCGTAGATGAATCAAAGAAGGGTCTAATCAACTGCAATATACTAATGTCATCATCACAAATTAAGAAATAACTAATTTCTGAGACTTTGTTCTAAGCAACAGCACGTAGAACTTATCTCATTGTGAAACCTATCAATATGAATACGCAAAACATGTATATCAGCTTATACATACCGATATCATTTTACGGGCTAAGGTCAGCTCTCGCATCAAATGATACCGCAGACTTTACTGACTAGATTGTCCAAGTCTATCTAGACTGTGAGCTTTATATTATAAAGAATCCGACTATGTTACCTTCTGTGATACATCGTCTAAGCATAAAGCATGCTTTGAAATATACAAACTCTAACAATCTCTCACTTATACTCAAACATGCTTTAGAGTATACAAATCTGTGTCGCATGACATATAAATCTCTCACTTATACCTAAAGCAGTTCTATAGCACATTGTACTCCAAATCCCTCTACATGCCTCTCAAACATCTTCCCGTTCAGGCTTTTTGTGAAAAGGGATTTGCCATGTTGTCCTCCGATGTAATCTTCTTCACCACTATGTCGCCTCTTCTTACTATATCATGGATGATGTGATATTTTCTCTCAATGTGTTTACTCCCCTTGTGGGCCCGTGGTTCCCTTAAGTTTTTCATTGCACCAGAATCACATCCAAGTCCATCAAGAAGCTCATAGCCAAATAGATTCATTTGCGGCCTCAAATGCGGCTACATATTCAGCTTCCATGCTGGAGTCCGAGATGTATTTTGACTTCACACTCTTTCATGTCACGTCTCCGCCTCCCAAAGTAAACACATACCCAAAGGTAGATTTTTTTGAGTCCCGATCCGTCTGAAAGTCAGAGTCGGTGTAACCTAAAGGACATAATGAATCATCCTGGTAAACCAAACAGTACTCCTTATTCCATTTAAGGTACTTGAGTATGTTCTTTACCGCTGTCCAATGGCCCTTTCCAGGGTTAGACTTATATTGTGCTACCATACCTACAACAAAACAAATATTCGATCTACTACACATCATAACATACATGAGGAATAAGTTATCTGTCTAATCTCCTCCTTCTTAGCAGGTGTCTTAAGACACATGTCCTGAGAAAAAACGATTCCATGTCTGAAGGGTAAGAAGCCCTTTTTGGAATCTTGCATGCTAAAGGGTCTAAGTACCGTCTCGATATAAGACTCTTGAGATAAGTACAACATTCTTTTAGCTCGGTCACGGATGACCTTGATCCCTAGAATGTGTCTCCCATCTCCCATATCCTTCATATCGAATTGGCTGGATAAGTATGCTCTAACATCTGACAACACTTTCTTGACACTTTTGATCAATAGAATGTCATCTACGTATAGTGTTTGACTAAAATTGTTTCGATTCGCTCGCAATCTTAGCGAGGTTGTCTAGCAATGATAAGCCAACCCAAGTCGTATTCTCAAGAAAGACTTAGCAGGACAATTTAATTCTTTGTAAATCTAAGCTAATGAAATGCAGCGATGAAACAAATTGTCTAACTAAGAAAACAAGATGCAAATTTAAAAGAGTGTATGTAACTTGAAAATCGGAATCAAAAAAATTGTGGAACGTGCTTGGAAATTGAGATTGAAAAGAGCGTAGCATAAATAATCGAAGTAAGAAAACGAAAGCATAAATAATTAAACGAACTAGATAAAAAACAAAACTAGAATAATAAACAGAAAACGAACTTGATTAATAATTGGAACAGTCTGCAATCCACAATTAAAAAACTGAAGAAGAACTACGAACTAGAATATTGTGATCGGCTATCCTTCGAAATCCAATACTAAAACTAATAATGATTAGCTAGAAATCAAAAGTCTCAACCCTAGAATAATAGGTCGAGAGGTGTTTAAAATATAAGTGCAATCATCTGGAAAAAGGACCCGAAGAAGGTCTAGAAAACGATCTCTAAAAAGGTTTCGAAAAAGGTGTTCATCGGATGAGAAACTTGTCGGGTATTTATATTGCGAGAGGAGAGGTTACGACCGCTCAAAGTCAGCGGACGCTGAGTGCCACGGTTCCGTGGGTCGCGGGCGCGATCGTTGGGCGATGACAGTCAGCCGCGTGGTCAGCGACCGTTGACCTTGGCTCATGCTGGTTCTCGCGCGCTGGCTCGGCAGTGGCTTGACCTTGGCACGCACCATCTAGTCACTCTTTTCTTTCGTCATTTTTTGATCTTTTCTCGTCTCTTTTCCAACTTCAACACCTATTTAGGCTCGTGATCCTGAGACATAAAATGAAACGTAAATCGAGCCAAAATATCATGCAAATTGGGAAAACAACACGAATAAAGACACAAAAAATATGAGTTTAGACGATCAAAAGAAAGCTAAACAACCCCTCCACACACAAAACCTTTGCTTGTCTAAACTATCCATAGGGAAAGAATCTAATCACGACATGCATTCATGATAAGACTTCAAATCATTCCAAAATTGATCTTCCTATCATCACGTCACGTCACATAGAGATTATAGAAGCAAGTAGACCACTTAGACTAGATAATCATCAATTTGAACAACTCAAAATAATGATGCACAAGGTAACAATGAGATCACATAACCGGCTAGAGTTTTTTAAATATGATGGTTCCTTTGGCTTTGACTTCGTAACCTGGATGGAATCCAAGCACAAGCGCTAATATCTATCTTTATTGGCGTGTCTTTCTCTTTTCTTTTCTTTTCAACACGAGGAATATTTAGGACAATGTTCACCAGGTGTGTACTCCGAATGTTCGGATTTTCTCGGTTTGGTTTCCCATATCTATCTCTTTTATAATTTTGAATCATTGATTAAGAGAGTGGGGTATAATCCTTATGTATTCCTATTTTTCACGAACTCAAAAAAGCAATTTAGATCAATGTCAAGTTATATGGTCATTGTCGCGAAGTGTGAACAATTAGGGGTTACCTAATGTATCCTCACGTGATTTTCCGTGCTCATGATTCCCGTAAGAGCAGAGACCTCTTGACAAAAAAGTTCAATTTTCAACACAAAACATGGATACGCAACAAGTGGTCATAAACAACTAGCTAATCGAATCAATCAATTTATACCATCATGCATCACTATCTCGATCATTCTACTAATATTAATAATCCGGTCATAATGTTCCACACATTCCTAGTGCATCTACGTTTCATAACATGAGTCAAGTCAAACCAATTAAGGTTTTCAAATTATATCATATCTTAAGCACATGTCACGACTTGATTTAACCACATGATATGAAGACCAAATAGCTCTAAAAAATCAAAATTTTGCATATATAAGACATTAAAATAAACGACGAATGCATGCACTAAAAAGACACAACTCCCCCTACAAAAATTGAGCAATGCCCTCATTGCAGAAAGTAAAGAACTATAGAATAGGAATAGAGAAAACGTTCTTGAATTGCAGCATTCGGAGCGACAGAACGAAAAGAAAAACCTAAAAAAGAAAACTAGAAATCAAAGCAAAGTGAAAATAAAGGTTAACCAATCACACACTCACAAGTAAAGAAATAAAGCAATAAATGTACCTCAACAGCGAGACGAGGTCTCACTGTTGGCCGGGAGGAAGGTGGGTGGTTGCTCTGCCAAAGGTCCAAGACGACCATTGTTGTTGCATCTCTCGTAAGAGCCTGTTTTGCTCCTCCATCGCCTTTTGTTGAGCTTCCCATTGTTGGTGCTGGGCGTCAAGGAGAGTGTTGATGTCATGGATGTCAGATCGCATCTCGCGAATGCTGGTGGTGACCTCAGTAGTGAATAACTCCCATTGGGAGTTCCATTGAGGATGGGCGCCCCATTGAGATTGGGTACACCACTGTGATTGGGTGCCCCATTGTGATTGGGTACCCCATTGAGATTGGGTACCCCAATCGGATCCTCCGGTTGCGTCCGCCATGCCATAGCCTAGCCAAGAGGCGTTGGCTTCCTCGTCGGCTTGCTCCTCATCCTCTTCCTCGGACTGTGCCTCTTTGTTGGCCTCCATGTGGGCTGCTACTTGGGCATTGACGTACCGTATCACACAATTGCGCCTCTCTTGAGGCACCAATTCGGATTGGGAGAGGGCGAATGGTGCGCCTCTCAACTCATTGATATCGATCTTCTTGGTAGGAAGCATCTCATTGTTTGGAGGGCCATCCGCACGGATAAGATTGAGGTGCATGGCCACGGAGGTTGCTAGGTGAAGTAGAGAGGCGTGGGCGTGCTTCTGGCGTTGGATGGATTGGATTGCTTCAAAGGTGAACGAGGATGGGCAAATCTTCATCTTGTGGATTGCACAATGGAGTAGGAAGCACTCTACCGTGTTCACCTTATTAGCTTGCTCATTGCCCGAGATGGAGTAGGCGATGAACTTGTGCAAGACGCCTATCTCGGGATCTCTTAAAAATCCGCTCGACATGCCTCCCGATGCCCAATTGTGACCTATTAACTCAAACCAAGCTAGATTCGAGTTAATTCTGGGGGCACCCGATGGATCCCTGTGGTGGGAAATCCAAAGATGGATTTCATCCTGGAAGTAGTGACAGTATGAAATAATCCACGATACCAGAATTTAAATGACTTGAAGATGCAACATCAAACGTGGTGAGAAATACAAGTCCTAGCTCATTAAAGCAATCAATCTCTAGTTTAGCATACTTCTCTAATCCAATATTTTTCAAATAGCGGGTCACTTTAGAAGCAATGCCTAAACTACTCAATAATTCCCAATCAAGTGTACGAGGAAGAGTGATATCACGAGTTGTGTACCGTAAATAGAGAGTGCCTTCGTGATCATTGTATATCAGGAATGGTGCACCCGAGCCCAGAATATTGTCACGAATGGGATGGAAATCCTCTTCATCTCCTCCTTGCCGACTAGATTTCCCAACTTCACTTGTTTTTGATCTTTTTCTACCCATTGGACTTTTAGCAAACACTTGGTGGGCAAATGAATTGATGAACTTGGGGTTTGGGGTTTTGGGTGTTTTAGTGAGTGGAATCGGAAATTATTCGGAGAAGGGAAGAGCAAGTAAAGTTAATGGTGAATCCAAAGAATTGGAGTAGAATATTGAGTATGGAAGAAGCAATTGAAGAAGAAAATTTGGGTGAGAGTTAGGGTTTGGGGAATTTGGGAGAGGAGTGAAAAAAGTGGGAAAAAAGAAGGGAAAAAGGGTGTATTAAGTGGGCAGCCGGTGAACTCAGCGGTCACTGAGGGGTAGACAGCCACTGAGATGTGCTCTCATTAATGGGTGGGAGAATTTACGTAGGGGGTGGTCAGAGGCCGCTGCGGTGTCAGCGATCGCTGACTCGGGGTGGCACAAGAGCTGGCACGGGATCAGCGGCCGCTAAGTGTGCCGCGGTAGCTGACCCTTGCTCTTGTAAATTTCTTTCGTTTTCTCCTCGGCGGGCGCTGAGTGTCCTGCGCCCACTGACTTTGCTTCTCATCCGAAGATTTTCGATGTGTGATTTTTTGTTTTGTTGAGTGTTTCGCCTCGATTTCTTCCTAACTCGAGAACACCTATAAACAAAGAAAAATAATGAAAATTAACTAACTGGACAAAGAAAATAGACGAAAATAAAAAATAAAAAATGGGAAAACGGGTGTGGGTTTCCTCCCACGAAGCACTTGTTTTACGTCATTAGCTCGACAGTATGGAACTAATTTAACAGGGGATCGGAGATGGGCATTGACTCCACAACTTCGGGCATGGAGTCGCCTACAATGTACGGTTTTACCCGATGTTCATTCATGCGAAAAGACTCCTCCCTTTCGTTACTATATAGTTCTACGGCTCTGGATGGTAGTATGTCCTTAATCACGAACAGGCCGCTCCACCTTGATTTGATTTGCTCGGGAATAGTCGAAGTCTAGAATTCAAAAGTAGAACCTTCCAATTTTAATTCCTTGTGCACAATTCGGCGATCATGGATCTGCTTCACTTTGTCATTGTAAATCCGTGCACTCTCATACGCCTCATTTTTAAGCTCATCAAGCTCGAAAATTTGGAGTGATCTCATCTCGGCGACATTGTCGAGGTTGTATGTCGCTGCCTTGATTTCCCAATATGCTTTGTACTCTACTTCGACCGGCAAGTGGCACGACTTCCCATACACAAAACGGTATGGGCTCAACCCAAGAATGCTTTGGAAAGCCGTCCTATATGCCCATAAGGCATCGTTTAGCTTGATTGCCCAATCTTTCCGGGATGGTTTCACGATTTTCTTCAATATGGCCTTCACTTGCCCATTGCTCATTTTGGCTTGCCCCGAGGTTTATGGGTGATATGGGGTGGTGAATTTTTGTGTGATCTCATTCTTCTTCATCAATTTTTCGAACAACTTGTTGCAAAAGTGTTTTCCCCCATCTCTATGATAGCTCGAGGGAATCTCAATCTACATAAAATGTTTTTCTGCACAAATTTGAGAACAACATTAGCCTCAGAAGTCCTAGTGGGGATACCTTCAACCCACTTAGACACATAATCAACGGCTAATAGAATGTACTCATATCCAAAAGATTTAGGGAAAGGACCCTAGGAAGTACACATTACTAGCCAACTTGTCATCTTGTAGATATTGTATTGCTCTAAAAAACCAAGATCATTTACATTAGTATCATGGGAGTTTGGTGGTTGACTAATCAGTTGGATGTAGGATCCATCTAAATTTCCAGCTGCAATGAGATCTAGATGAATGTTCTTGATGTGAGGCTTTTGAATCATAATGTGTTTGTTTGTAGTTAGTGGTCATTTAGCTTTGATGACTGGTATAAACTGTAAAATAAAATAGATAATTAAATTATGACTGAATTAAACTTATGATAGTTGATATAAATAAACAATTACCTGTGAAATAATGCACTCTTTAATGACTTCTTGTGTGACGGATTTGATCGGTTTGGTCTCCAATATGCCCTTGCGTGTGTTTTTGGAATATCTTATTGTTGGCTCTTCTTTTGTGAATGGAAAGATTCCAAATTTGCCGTCAAATATAATTTGACCACCAAGCCTAATGATAGGTTTGCTAACTACGGATATGAATATCACTTTAGTGATGAACCTTTTTGGCTTACATGATCTGTAAGGCTCTAATTTGTCTATTAGATGGTAGTATTGATATGATGTTTAGGTCATATAAAACCATTTCTCATTTATGTCTATTGTGTTACACATTGTCTGAAATCTTATTCTTCCATTGATGCATTTTGAATCCAATTGGCTAAGACTGAATTTAATTCTTACAAACTTGCACGTGTATGCGCACGAATCTGCTTATGTTTTATTCATGTTCCTACCAAACTTTTGCTCACTTGAAACTAACCTGTCATTTTCCTTATAGTTGATATCTCAAGCACAGAAAATGATCTCATTTTCTCTTCATCTAGTACCATCATATCTTTATGCTTTACTCCTTTCATCTTTGACACCAACATTATAGGTCTTCCCGAACTAAGTTGTTCATGCGCTGCCTTCCAATTGTAATTAATAGTCCTTCTACATATTTTGAAAAGATTTGCTTCCTTTTTGATTGCTCCACATCTAAGCTTCCATTGGTACTAAACTTAAGAAGCCTCTGAGCATCATTATTTCTTTCAACTTGGGTTAGATTTGATATTTTTCTTGGATCTTCCATGATGCTTAATTCCTAACAAAAATTTGCCGATTGTTGTTATGAAAAAATAGTTCGATGCTGATCTATTTAAAGTTATTTTGATGTATCAGATGTAGTTTGAAACTCCCTCCATTATTTTGATCAGATAAGTAAAATTTGAAATATTTTGGTTCTAGTTACTTTTTAAAATAAAGTGTCGTGCTTTTTTTCTTACCACTTAGTGATGAATAATTTTATTTCTGCATTTTCAGTATTTATTCAAAAAAAATTCAAAATATTGTTAATTTAATTTTACAAAAGCACTTATTCTTGGTTTTCATAATCTATATATATATATATATGAAAGCTAAGAGGAAGGATAAATAGAAAGTCCGCCCAAAACAATTCTTATTTCCAATTAAATTATTGTCTATTATATATATATATATATATTTTTTATTGATATTAGGTGAATTAAAACTTGAATTTATGCAATAAATTAAATAATTGATTTTTTATGGTTGGATCTGGTTTTAAATATTTTGTGAATCAAAGTTTTTGGTTTGAACTGCTCTTTTGTATAACGATTTGATTTTCAATTGAGTTGATTTAAATTTAATGTATCTTAATTATCATATTTTAAATTATAATAAATATTTATGAATAAATAAAATACTTATATTTAGTTAGTATTTGTTATTAATCTCATTTATAGATAATCACAAAATCCACATAGATATGATTGAATAAATTTAAAAATTGAAAGGATTTGAGTAAATTTAGTTTTCTTAATATATGTTGTATTATTAAAAATTAAAAGATTTGAGTATCAATTTTCGATTACAAATACCAACAAATTTATTATTTAAAAAAAAATTATAGTGAGAAGTTGGTTTAGTTGAAATTGAAATGAAACTCAACCAAATAAAATGATTATTTGAGTGGGTTGACATGAAGCTTAACGAAATGACTAAATTGATATTGATATGATTATTGTCAACTTTGGTGTACAAACTCGGAAGTCACTCCAAAAACATGATGATTAGTTTATATAATTATGTGATCATAAATAACTTACAAAATTATAATTTTTGACTTAAATAGGTATTTACACGAAATATTAATACAAAAGTTTTAATAAATTACATATCGTGCATCACACGGGTACCACAGTATTAATTTGTGCATTGTGATATTTAAAATGTTTGTTTTTACATTTTTAGTTTGTAGTATTAGTTTTTTGGTATAATAATTTTGATTGTTTGTCTCTCAAAAAATTATGAGTGTTGTTTTTATACTTTTTTATTTTTAATAAAATAAATTTTCATTTTTCCAAACCATGTATCGTACGGGAACGACACTAGTTTATAGTGAAGGGATAAGTTACTTTTTCTAATCAAACATTAACAACAAAAAACAACTTAAAAATATATAGTAAGTGGAACACTTATTTCACTTACAACACAATCATATCCTTTATAAAAATTTGTGCCGACACTAAGTGTGCAAATAATTCATGGAATTATTATGATTTGAAACAGAATTACACATTGCCCATTTTCAAGCCTGAGGGACTGAGACTTGAGGCCCGCGCTTCTGCAACGCTAGGGTATTATCATTTCATATATGAAAGTTATAAACTAGGCATTGAAAACAAACATACGCACGCCAGGTCCACAGAAAAGATTTAAGTACTTACAGCAGATGATCTCCCAGGGATATTGCTAGAAGAAAAACCTGGACAATAAGAAAGATTTAATTGTGGTGTGCCCACCTAATTTTATTAGGAGTGATAAGTTAGTGCCCATAACGATTTAAAACTCCTACTATCAAAAAAAACAAAAAAAAGATCTAGAACTCCTGATATATGTGCAGAATCAAATCATCTAGTAAATCATCAACTACGTAATGAAGTTCTGCCTCCTTTTTTGTCCTTCTACATGAGATGTCTCCGTATTTGTATTATTTGCACGATATTCATCTATCACAGAAAAAAAAACTTGCACATTTATCAATTTTATAATATTCCACGATATTTGTATTATTGCTATTGAGAGTATAAACTTAAGAATGAATCATTGAAGATACCTGCAAAATTGATATCCAACTACAATACTAGCAGTACTTAATGAATTAACATTTCAGCACATTTAAGACAAATCCGGTGTTTAATTGGCACAGAAAAATAATCACCATAGAGGAGTTCCGGTCCACCTTTGGTATTACAAGGATTGGTTTTTCACTACCTACAAATCTAATCTCGGGAATAAAAAAATTATTTTCCTTAAGCAATTACACTGCATCTTTAAATGATCTTATCTCATGAATATGAGTACTTCATCTCTTATATGACCCAGCACATATCTATCCAAAGAATTTGAAAATTAAGATATTTAATTAGAATTACTCCATTAAGTCTACCTAAACAATCCAACACCATTACGGCCATATAACCTAAAGTTCCCTAACCGTCTTTGAACTACTAACAATATAAGGAAATGAACACAAATCTATATCTACTGCATGATAAAAGTGTCTTGTTTTACAAAAATTGGATTGCATCTTATATTCTTCTTCATGAATTTAATTTAAGATCAATATTGTAACATTAACGTTATATTTAAAGGAAATATAATACTAGTCAATAGGAATGAAGTTTTCCTAATTTAATATATTTTATCTATGGCATATAGATATAAATATTCACTTTCCTATCAAACAATAAGACATTACATTCTAGTTGCATCGAGGTGTCCGTCACATTTTATAAATAATGCAAGAAACATTAGGAAACCTCATTGACTTGCAAAACTCTTGATGAATTAATCTGTGATTATTCACATATTATTTTCATTTTACATGCAATGGCCCTTTACATAAGTTACCATTTCAAAGTTGATGATTATTGTCTTTATTCTTTTGATAGTAATGATTCGAACAATAATACTCTGTATAGAGAAAAATGGGTGAGAATGTTATGTATGCTTAAAAGATGAAAAAAAAATGGCATAAAACAATCTCTCGAGTGGTAATAGTAAGTAAGAGAAATGTAGTTACGAGTAATTTATTGATCTTGAAAATAAATACTAGAAGTGTACTTGAGATAGATTTGTTTGTGTGATAGGAATAGAGGATAAAACTTTTGAGAAGATTGTTCTTGGTGATTGGTTTGGTTAGGGGTGTTCATGATGCAGTAAAATCGTAAACCAAATCAAATCAAATCATATTTTGAGGTTTGGTTCAGTTCGTGGTTTAAAATATATGATTAGATTTAATATTTTATGAAACTATGATTTACGGTTTTAGTTTGATTTTTTAAAAAATAAAAACCAAACCAAACCGCAAACCAAAAAACCGTAATATAACTATTATATATATTAATGTATATAATAATTTAAACATAATATAAATTATGTATGTATATTGTATATCATTATCATAATATATTAATTGATTAATATTTTGTTTATATAATTTTTTTAAATAAAAATTATTTATTTATTTTATTTGTAAAAAGATAAATTATTAAATTATAATGATTGATAATCTAACAAATCAATATATATTTTTCTTCATTTCTTCTTCTTTACTTACTATTTATAACTATATATCTCAAATTCTCAATTAGTAGAAAAATATTAAATTTTTAAATAATTTGTTTTATTTATTACCAAGTATATGTGTTATATTAGTGTTGACAATTTTTTGTTATACTAAAAAAATGACACATAGGTGATAATAAATTTTATGTATCAAAATTTTATTTATATTTTTATTTATTTACTTTTTACATCACAACCTAGAAACACTCAATAACTATACATTACATGAAAATCAATAAACATACCATATGATAATTAAATAATAGTAAACCGTATATCGAACCGCATCGAACCGCATCAAACCTTATTAATTCAGTTTGGTTTGGTTCGATTGTAAAGTTAATTCAGTTTGGTTTGGTTTCACAAAAATTATAAACCGTATTTTATGGTTTAATTTGATTTTTGTATAAAACTCACCAAACCAAACCGCGAACGCCCCTAGGTTTGGTGACACAGGCATCCACACCAGCTTCTATCGTCTTCTCCGCTTCATCCTCACCTTTGTCGTGTGCACTCAGCGCCACGATCGCAGTCCGAATCCCGTATCCCCTCTCCGCTTCTCTTATCCTCGCTGTCGCTTCCCTCCTGTCCATCACCAGCATCTGTTCAAATATAAAATGTTAATATAAGTGAGCAGGTACCCGACAATCCATCAAGATCAAGTCGAAAGAGGTCTCTTGGCGTCCGAGCCTCTCACGAACAACGTCTAGAGCCGATGCCCCATTTTCACACCCAAATATTGCAGCACCAAGCTCAGATGACACATGTATTGCTATTTTTCTCCCAACAGGATCGTCGTCCACAATGAGTACCTTCTTCCCCCTCTACGCCTTTGCCGCTTCCTCCCTCTCAATCTTCACCTCCTTTTGCTCTGCAGAAGCAACGCCACCAAACTCAAGCAATAGAGCAATGGTTTGATACAAACGTGACCTTTGAAATGACTTGGATATCACAATATCTAGTGGTGATTACTCCTCTTCAGCTATGTCTATTCGACTAGAGTACGCAGTTGCTTCATTCACCCAAACCACCCTACTACACCATTTCTCCTTCACATCCCCTCGAACTCCGTAACCACCCTCCTCAACTCTCCAAACGCTCCTACACGCGTGTCGATCACTATAAGAACCATGCACCTGAGCCCAGCATTCGGAACGATGTCTAATCCATCTAGGCTGCTCAAGGGGGCTGTTCGTGCACTCTAGTTCCTGGAGGAGCTATGCTTTGATGTGTTGATCAACTTCCGTCTCACCCTCTCGAGAGTCGGCCCGAGGTGTTTTGGCTGCCTCACCACGTGCACTTTTATCCCTAGCCTTTTCATGAAGACCACTACCATTTTGCTCGCTGCTCACTCTTCACCAAAAGTACTACTCGTGATCTCTCACCTCTCAGACTCTGCAGATTACGCGCCAAGAGCCACGAGTGTTGACATGACTCGCCTGAATCAGCACTGGTGCTCAGCACTACGTTAAACCTAAAGCATGTACCTTGCTCGCCAATATCTTTGTCCACGACCTCGATCTCTCTCCCCATTAGGCGAACCTAAGAAAACGCAACAACGAATACACAAACGAAAAAAACAAACATGGATTCACCACAACAATGACAAGTTAGTTTTAGCATAACAGAGACTGTACAATGCCGAGGCCTAGACCAGTGCCTTGCTCTCCTTGTGCAGTCTCTTTCACTTGAACATAGTTTTCAAAAACTGATTTTCTCTTCTCCTTCGGGATGCCTTTCCCCGTGTCGTGCACCTTGAACATATACTCCATGCGGTTTGGGTCACAATTTCTGCCATCAGATTTGCTCTTAACTCTGTGAATCTTAAACAATAAAGACAATAGGTAGCTCATCCAACTACTTGGGGTGAAGCCAAGAATTTCATTATCAAGACTTGGTTTTCTAGCCCAAGCTCCAACATTCACATGCCCTTCTGAGGTAAACTTAACAGCATTGCTAAGTAAGTTACTCAATATTTGTTTCAACTTACTCCTATCACCTCTAACCCAATAACATCTCGCTATGGAGCCATCACAGGGGTCCAGGATCACATCTATGCCTTTCTGCACACCTGCAACATGATACAAACCACAACATCCTCTAGCAGCTCTTCCATGTCGAATTCCACCTCCTCGAGTATCATCTTCCCGGCTTCTATCTTGCTGGTGTCAAGAATGCAGTTCAATATCCCTAAAAGGTCCCCCGTACAGGCTTCCATTTGTGACAAATTCCCTTCAACTTCGGATCTCCAAGGCTCCCTTTTAGAAGCCTCGCCTCGACACACCTCTATGAGGCAGGTTATGCCTGCTAGAGAGGCACGGATGTCGTGGCTCGCCCTTGCGAAGGCGGGGCTCTTGTTCATACTCTTTTGCTCCGATTGATGCGTTGATTCCATCTGTTTAATCAATGCATTTGTCACGCCCGCCCTCCGCTAAGGTAGCCAAAGTCGGCAAAACCGTGATTGGAGAAAGGAACATAAAAATAGAGGAAAAGAATGAGACTTGCACGAAGAGAAATATCTGAATACTTAATCTGAGTGTCTGCAGCGGAATTTGGATCAATTTCCAAGTTTACATGTATGAAGACATGCAAACCCCCAACAGTTACTACTAGATGAGTTCGACAAAATCTTCGCTTAGCACTTCCCATTTTTCATCACAGCTCAACCTGCACATTTGGAAATACATGCATGGCTGAGTACAAAAGTACTTAGCTGACACATGCCTGAAATCACATTCATACATATATATTGTCAAGCCATTCTAAGTGATACATAGGGATTTTTTTTTTGTCACTAAAGCACCTATGTTCACAAAAGCATTTCTTTTCTTGATAATTCTGAGTTCGACTAATCAGTCTAAGTTCTTTAGTAATCAAGCATATCTATAATTTCTGTGTGCCGGGAAGGTGGCCACCTTCCACGGACACCTTGACCGGCCAACCCGCTAGATGACTCACGGTCCTTGTGTACACTAGTTCGAGTGGGGATGCTTACCCACTGGAACCCGAATTCGATTTCATAATCATAGCAGATATGTATCATACAAAACATAAAACATTTATGGCAAGACAATACTTGAAATATTAATTTCAATTCAAATGCTATTTGAAAAGAACTAACATAAATGCGGATAAACACGCATATTTTCTTTTAGTATAAGAAAGCCTACTTGGATCGTCTTGACTGACGACTGCTTCGTTCTCGAACTGCGATCCTGACCTTTCGTCGTACCCTTTAAATAAATCTCGAGTGAGATAACATTTTCAAGTGCATCTAATTATATTCTCTAAGTGTAAGGAATTATTATCCTTTGTTATTTGTGAATTATTCTCGGGTCTTTTAACTCGGCTATTGCTCGAGTTTCAGATTTAGATTCTAGGAGGGTCATTCGATGATTTCTAATCAAACCATGTTTTGACTTTGATTAAACACATAACTTCATGTTTGATCATTTCTCGGCACTCATGCTCGTCTAATATCAAAACATCTTTGAATATCATGAAACTTTAATACACTATAACGTAATGAACCTCTTTAGCTTAGCTAATTAAATAAGACTATCCTCAGTCCCTTGTGGACCTGACCCCTTGTGGGCCTACCCCTTGTGGGTAAATCAACCTCTTTTCGACCCCTTGTGGGCCACATTAATAGCTCATATAAATGAAACAAAACGCAACAATGACTATAATCATGTAATCACTAAGCTTATTTTAAATTTTTTTGCACACTTGACGGAAAAAATCCGATAATTTCACAACATGCTCAACACATGTTCAAGCTAAATGAGCAGTTGACTTTGAAAAATCATAATAAATTGGAAATAATTCCAATTGTATCGAATCAAACTTTAAAGTGACCATAACATCGTATAGTTTTATAATCCGAAGACAAAACACATAAAATCATTTTACTCTATTTTTCACGAATTTTCAAAGTTAGATAAATTTCCAGATTTTCGCTGGAATTGGCAGTTTGCGCAATCATTTTGAAAAATTCATAACATATCGAAAACACAACGAAACGGGGTGATTCAAGTTGGAGATTACTCCTAACTCCATCAAGTATTTTATTATGTTAAAAATTCTACACATTCAAGTCGCCCCTTTCTCTTTTTTTTTTTTAAACATGCACGATTAATTTCCGTAAATTCACATAATACTCGTATATAACCTACATACATGCTCGTCAATTTGATTCATCTGAGAAAAATCGAAAACATATAAAACAACGAGCTCAAGTTAACTTCTCAAAACCTAACATGCTTAGATTTCATTGAAAATTAAAACACATGTTTATCTAACTCATACGAGCAACGTTAATTCTCGACATTTCTCGATTCGGGCTCGACTCAATAAAATCTAAAAGAGGGCAGCCCCTATTTCATTTTTTCTATCATGCTCAAAACATGAAAATAAAACCGTAGAAACGTAGATAAGATCGAGGGTTGCCTTTCTATCGGATTAGATTTCGAAGAAATCGGAAAAAAAACGAGACGAACGGGATGAGAATCGGAGCAAAACTCCTTAGCATTTTCCTCCTTCTTGCTCACGTGAATAATGAAGAATGAGGGGTGACTTTGTGGTCTTTTATAGGCCACAAGTTGCCCACCCGAAATATCTAAAGTATCCGGGGCAAAATCGTCTTTTCACTTTTTAGATATTTTTGATCCGATTCTTTGTTATTTATCTATCTCGGTTGAAATGGGAATCAACACACTCGTCTTTCTTACGCATTAAAACATCTTCGTCTCTCGTGAACTAAAGTCGGGGTTTGGTCCGATCGAGTTGCATGTAAACCGAGAAAATGCTTGTTCCTCGATTTCTTGATAAATATTAATTAAAAATTCTGTTTCTTCTGAAATTCATTTTATTAAACTTCTCGAGAATTTTCTCATTACTCGTGCTATCAAAATCGATAAATAGGAGTTTTCTCGATTTTTCGAGTTCTCAATTTTACTATTCACCGGACGGCGAAAAATAAAAAGTTCCGCGAATGGTCCGTATCGCGATAAAAGTGAATATAAATTATCGCGCTTTGTCCATATCTCGTCTCGGACTTCAAGTCTGGGTATTCGAATGAATCATGTATTTGCTATTGCTACCGGTTATAAAAGTATAAGCTGGTTCTCGAAAGAGCGGAGATTTGTTCTCCGTTTTCGCTGAAACTTGGCAGCAAGCTTCAAAATAAAGTTTCTAATCCAAAAATTTTATTCTTGAGATTTTTAAACACATATAGGCCCGGTATAAAATACTCGGGTTTTACATTCTATCCCCCTTAACATAAATTTCGTCCCGAAATTTGCTAATCTCATGGGTAACATTTCTGAAAATTACCCATTCAATAACTCTTGAAACTTCCGATCCAGAAGAAGATACGGATTTTTTTTTTTTACATAACTCATATCGTCCCCTAGGGCGATATGATTCTTCTCTTATCTCTCTTGCACTTCTTTAACATTCATTACGATTTATATAAATCGCTTTATTCCTTTCTTGGACCGTTTCTATTCCTTGCATTCTTTTATCACATTTATGCTCCGGAACGAATCCCGTCAAGAAACTTTATCACACTTGTACTCCGGAACGAATCCCGTCGAGTATCTTAACATACTTGTACTCCGGAACGAATCCCATCGAGCACCTTAACATACTTGTACTCCGGAACGAATCCCGTTAAGCAACTTTACATACTTGTACTCCGGAACGAATCCCGTCGAGCACCTTATCGATGAACATAATATCATAACTTAGTGTATCTCTCTAACTGCGAGAAGATATCACTCTAATCGTTTCTCTATTTCTTTCCAGAACTTTGACTCATAGTTCTGCGTCAACTGGGTTGCACATCCACTGAAGGATGGCAATTTCTCTGAGGTGGCGGCATAAGTGTAACCTCACTTTCATCATAAGGAACATCATTCTTATCTTCATTCTAAACTTTATCCCTTCTTCGAAGTGGCGTACGGTAACATGGAGACAACCCACGTTACCATATACATACTTAATGTTAGCACTTACTATATGTCCTCAACATATAAAATCTCAAAACTGTAATCATGGTACTTAGATAGCCATATACCGAATACTTCTTAGTTCCGAAGGTTTAAGGAAATTTATTATGATAACTTATCAATCATGTGGGTCCATCATCTCTCATGATAACTTAAGCGAGGGTTGGACAAACTGTTTAGAGACAGACGTCAACCGATTAAATATTAAAAAAAAAGGAATGAACCCAACTGAATTTCAAAAATGCTGAGCTTTAGGGTCAGGAGACCAGAATGACAACTACTAAGATCTTCTTGATCACATGGGGTGATCAGGCCCATCACAATCACTTCTTAGTCGTAAAGATACTTAGGTTCAGGGATAATATTTCAATGGTTGTCTTGACTAGAACTTCTTTTACCATAGAGTTTAGAAGGACCTCATATGACTTCTTAATTGCATTAAGATCATAGAGTTCAACTCAATGATATAATTGATTACTGAAAGGAATTTAATGACTTGCATTTTTCGTGACAATACCCATGAACTGAATTGAATGAGCTTAACTGAATTGAACTTGAACTGAACTAAAACTTTCTACGTTCCACTGAACTGAAATTGAAACTGAAATTGAAACTGGACTGAAATTGAACTCCCTTATTCTCTACGTTCTACTGAAACTGAATCTCGCTTATTAAACTGAAACTGAAACTTGCAACTTGTGAACTGAACTCACGCATCGTTCGGGTTATAACTCTCTAAGAAATCTAGCGATAAATCAATAGCCGAATCGAATCTTCGTTGAGGTATACTACCGAATAAGGTGACCATAATTGTGTCACTAATCATATAATATCATTCGTTGAGATCATCTTGGTGTCACTGCTCCTTCGAGTCCTTCCTTATTTGACCATATCTTTTAAGCTCTCTTTGGATATGTAGTCTCATTCCTGCATATTCTCAGAGTCCCTCTCATTCTAATGTGTTCCGGTTCATTCATCTTACTGAACATATATGTTCATCGGGATAATAGATAACCCGTACTAATCCATCGTTCTATATTCTTTTACACTTGTGATAATGCATCTTAGAGAACATTTGACTAATCTCTCTTTTGGAAACTACTACCTTAGAAAAGTTCGAAAGCTTTCTAAGTTCTCATTCTTTCTCGTCATTCACTATTCTTCCTTGGAAATAATCATAGATCTAAGGTAAGTCTAAGTTCTTTGAGGAATCATATTCATCTCAATTTTCTTTATCATACTCTACTGGAAATTTATTTCCAGTGCTTTTCTTTAACTCTTATCATCATTCATAAATGTCATAACTTACATTTTAAAAAATATTCCTTCTTTCATAATCCTCATTACTCATTGAAACAGAGTTTCAAAGCTCATTTATACTCATTCATACTTTTCATTTCTCATTGAAACACAGTTTCAAAGCTTACTCATGAACTGAACTCATTGAAACAAAGTTTCAAAATTTACTCATATTGTCCTCTTCTTTTCTCATTGAAACCAAGTTTCAAACTCAATTATATTATCCTCTTCTTTTCTCTTCTTTTATTTGAGCAGCTAAGATCTTACTTCTCAAGTCAGGTTTCAAAATCATCTCTCCTTGATGAATAACGTGCTTTGGCTCAAACACGTATTTTCTAAGTTATGACATATGGAAAATGTTGTGAACTTTTCCAAAACTAAGTGGTAAGACTAATCTATATTCCATTGGACATATTCTTTTCAAGAATTTCGTACGATCCAATAAAACGAGGTCTAAATTTTCATTTAACATCACCTATGATTAATCCTTTAGAAGGAGATACCTTTAAAAAAACTTTATCTCATATTTCAAATGGTAGCTCGGTTGTACGAGTGTTAGCATAAGACTTATGTCTAATATGAGCTTATTTGAATTTTTTTTTTCTAATTTGTCTAACAATCTCAGTCATCTCGCTGACTGAGTCTGGGCCTACTATCATTCTTTCATCAACCTCGTCTGAATAGAGTAGTGATCTGCATTTCTTTCCATATAGTGCTTCATATGGAGCCATCTCTATTGTTGTAGGCAAACTTGATTAATGGTAGTATCGCTTCCCAACTTACACCTCTGTCGAGAACCACTGTTCTCAACATGTCTTATAGAGTCTGAATGGTTCTCTCCGATTGTCCATCAGTTTGAGGTTGGAATGCAGTACTAAAGGTCAACCTTGTGCCTAATTCTTTCTGAATACTCATCCATAATCTGGATGTAAACTTTGAGTATCGATCTGAGGTGATTGACACTGGTAGGCCATGTAATCGTATGACCACACGAACATACAACTGAGCTAACTTGTCTGACCCATAAGTTATCATTATAGGTACAAAGTGAGCACATTTTGTGAGACGATCTACGATTACCCCAAATGGTAGTGTTTTCTTGTTTAAATCTGGGTAATCCGGTAGCAAAAATCCATAACAATATGCTCTTATTTCCATTCTGGAATTTCTAATGGTTGCAATTTGCCATAAAGTCATTGATGCAGTTGCCTTCACTTGCTGGAAAGTTAAACATCTCTCTAAGAATAATGCTATATCCATCTTAATACCGTCCCATTAGAATTTTTTTTTTCTTCAAATTCTGGTACATTTTCGTACTTCCTGGGTGGGCGGTATACAGTGTATCATGTGCTTCGCTCATGATCTCTTCTTTAAGTTCTGCACTATGTGGGACACATAGTCTTCCCTCAAGGTCATGACATTATCAACTTCTTCATGATATCCTGTAGCATCATCCTTTCTCACTTTCAAATGTATCTTCTTAAAATTTTTATCATTCCTTTAAGTATCTAAAATTCTATTTCTCAAGTAATGCTCTACTATCAAAGTGACAATAATTTCTTCCACTGTCTCGGTTGGTGGTAAAATTTTCAAGTTCATTAACTCAAACTCTTTTATGAGTTTATTCTCTTGGGTTAGAAGTAATGCAAGCTTTGAGGAAGTCTTACGACTTAAGGCATCAGCTATTACGTTAGCTTTTCCTGGGTGATAATTTATACCACAGTCTTAATCCTTCACTAATTTGAACCACCTTCTCTATCTCATATTAAGGTCTTTCTGCTCGAAAAAGTACTTGAGACTCTTGTGATCTGTGAAAATTTCACACCGAACTCCATAGAGGTGGTGTCTCCAAATTTTCAGAGCATGCACAACAGCAGCTAACTCTAGATCGTAAGTTGGGTAATTCAGTTCATGTGGTCTTAGTTGTCGTGATGCATATGCTATGACTTTTCCTTCTTGCATCAATACACATCTTAATCTGTTCTGGGATGCATCCATATAGACTACATACTCTTTGTTGGGTTCTGGGATTGCCAGTATCGGGGCGGTAGTCAACTTTTCCCTTAAAAGCTGAAAACTGGCTTCACATTCTAGAGACCACTTAAACTTGATTCCTTTACGTAGTTGTTGTGTCATTGGTCCACTATCTTGGAGAATCCTTCGATGAATCTCCGATAGTATCTAGTTAATCCTAAGAATCTTATGATTTCATTTGGAGTCGTTGGTGACTTCCATTCTTGTACAGCTTCTACCTTGATGGGGTCTACCTTGATTCCTTCAGATGACACAATGTGTCCAAGAACCATTACTTCACTAAGCCAAAATTCACACTTGCTGAATTTAACATAGAATTTCTCGTTTCAGAGGGTTTCTAAGGTGATTCTTAGATGTTTATCATGTTCTTCATTCTTCGAGTAGATAAGAACATCATCTATAGAGACCAAGACAACTTGTCGAAGTAAGGGTGGAACACACGGTTCATCAGGTCCATGAACACTGCGGTGCATTGGTTAATCCAAAAGGCATCACTATAAACTCATAGTGACCATACCGGGTTCGAAAGGCAGTCTTAGGAACATCTTCCGGTCGGATTTTCAGTTGGTGGTATCCTGATCTCAAATCTATCTTTGAGAAGACACTTGCTCCCTTAAGTGGATCATACAAGTCGTCAATCCTGGGTAAAGGATATCGGTTCTTGAGTGTCAGCTTGTTCAAGCCTTTGTAGTGTATGCACGTTCTTAGAATTCCATCCTTTTTTTTTTCATGAAAAGCACATGTGACACCTAAGGTGATACACTAGGACTGATAAAACCTAGGTCTAAAAGTTCTTGAAGTTGCATCTTGAGTTCTTCTAACTCTTTAGGGATCATCGTAAATGATGGTTTGAACATTGGTGTTGATCATGGTTCTGGGTTGATTATAAATTCTAATTGTCCATTTGATGGTAATCTTGGCAGTACTTCTAAAAATACATCTGGGTATTCTCGTACAATGGAGACATCTTAAATATTCCTTTCTTCCTTTACTTCTCCACTTGTGTATCATAAGTAGGTTCAAACTTTTCCTTACTAACTTTGTGGCTTGCAGTGCTGAAATAGCTGCCTTCTTCTTGTTTATGGTAATCTCGTGAAAACTCGTGGGTTATTTTTCTTAGATGTGGGAATGAGATTTGTCTTTTCTTGTAAAGGATTAGGGCATAGCCTTTGGCTAGCCAATCCATGCCTAAGATTTTGTCCACGTCCTTCATCGAGATTACACTAAGATTGTTCGCAAAAACCTTAAGTGATCCTAAATCCAAGCTTAGGTTAGAGCAAGAATGTGTAAGAGTAGTAGTTCCTCCCAAAGGTGAAGAAACTCTTAAGGTTGTCTCTATTGGTTCTAGTTCCAGTCTTATGTTCTCTACACATGTTTGAGCAATGAAAGGATGAGATGCTCCAGTATCATGTAAATGATTGTTGGTGTGCCAAGGAGGGTGCCCATACCTGTCAGGTTTCCCTGATTTTCTTCAGACTATTTCTATTTCATTGCATAAGCTTGGTCTGTCATGGCTGTTTCTAATGTTTGCGTCGTTGGTACTAAGGTGGTAGTGGTGGGGGTGGTGGTAACTGCTGAGGTTGCTGATATTTTTGGGGTTGAGCCTGAATTGCTCGGACCTGCTGGTCTGTCGCTGTCTGATTAGACCTTGCGCCTATTTCCTACTGTCTAGTAGGACAATAGTTTGTGAAGTACCTCTTCTGGCCACACAAAAAGTATCTGTCGCTATCTGCTATACATATTCCGTCGTGTATCTTCTTGCACTTGAGACAAATAGAAAACTTTTCTAAATTGTTCCCTCTCTGAATGGTCGGGTTCTGTTTCTCGTAGTTCTGGGAACAAGTTTTCTCTTGCCATGGTTTCTTCGAAGTGGAGTTGTTATGGTTATCCTCCCATTTACGCTTTCCTCTAAAGCCTTGAGATTGTGTTTGGGCGGACATCAGTGTCGCAGGGGTTGTATGCTTTTCTCCTGACATTGCAGCTTCTTGTCAAGAGCTCAATTGAGGGATTCAGTATAAAATAATCCGTCATGGCTTGCCAATGTCATCCTAGTTTCGTGCCTCAGACCTGCACAAAACTTTTCCGCCATTTTCTTGCTCGTGTCTACTTGTTCTGACACATATCGTGTCATATTATAGAACACTCGATCGTATTTTGTCACAGTCATCCTTTCTTGCTTCAGATTGTAAAATTCCATATCCTTCTTCTTACGATAGCTCCTAGGGATATACTTGTCATATACTCCCGTCTTGAAGTTTTCCCAGGTCAAGTTTGCTAGTTGTTCATGGGTCATAGTCTTTCTGTGTGCTTCCCACCATAATTCTGTTGATCCCATCTGTTGGAACGAAACGCACATCATGCATTCTTGATCCGTACAACGCAGAAAGTTAATGATGCGTTCTAGAGCTCATACCCAAACTTCTGCTTTAGCTGGATCTCCCATTCCGTTGAAAATAGGTGGGTTATGTCTTAAAAATAATTCATCAATTCTATGTTCAGGCGGTGGGAGGGTGAGGTTAGTTCTCGTTTAGCTTCATGTCTTTTATCTATGTTTCTAGAACCTTGATCTTTACCTCCGCCTCTTGGGCGTCCAACTCTTCTCAGTGGCATTCTACTGAGTTAACGTCTTATCTTATTAAGATATCTTCTTTACTATATAGATCCATATCCTTAAGTTCATAGCTCTATAGTGGAGTTATCCACTACCTTTCTATCATCTTCTTTTCCTTTGGCTTTTTCTCGATTGTTTCTCAAGCTTTTCCACCCTTCTTTGGGTTGTTCTTGTATCTGAGTGTTCTCGAAACTTATGTAGTTGATTCTAAAATTTGGTACCTTTTTGTCTTATCATTTGTTGTCATCTTGACATGACTAATAATACTATTTAAAGTCTCGGAACACAGGTTGATAAATTTTGTGAGAATGATTTGGTTTAGAACCAAACTCACTTAAGAGTTTAGATCGATGACTCACAATCAACGATCATGACTTCTTGAGGTTTCTAGTAGGATATACTTAACATCATAGAACTCTGGGGAAATCTAGATTTAAGATTTGTTATTCAAAGATAATTAAATCTTTAATAACTGAGTTAATAATTTTATTCGGTTTAGATTCTACGGTAGAAACGATAACTTATCGGATCATAGCCGTGATCTTGATTCGTTATAAAAGAGAAGATCTCTCTCTTTTGTTTTCTCATAATTGGCCTTAGCCTTTGTTTTGGATATTCTCCTTTTTCTGATTCTTTTCGTTTCTTCTTTATTCAGATTGTACTCGTTCTCGATTTCGAGTAGCTTGTAAAAGTTCTTCTAAGTTCTCGTCTAAGTTCTCTCTTCTAAAGGGAACATGCATCTTAAAGCATTCTACGTTCATAGGAAAAAGCATTCTTTCAATACTTAACTTCATACTAAAGAAATACGCATATTTCTTTAAAAATCTCAAACTTCAATTAGAAAGGAATACCTTCATTTCTTTATAAATCTTGAACTTTAAATGAAAAGAAATACATTCATTTCTTTTCAAATCTCAAACTTCAGCTAATAGGAACATGCATATTCCTCTTAAAACATAAAACTTCAACTTCTTAAAATGTTTACCTCTTTCTGGTTGAGTGTGATGTGTCGGAGTGCTAAGCTTTTGGTCGACTCACTAAATTAGTCTAGTGAAAAAATATAAGACTAAACTTGAAAAAGACTCTTGGGTTCAGAGCACAAGTTGCTCTGATACCACTCTGTCACGCCCGCCCTCCGCTAAGGTGGCCAAAGTCGGCAAAACCGTGACTAGGGAAAGGAACATAAAAATAGAGGAAAAGAATGAGACTTGCACGAAGAGAAATATCTGAATACTTAATTTGAGTGTCTGCAGCGGAATTTGGATCAATTTCCAAGTTTACATGTATGAAGACATGCAAACCCCCAACAGTTACTACTAGATGAGTTCGACAAAATCTTCGCTTAACACTTCCCATTTTTCATCACAGCTCAACCTGCATATTTAGAAATACATGCAGGGCTGAGTACAAAAGTACTCAGTAGACACATGCCTAAAATCACATTCATACATATATAATTGTCAAGCCATTCTAAGTGATACATAGGGATTTTTTTTTTGTCACTAAAGCACCTATGTTCACAAAAGCATTTCTTTTCTTGATAATTCTGAGTTCGACTAATCAGTCTAAGTTCTTTAGTAATCAAGCATATCTATAATTTCTGTGTGCCGGGAAGGTGGCCACCTTCCACGGATACCTTGACCGGCCAACCCGCTAGATGACTCACGGTCCTTGTGTACACTAGTTCGAGTGGGGATGCTTACCAACTGGAACCCGAATTCGATTTCATAATCATAGCTGATATGTATCATACAAAACATAAAACAATTATGGCAAGACAATACTTGAAATATCAATTTCAATTCAAAAGCTATTTGAAAAGAAATAACATAAATGTAGATAAACACGCATATTTTATTTTAATATAAGAAAGCCTACTTGGATCGTCTTGACTGACGACTGCTTCGTTCTCGAACTGCGATCCTGACCTTTCGTCGTACCTTTTAAATAAATCTCGAGTGAGATAACATTTTCGAGTGCATCTAATTATATTCTCTAAGTGTAAGGAATTATTATCCTTTGTTATTTGAGAATTATTCTCGGGTCTTTTAACTCGGCTATTACTCGAGTTTCAGATTTAGATTTTAGGAGGGTCATTCGATGATTTCTAATCAAACCATGTTTTGACTTTGATTAAACACATAACTTCATGTTTGATCATTTCTAGATTCGGGCTCGACTCGATAAAATTCAAAAGAGGGCATCCCCTATTTCATTTTTTCTATCATGCTCAAAACATGAAAATAAAATCGTAGAAACGTAGATAAGATCGAGGGCTGCCTTTCTATCGGATTAGATTTCGAAGAAATCAGAAAAAAACGAGACGAACGGGACGAGTATCAAAGCAAAACTCCTTAGCCTTTTCCTCCTTCTTGCTCACGTGAATAATGAAGAATGGGGGATGACTTTGTGGTCTTTTATAGGCCACAAGTTGCCCACCCGAAATATCTAAAGTATTCGGGGCAAAATTGTCTTTTCGCTTTTTAGATATTTTCGATCTGATTCTTTATTATTTATCTATCTCGGTTGAAACGGGAATCAACACACTCGTCTTTCTTACTCATTAAAACATCTTCGTCTCTCGTGAACTAAAGTCGGGGTTTGGCCCGATCGAGTTGCACGTAAACCAAGAAAATGCTTGTTCCTCGATTTCTTGATAAATATTAATTAAAAACTCCGTTTCTTCTGAAATTCATTTTATTAAACTTCTCGAGAATTTTCTCATTACTCGTGCTATCAAAATCGATAAATAAGAGTTTTTTCGATTTCTCGAGTTCTCGATTTTACTATTCACCGGACGGCGAAAAATAAAAAGTTCCGCGTATGGTCTTCATCGTGATAAAAGTGAATGTAAATTATCGCGCTTTGTCCATATCTCGTCTCGAACTTCAAATCCGGGTATTCGAATGAATCCTGTATTTGCTATTGCTACCGGTTATAAAAGTATAAGCTGGTTCTCGAAAGAGCGGAGATTTGTTCTCCGTTTTCGCTGAAACTTGGCAGCAAGCTTCAAAATAAAGTTTCTAATCCAAAAATTTTATTCTTGGAATTTTTAAACACATATAAGCCCGGTATAAAATACTCGGGTGTTACAGCATTGCATAGAAACATCTCCCTTCTTGCAGCCTCAACTATCATTGCTATCAAAATGCATGATGTGATCACTACTGCACCAACCATTAGTACTAGCAGAAAAAATGACAACCTCACGTTGTCAGCTGTGTCTGAATATTCATCATGTGCTAGAACTAATGCATACAGAGACACACAAACATATTAGACAAATAAAAAGGCACTGGTGAATAGTAAACATGCATTTGAAAATTGAAACTACATTTGCTAAATGAATTCCGGATATTTCAATTTTGGGGCAGTTGATCACATACTTCTTCTTCTTCTCACCAATTCTTACCACATGCTCTTTAAACTCGGATAGACAACTTATATTCCCTAGTGTCTGAAGCTCGCCATCATCATGGCTTGACTGAAGCAAAACTTGATCACCATCTAAAACGGCACGAGTGTTTGGCAAGCCTCGAATAGCCACATTCCAATTTCTGGCCATCAAATACAGACTTCCATCATTAGAGCCCATTTTTTCATCCAAGGAATCAAACAGAGGCCTCGTTGGAAAGCCTAGAGAAACGATCTCGTTTCCATCCCCACGAACTGTGAAAAGAAACAGAGCATCTTTATGATTTTGCCAACCGTGGTTGGTTCGACTGAGGCAGATCCATTTGTACTGCTCAAGGCTTCTTGAAACCAACTTGCAGTAACTAGTGTACGTGGAGGCAACTTAATTGCATTGCCATATACCTTCCCCGTGTCCTGATTCACGGGTTGCAAGTACTAGGTGTAGGTGGAAGAACTCAAGAATGTTGAGTTTGAGTAAAGTGCATAGATTTCATCCGTTTCTTCGTAGTATGCAAAGACTAATCCATTTAAGCCAACGTAGGAAATTTGTGACAAGTATGGTATTGTTGAAGAAGCTTGGAACAATGCAGGAACAACCTGCATCATTGAAAAAATAAATCCTAAATCACACATGAAAACTAAATAAAATTTCGTGGGCACAACACAAGTGATAAAGGATAGAAGACTGTTCGGAACCCTAAGGTTTTAGTGTTAATGATGGTTTTTCGAAACACACTTAGCTTGTTTAGAGCTTAATCTGTTCTTCATGTAAAACCAGATCACTAGAGATAAGGTGAATTCTGCTATGGAACAGATTAGGAGATGACTTAAAGTGTAAAGGAAATATTCCTATAGAAGTCAATCTCAACTTAGAATAGGATGAAAGTCAAGGTTTTATGCCAAAGAAGAATCGATCTGCTGTAACAGACAGCGACCAGATCGATGACCAGATCGATGGCTACAGCGATGAACCAGAACGATTGAGTCATCAATTCATCAGCTGACATCATCCTACACATCATATACACTTGCCACGTCAAGATCAAAGTCCATCCAACAGGGATTGGAAAGAAGATCTTCGATTAAACATATATAAGGGAAGAGACCGTTAGCAATCTGCTTTCCATAAATCAAAGATTGAGTCAACCTTTCCTATATGGCAAGAACAGATATGATGGAAACAATTGATTGGCAATATACCATCTATCTCACGCCAATCAACAACGGCCAGAATTTCAAATTCAATGCCTATATAGTTGAAGACAAAAATCTGGAAAAAAAAGAACACACACACGAGCTACTCTGCTATTATTCTTCCAAGCAATCTGCATTCCAGACTTAGAGCTTCAACACCTTGTGATTCTACATCACACCAACCATCTCGATTCAAGTCTGTCTTGTCGAGAGGAAGAAGATCACCCTACTAGCTAGTAGTTTTCTAGTGGTAACGTAGAGGTAATCTGTTGTAAAGGGACACGACCCTTATTTCGTGCATAAGTATCTCTCTAGTTGTGATTGGTACTTGTGACTCGTTCTCCACGAGTATAAAGAAGCAGAGTATCCTAGTAGTGGATAATCTGGTCTAGTTTTGACCAGATCGTGGACGTAGGGATTTCCCGAACCACGCTAAACAACTGTGTGCTTTACATTCCAGCATTCTTTAATTTTCAGTTGTTTATTATTCTAACTCTCTGCACTACCATCCATCTGCATCTCAATCAATCTCCCTAATCAATCTGGTTAATACTTAAAGGTTTTCTAAACAAGAGCAATCTCTGATCCACCATTATTCCGCACTCACTCTACACTCAGAAAGTAATAAGATCACTCTTATTATCTACTAAGTGTCTTCACTAAGAGAGTAATCTGTTTGGACTAAATCAGCTATTGATCTGCATATCGATCTGTTCAGTCACTACCGAGCAATTTCTCGTATAGAATAGCTTGAACTCTCTTATAAATTGTCAAGTAAAACTGAAAAGTTAGTATTTGGTGTATTCTCCCCACCCCCATACACCAAACCTTGCTCTTTCGGGACCAACAAGTGGTATCAGAGCAGTGGTTCAAACTGACCATTGTTTTGTTTCACAAGGTTAAAACCTGCGTGGTCTACTTGAATAGATTTAGAAAAACCTTTTTCATTCACGTGCATACTATCTGTTATGGAGTCATCTGTTATCAGGGCTTGTGCAGAATTCTCTATTCAAGGATATAGAGAATGGAGCTTCAGGATCAAGATGTGTCTCAAAGCCCATCATTGCTTAATGTGGAAAGTAATTGAGGAAGGGCCATTGGCAATTACAGAAGAAACCACTCGTATCACTGAAACAGGAGCGGTTAAAGAATCTGTACTAAAGGATCCCAGAAAATATACCTCTGAAGAAAGGAGAGAAGCAAATCTTGATGATTTTGCCAAAGGGATCATCTCCAGCACGGTCAAAGGCATACATCTGGCCAAAATCCAAGATTTGGATACTGCCAAAGAGATGTGGGAAGCCTTAAGAGACCCTGCCCTAGGATATGAAGTTATGATCGAGAACAAGCTGTCTCTAGCCTACAATAAATATGACGAATTCAAAATGAAACCAGGCGAGACAATAGAACAGATGAAGATGAGATTCACTGGAATTCTCCTTGAGATATCTGCGTTCAAAAAGAACAAATATACTCAAAGGGAGAAGAACATGAAAGTTCTTAGAGCTCTTCCACCAAGCTGGGAGATCTATGCAGCCATGCAACCTCTAAGAGCAGACTTCAATGATCTGTCCACTGAAGCCTTATTTGATCATCTCGAAGGTCATGAGTGTGACATCCAAAGAATTCGAGGACCAGACCATCTGTCCAAAAAGGTAGAAAGCAGCTCGAAGAAGGACAAAGAGGTAGCTTTCAAGGCGAAGAGCAAACCAGATGATCCTTCTGAGCCTGTTACTCCAGATGAAGAGAAAGGCTATGACAAACTCTTAAAAGAGTTCGGAATGATTGCCAAACGAATGGACAAGATGGAAACCAGATTGAAGAAATACATACGCTTCTACAAAGATAACAAGAGAAACTTCAACAAGAAATATGACAATGATCGATCTGATGACAAGGATGAGTCCAAGAAGCAGTTCTCTAAAACAACAAAGACCTCTAGTTCAACAGATTACACTTGCTTTGAATGTGGCAGAACAGGTCACTTCAAAACAGATTTTCCTAATCTGTCCAGAAGTCAAAGGGAAGAACTAAGAGCTAAAAGAGATCGAAAGCTTAAATATGAGCGCAAAGCCATGATAGCTGAACAGAACTCAAGCAGCTCGAGTCATTTCTCAGATAGCTCATCAGAAAATGATGAAGCTTTCATTGCTGACGATGAAGAAAGCTGGAATGAATGCTATGTGGGATTGGACAACGGGCTAGATGAAGTTGAGGTAAATTCTTGCTACTCAAATTCCTCAGATAATAATGATGATCTTGAACAGGAAAGTGAAGACCAAGAAGAATACTCATGGATTGAAATAGATGAGATATTCAAAAGCTACTCGAGTATCGAGAGGCTATTTAAAAAAGTTGTTGAAGAGAACGACAGATTGAAGAAAGTTGAGCAAATCTTAAGCACAGCAAATACACAATTTGTTGCTAAAATAAACGATCTGAAAGAACAGATCAAGAGTAAAGACAGTGAGATCCACACACTTAACTCAAAAGTTAAGGATCTGGTTACAAGAAACAATGTTGCTGAAGAAAAGATCAAGAAAGGAAAAGAAATGATCTACAAGAGTGATGAGCGTGCCAAGTTGCTAATCAATCTACAACAAAAGGGCACATCTGGATTAGGGTATCCAGGTCACTCAGAAAAGTCTTCTGGAACTGTAAACTTCGTACCAGAAAGGAAGCAAATACCAGATCAAGTAAAGGACTTGAAGAACAAAAAAGGTTATCCTCAAAAGATGATAATGAAAGATACAAAGAACAGGCAGTATCATCAAACAAAGGGACAACCAGCTCACTACACAGAAACGGAACACCTTCAAAAAGCAAATGTCAACAGGACAAAAATTGTCAACAGGACAGTACCTACTAAGAAAAGATTGAAGAAGGATGAAATAGAGAGATATCATCCATCTGAAATTCATTCTGTATCTAAAGTAGATAATGAGGGAAACATCATTACCTGCTATATTACTGTTCCTAACCCTAGAATGTTCTGGATTCGAAAAGGAATGTTTGCTAATGATCCAGCACCCAAACGTTGAAAGGGTAGCTAAGTGTGATTAATTGCAGGATCAAAGAACTGCAAGAAGGAGTAAGATAGCAAGAGGAACTATCTGGATTATAGATAGTGGTTGTTCAAAACACATGACATGTGACAAGAACCTACTATCAGATTACACAGAGAAACCAGGCCCACATGTCACTTTTAGATGTAATTCAAAAGGATATACCAGAGGGTATGGAAACATCAGAGTTGGCAAGACCACTATCACCAATGTGTCATATGTTGAGGGTCTTAGTCACAATCTGTTTTCTGTAAGTCAGTTTTGTGCTAATGGCAATCAGATTGTTTTTGATACTAACAACTGTCTGGTGAAGAATAAGGAAGGAGATGAAATACTCCTTACCGGTAAACTGCAGGATAGATTATATATTGTCCAGTGGACAAATCAGATCGAGACCTGCTTAGTCACTAAGACTGTATCAGAAACAAGCTGGTTATGGCATAAGAGATTAAGTCATCTTAATTTCAAATCAATCAACAGGATTGCCAAGGAAAGGTTAGTGGAAGGACTACCAGATCAGGTGTATGATAAAGATCATATATGTGATACTTGTCAAGCTGGAAAGAAAACCAGATCATCCTTTACAAGCAAAACAGCTCACTCAACAACAAGGATACTAGAGCTGTTACACCTTGATCTGTTTGGACCAGTCAAACCACTAAGTATCAATGGGAGAAAGTACACATTGGTAATCATAGATGATTACTCAAGATTCACATGGGTCATCTTTCTGCTAAAGAAGAAAGAAACCCTAGACAAGCTCCCTGATTTTCTACACAAGATCACTAAACAGAAAGAGATGAGTATAACCTCTATCAGAACAGATCGAGGAAAAGAATTTCTCAACTAGAATATTGTAGCATATTGCAACAAGATGGGAATCACTCATCAAACATCTGCTGCTCGAACTCCCCAACAGAATGGAGTAGTTGAAAGAAGAAACAGATCACTCAAAGAAGCAGCACGCATAATGCTTAATTCTACCAATCTACCGAAGAAATTCTGGGCAGAAGCTATATACACTGCCTGTTATACTCAAAACAGATCATCCATCACAATGAGACATGGAAAAACACCATATGAGATTTGGAACAGCAGAAAGCCTAAGATTTCTTATTTTAGAACTTTTGGCTGTTTATGTTACATACACAATAATGGGAAATCACAGTTGAAAACTTTTGATAGCAAAACTGATCCTGGAATATTCTTAGGATATTCTGATGTCAGTAAAGCTTATCGAGTTTACAATAAGAATTCTCATATTTTGGAAGTAACACCTCATGTTGTTTTTGATGAGTCTATTGTTGAGTACAGATCACTAGATGAAAAGCAAACAGAAAATCAGGTGACTACCAGAAGGATGAATGAACTATTACTGGAAGATATTCTTATCTGGAATTCAAAGAGTGAGGATGAAGAAGTTATCACTCTACCTGTTGCTGAAGAGATCATACAGCAAGGGGGAATATCACTGCATAATCTGGATGAAAACAGATCATCAACAGAAAACATTGAAACAACTATTACAAATGATGATCAACATCCAGAAGAAAGTCCAGATGAGAATCCATTTCAAGCTATATCAACAGCACACCCTGAATTTGAGGAACCAACAGATCAACCTGATCCTTAGTTATCTGATGAAGAAATGACCAGGAGAAGAAGATGGATACAAGACCATCCACCAGAACAGATCGTTGGGAACCCATCAGATCGTGTGAAGACCAAAAGAATGCATGGAGAAAGTGCATTGTTGAGTTGTTACCTCTCTCGCATGGAACCATCTGATGCTTATGAAGCACTCCAAGATGCAGATTGGATAACAGCAATGCAAGAAGAACTCAATGAGTTCAAAAGAAATGAAGTCTGGTATCTCGTGGACAGACCCAAACACCAAGGAGTAATAGGTGTAAAATGGGTGTTCAAAAACAAACGAGATGAGAATGGTGAAGTAGTCAGAAACAAAGCCAGATTGGTAGCTAAAGGCTATAATCAACAAGAAGGCATTGATTTTGATGAAACATTCGCACCAGTAGCCAGATTAGAAGCCATAAGGATATTTCTAGCATATGTTGCTCACAAACGGTTCAAGGTTTACTAGATGGATGTCAAAAGTGCCTTCCTCAATGGTATCCTTGAAGAAGAAGTATATGTGGAACAGCCACCTGGATTTGAAGAGGCAGATCCAGATCAGAAAGTATACAGACTGGCTAAGGCAGTCTATGGTCTAAAACAAGCCCCTAGAGCTTGGTATGAGACCTTATCAACCTTCCTACTAGAATCTAGATTTAGAAGAGGATCTGTTGACAAGACTTTGTTTATTATCAAAGTCAAAGAAAACATTCTCTTAGTCCAGATCTATGTAGATGATATCATTTTTGGATCTCAATCTACCTATCTGTGTGACAAGTTTGCTGAACTTATGAAAAATAAGTATCAAATTTCCATGATGGGAGAAATGAGCTTCTTCTTAGGTTTGCAGGTCAAGCAGCTACCAGATGGTATCTTTATTAATCAGACAAAATACATCAACGATCTGCTGACCAAGTTTGGATTAAAAGACAGTAATCCAGTGAAAATCCCAATGCAGACCAATGGGAAAATTGATCCAGATCCCGAGGGAAAACCAGCTAACATTACACAATACAGAGGGATCATAGGATCACTACTCTACCTAACTGCCAGTCGACCTGACATCACTTTTGCAGTAGGAGTATGTGCTAGATATCAAGCAAACCCCAAAGAGTCTCACATGGAAGCAGCTAAGAATATACTAAGATATCTTAAGGGAACAGCCCATATAGGATTATGGTATCCATGTGAAGACAATTTTGAGCTAACTGGATATACTGACTCAGACTACGCTGGATGCAAACTGGACAGAAAGTCAACATCTGGTACATGTCAGTTTCTAGGAAATAAACTAATTTCTTGGTTCTCAAAGAAACAGACATCAGTTGCCACCTCAACCACAGAGGCAGAATATATGGCAGCTGGAAGTTGTTGTGCAAAAATACTGTGGTTAAGACAACAGCTTAGAGACTATGAGATTGATGTCAAGGAAATACCTATTTTCTGTGACAGCTCAAGTGCACAGAACCCAGTGTTGCACACCAGATGCAAACATGTTGATGTGAGACATCACTTTATAAGAGACCATGTTGAAAGAAAACATGTACAGATTGAGAAAATACACACTGAGATTCAGAGAGCAGACATTCTCACTAAGGCATTACCAGAAGAAAGATTTAAGATGCTTTGTGGAAAACTAGGACTTTTAAATCTTGAAGATAGGACCAGATTGATCTAAACCAGATCAAAATCAATATTCCAACATGGAATCAAAACCAGATCATCATGGTCCAGATTGATAAAATCAAGCCTATGTGAAAAATCCAACAGGGACTTGATAACAGATCACTAAGTATATGTCAATACAGATTGACCAAATACCAACTGGGAATCATTAAAGGAGTCAACCAGATCGATAGTTCTCACTATAAAAGAGATTGACCTTGACCATATTACTAAAATGCCACGTGGATATTAAATTAATAATTCTTATTAATTATTCCATTACTTGGCTAAGGAAAGGTCAACTATATACGGCGACTAAGTATCTATATTCTGACACTAGATATCAAAATCTTTTATTTTTTGATGATTACGTACAATAATTGGGAAACGTGATCGAGAAAATATCTACCAAATCAAGAAAAAGGGGGATAAAAGACTATAACAAGGACAACGCGCCACATTGCAACTGTTCGATCATAGCGCGTGCATCACACGATAAAGAGAGGCGACTATAGGTTGTAAACCTAGAACATGGAAAGGCGGGAAAGCTGAAAAAGGGAAGGATTTCTGAATATTTTATTACTCTACTTATCTTCTCTTTTATGTATATAGTTTGATAAGGCATTTCATGTATCACTCACACTTACATATTTCTCGAAACACTTAGTAAATTTCCTGCCACCAAAAATTCTCTCTTCCTTCGTAAATCTCTCCTTTTTCTAGCAAAAATGGCTCCCAAATCATCTGTTTTTCTCGAGCAAGCAAGCTTTCTGAAACCTTACATTCACCAAGACCTTTTCGCGGTTCTTGACACCTTCGGGTTTCACAAACTGGAAAAGGCATTTAATCTTGTCCGCCAGTGCAAAGGTTTCTTGTTTAGTTTGCTTAATATTATCTCTCACACATGCATATGACAAACTGCTTTTACTCTGTATATCTACTTGTGATTACTGTGATATCGATTGCTAGCTTGCATAAACTTCTTTGGGGCAATTATACTTCGCTGATGGAAGGATAGTGCTCACATATGCTCTACTGTGTTTCCTGTAGGTTTCTACAATATAATCACTTCACACCCAGTACACTTCCTACCCAAGGATGTTGCTGCCTTCTACCTCTCATGGCAGGGAGAGAGGGGTGGAGATGAGGCAACCATTCGAGTTAGTAAGGGGAATACTGTCAGCAACACTCCTTACAATGTTATCAACATCACCAACAATGCTTACAAAGTGAAGGATGAAGGCCTAGACCTTGGAGAAATTACTGCAGAACAGCTACAAGAAGCTGTGGAGATGGTGATGATCATTCCCATCCAATACACAAACAGGATGTTTGTCCGTGCACTTCTCGCGCCAGAATTCAGAATCTTATTTGAATTCGTACAGCGAATTTTTCTCAATCACAACGGCTCATACGACCAGGTCACTCCTGAGAAGTTCAGGATCTTAGCAGCTGTAGTACTTAACCTGCCAGTCAACTGGAGCAGGATCTTATACGATATCTTGGCAAAGGAGGCCAAGATGATCTTGTTTGTGAAAGGCAACTCACCTGGCATCGAAGTAAAACGGAGCACTCTTCGACATTCTACAAAAATCAGCTTTATGCTCGAGTCATTCTTCCCTCAACACCAGTGGGATACAGTTGCTGAATTCAACACAAGGCAGCATTTTCCCAAGGACCAGCATCAGATAGAAATGTCGATGGGCATTTCAGCAAATCTGATTACCAGAGTTAAAGATTCTGTAGTCTTTAATGCTCTGATAGAGATGGGGAACTCGAATCCCATCTGGATTCCTCCATCTGGTCCAGCAGATCGATCCACCAAAACTAAACTCACAAAGGAGAAGCCAATAGAGAGAACCCCCTCCAAGAGAGTGACCAGAAGGGCCAGCTCTGTTGAAACTGATACGTCTACAGCAGCTCAGCCACCCAAAACCAAACGAAGAAAGTTGCAAAAATTGGCTGAGGCAGAACAAAGCCCAGAACCAACACAAGAATCTGTTCTCCCTCACCAGGAGGTCGAGGAAGAGGAAATTCTGATGGGTGGACCACCAGAAGATGTGGCCCCCATTTCAACCATGAATCCAGAACAAACAAAGGATTTCTCTCCCGCACATTCTACCAGCCCATCATCTGCTGATCGCTTAGAGCAGATTGACGAGGAAGCTGAGGAAGAAGAAGCCTCCACTGATGAAGAGGAGGAGTTGAAGAAAGCAGCAACCATTGTGAAAATGCTGGAGACAGAGGCAGATCACTCTGTGCTCCGAACTTTCCCGGGGATCCAGCTCACCCCCGAGTCATATGATGTTGCCAAGCGCCTAAAATTCCTTTTACTAGTGAAAGACAAGGAATTCTATGTATTGGACGCTCTGCTTCGCACCAGATCAATTCATGCACTGAAGATTGAAGAAGCCACTTTGCTTAAAATCTTCACTGCATCCTCCATTGCAGAGCTCAGAGAATCATACAAGCTAGATATACTAGGCATGTCAAAGTTTGAAGCTGATGAACTCCAGATCGATCTGCGATCTGTGTACGAGAAAGCCAACATGCTGGATTTTTATACCAGCATAGAAGAAGAAATTGTTGAGGAGGAGATTGAAGCTGCTCACACTGATGCTCACCAACAGGGTGCAGCCATTCCAGCAACAGAGATAGATCAGCAAATGGTTGACAGTGAAAAGCAGACCACTGCACCAACTGAGGGGGAACAAGTCATGCCTTCTGAAATCCCCAATGCAGTGCCCAGTCAATCTCAAGCAGAGGAAGAACTAATTGGATAGAATATCGGAGGCGAGCTTACCAACGACATCCTCACTCCTGCTGCTGCAGCTGCACTTAATGTTCATGTGCAGACATTCACCCTGGAAGACATATTGATGGACCAACATCAATCACTGTCTCATATGCAGATCAGAGACCTTATTTCCAAGAAGGTCGACCAATACATGTATGGCACGCTCTCCCAAGTACAAGATGAAGCCATACGCATACTCATAGAGTTCAACGACCACTTGAAGACACATGTCAATCAAGTTGACTCTGAATTGAGGACCATATGCAGACTGAAGATCGAAGAGATAAGCAAGAAACTGGACAATGATCGAGCTGCTGCTGATGAAAGGAAGGCACAGATCGATCAGAGTCTGTTTTCAACTGAGCTCAAAGTCAAAGAAATTTACAAAATCATCACTGCATTTGCTGAAAAGGAGAAGGATATGGTGCACGCCATAGTGAAGGCACAGACTGATGGCATAGCAGCTGATGTTGTCAAGGAAACGATCTCACACACCAAGGCTATGTTCAGGCAGTTTGAGGCAGATGGAAAGAACTTTGTTGAGAGAAAGTTAAGCGAACTGCGCTACCCGACGAAGACAATGATCGAAACATATTTCAACGACAGTCTGCTCATCCAAAAAGATGTCGAGGCTCACACAACTGATCTGGTCAACATTACAACCTCCTTCAAAAAGCAGATCGATGACGCTAATCTCAATATCACATCTCTGCTTACCCAAAAAGTGGAGACAAATAAAGAGATCAAATCCATGAAGGAGGAGGTTACTTCCCTACGGGCATTCATCAACCTGTTGGTTGCTGATGTCGAAAAGGGGGAAGGCTTAGCAAAAGAAAAAAAGCCATCTGCTGCTGCCACAAAAGGAAAGGAAATAGCTCAATCGGAGCAGCAGATCACAGCACAAACAACCAGCCCACCACCATCTGCACCTACATCTGCTCAAATAAAAAGGACCACATCTTCAACCAGATCAAGCCAATCTCAACCCCCAAAGAAAAAGAGACGATCTGGATTCAGTTGGTCATCATCAGTTCCTTCTAAAACATCAAAAGGAGAGACCAGTTGGATCCCAGATCACCTGAAGGATGGATGGGAGGGTCTGAAATCTGGCTTCATCATGCTTAGATATTTCATCAAAGAACCTCTATACTGTGAAGGCACACCCAACGAGGCATTCGACACCTATTTAGATAGAAATGATGCCAAAGACTTGGTTGAGGCCCTAAGGGAAGCTGCTGCAAAAGCACAAGTCTCCATCTCAGCACCAGAAAAGGAATTTAGAGAATACCCAGTAATTCCTGGCACCTCACTACCAAACAAAACCTACCTGCTCACCTACATTAACCAGCTAGCAGAAAATAGAGGATATAAGGTGGATGCAGAAGACCCTGATTACATAAGGGTAAGAGAAGGCGTATATGAAAGCGTGCAGCTTATCTCGGACGAGACCAGAGCAAAAATGAAGAGGCAACAAGAAGAGAAAAGAAAAAGCAGATAGACATATCTCTCATATCTTTATGATCTGCTTTTCTTATGTTTTGTCTTGACTATCTGTAAACTCTACTTATCTTTTTATTCATATATGAAATCTGTTTGAGTTTCTGATGACAACATTTTTATTGTCCAGAACACATATAAGATATCCTAAAAATGTTATAAACTTAATAACGTACAAGCCTCAATCTGGATATCAGACCAGACCGTTCTTTATGAGCTGATAGGATATTATTGTAAAGTGTGGTTTCGACATCATCAACAAGGGGGAAATTGTTTAGAACCCTAAGGTTTTAGTGTTAATGATGGTTTTTCGAAACACACTTAGCTTGTTTAGAGCTTAATCTGTTCTTCATGTAAAACCAGATCACTAGAGATAAGGTGAATTCTGCTATGGAACAGATTAGGAGATGACTTAAAGTGTAAAGGAAATATTCCTATAGAAGTCAATCTCAACTTAGAATAGGATGAAAGTCAAGGTTTTATGCCAAAGAAGAATCGATCTGCTGTAACAGACAGCGACCAGATCGATGACCAGATCGATGGCTACAGCGATGAACCAGAACGATTGAGTCATCAATCCATCAGCTGACATCATCCTACACATCATATACACTTGCCACGTCAAGATCAAAGTCCATCCAACAGGGATTGGAAAGAAGATCTTCGATTAAACATATATAAGGGAAGAGACCGTTAGCAATCTGCTTTCCATAAATCAAAGATTGAGTCAACCTTTCCTATATGGCAAGAACAGATATGATGGAAACAATTGATTGGCAATATACCATCTATCTCACGCCAATCAACAATGGCCAGAATTTCAAATTCAATGCCTATATAGTTGAAGACAAAAATCTGGAAAAAAAAGAACACACACACGAGCTACTCTGCTATTATTCTTCCAAGCAATCTACATTCCAGACTTAGAGCTTCAACACCTTGTGATTCTACATCACACCAACCATCTCGATTCAAGTCTGTCTTGTCGAGAGGAAGAAAATCACCCTGCTAGCTAGTAGTTTTCTAGTGGTAACGTAGAGGTAATCTGTTGTAAAGGGACACGACCCTTATTTCGTGCATAAGTATCTCTCTAGTTGTGATTGGTACTTGTGACTCGTTCTCCACGAGTATAAAGAAGCAGAGTATCCTAGTAGTGGATAATCTGGTCTAGTTTTGACCAGATCGTGGACGTAGGGATTTCCCGAACCACGCTAAACAACTGTGTGCTTTACATTCCAGCATTCTTTAATTTTCAATTGTTTATTATTCTAACTCTCTGCACTACCATCCATCTGCATCTCAATCAATCTCCCTAATCAATCTGGTTAATACTCAAAGGTTTTCTAAACAAGAGCAATCTATGATCCACCATTATTCCGCACTCACTCTACACTCAGAAAGTAATAAGATCACTCTTATTATCTACTAAGTGTCTTCACTAAGAGAGTAATCTGTTTGGACTAAATCAGCTATTGATCTGCATATCGATCTGTTCAAGTAAAACTGAAAAGTTAGTATTTGGTGTATTCCCCCCCCCCCCCCCATACACCAAACCTTGCTCTTTCGGGACCAACAAAGACAACCTTTGTCACAACATTCGAGAAGTGTGGATCATTATTATGTAAATAAAACTTCAAAAGTCTTGCTAAATTGATGGTTGTAGCATTGGTGTGAGAGACTAATAATTTGAATGCATTATGAATTTCACATATCAGTTCTTGATTGATGTTGTGGACCATTAACTTCACTTCATATTCAATTCTTGCAACTTTGTAGAATATATTGTGATCAATAGAGTACCCAAAGACACCACAACTACTATCTACACCGATATTATATAAAGAAATCAATTAATTATTACTTAAATTTACAAATTGGCAAAATATTTGATTTGCATTTTTAATTTGTGTTAACACATAGAAAAATAGATACCAAGAAAATGAAGAAACAAACAGGACGGAGCACTATCAAGCTCTGAAGCATGGATACGTTAAAATACCCTGTAAAATACTATGTATTAAAAACGTAGTTAGTAATTAATTAATTAATTTTTAATTAAAAATATATAAAAAACTGTCATAATATGTTTGAATTTGTCAGAATATGTTTGGATACTTTGAGAAACTCCAGAGGCAGCGGCGCAGACTTTACGAATGTGTGTCCGTGCTCCATAGTAGGAGAAGAGAAGAGAAAATAGGAGAAAGAGAGAACACAGTGTTAGGCTATAGATCACCTTTGAGCATCAATTTCAATCCAACTACAGAGAATTAACTGCAACAAATAGTGAAAGATGTTTATATTCAAAGAGAATTATTCTACAAGATTACAAAGGTAACCAACCTTAAGCTCACTCATGAGTTTAAATACTACTCCATCTCCTAAAAGAATAACAAACTCTAACAAACTCTTATCCACGTGGCTAACAACAACTGGACCATGCGACACTCAATTACGCAGTGTGAATACAACTTATTCTACCTATTGGAAATATATACTTCAAACATGCATATCATGCATGAGCACATGCAACGTACAAGTGCACGTGCATGTGGAAAACCCTAACCATAACAATCTCCCTCCCCTTGCGAAATACTTGACCTCAAGTCACAAGAGCAGGAAAACGTGCAACAATAGATGTATAGTTCTCCCATGTAGCTTCATCGGCAGACAAGTGGGCCCACTGAACAAGAACCTGGGCAAGCGGCTGGTTGTTGGACTTCACAAGGCGCCGGCCAAGAATTTGACCGGTTGAAGAATCAATTTCCCGTCATCATCAAACTCCGTCAAAGTAGGAGAAATAGCAGTAGAATGACGCACTCCCTGCTTAAGCAAACTAACATGAAACACGGGGTGCAACTTGGAAGAAGGCGGAAGACGGAGCTCATAAACAACTGAACCAACAGGTTTGACAACCAAGAAAGGACCCTTATATCTAGGGTTGAGCTTCCAAGCATGGTGAAGGTGAAGAGAGTGCTATTTGTAAGGCTTAAGCTTCAAGTAAACCCATTCTCCAACGGGGTATTCACGTGGTTGGCGATGCCTAATAGCGCTGCGCACCATTCTATCTTGAGCCTTCTATAACATACGTTTCAAATGCACCTGCATATCAAGCTTAGCATGAACTGTAGTTTCCACCCCCACAACTTGAGGAGACATATAAGAGTGCAACGCAAGCGGCGTAGGCTTGTAACCATACAAGGCCTCGAAAGGAATAAGGGTGAGAGCAGTGTGGTATAAGGTGTTGTACCAGAATTCGACCAATGGCAACAAAAACATCCACTTCTTCAGTGTATGGCTACACATACAACGAAGATAAGTCTCCAAGCACTGATTCAAACGCTCGGATTGCCCATCCGTTTGAGGGTGGTAAGCCGTGCTCAAATGATGTTGAACACCTAAAACCCGAAGCAAATCTCACCAAAACAAACTAGTAAATATCTTGTCACGATCAGAAATGATACTAGTAGGTAACCACCCCCATGGAGTTTATAGACAGTATCCAGAAACATCTTAGCACAATCTGATGCAGTAAACGGATGTTTAAGCGCAAAAAAGTAAGAATACTTCGTAAAACGATCAATCACAACCCAAATCGTATATTTATGGAGAGATAGGGGTAAACCTTCGATGAAATCCATAGTAATGTGTTTCCACGCTTGTACTCAATCCTAAAGTCGAATCTCAGGAGTTTTGTGAGGTATTTGTGCTGCACCAGGGTAGATATTTTCTACTCCAATAAATATTTCAAGCTTTGATGATCAATCTTGATAATAAACTGATTGTGTAAGAGATACGAACGCCATTTATCAATGGTCATGATAATAGCAAGAAACTCCTTCTCATATGTACATAAGCCCCTATGCTTAGGCGCCAAAGAACGACTAAGATAAGCAATGGGATGACCAAGCTGCATTAATACCGCACCAATACCTCCATAGCTTGCGTCGATCTCTAACACAAAAGGCTAAGAGAAATCTAGTAAACGAAGTACCGGAGCAGAAGCCATAGCATCCTTCAAAGCAAGGAAGACAACCTCGGCGTGATCATTCCAAAGAAACTCTCCTTTCTGAGTGAGATCATTGAGAGGGCGAGCGATCAGTCCATAATTCTTCACAAACTTCCTATAGTAACCAGTTAAACCCAAGAACCCATGAAGAGCTTTCAAAGAAGTAGGCCTTGGCCAATCTAACATGGCCTGCACCTTGCTAGGGATCAGCTGCAACACCCTCTTGGCTAATGATATGGCTTGTGATTGCTCAAAAATGCACTTTGAAGCCTTAGCATACAACTCATATTGAAGCAAGGGTTCAAAAACAACCTCCAAATGTTCCATATGCTGCTCGACACTCGAACTATACACAAGTATATCATCAAAAAAAACAAGAACAAAGCGCCCCAAGTACGGTTTAAAAACTGCATTCATGAGAGCTTGAAATGTGGCTGGCGCATTTGTAAGACCGAATGGCATCACCTTAAATTCATATAGCCCACTAGAAGTAACGAAAGCCGTTTTGGAAATATCATCTTCATGCATGCGTATTTGATGATACCCTGCACGAAGGTCTATCTTGAAAAAAATCACAGCTCCACTCAACTCATCAAGGAGATCATCAATTAAAGGAATAGGAAAATTATTCTTTACAGTCAATGAATTCAATCTCCTATAGTCGACACAAAATCTTCAAGTGTCATCCTTATTCTTCACCAAAAGTACCGGAGAAGAGAATGAGCTAGTCGGTTGTATGATACCCGCACTAAGCATTTCCTTAACCAACTTTTCAATTTCAATGCGTTGAAGGTAAGGGTACCTATATGCTCCTTGCTTGAAAGCCACTATCCCCGGCTTCAAAACGACCTTGTGATCATGGCTCCTCCTTGGTGGAAGCTATGTAGGAACCTCAAATATAGGTAGGAACTTAGTGATTAACGGTTCTAACATAGGATGTGGTTTGCACTCTCCCATCACTTTCTCAGCAGAGACCATGCATAAACAACCCATGTAAGAGTCTTTCCCTTTTCTCAAAATGTTAGAGAATTTCTTGCCATACGTCATCTTCAAAGTCACCTCTTGTTCACTTAAGCCACAAAACGTGCATCGAAGAACGAATCAAACGAATAAATGTGGTATTAAATTAAATAAGCCACGTAAACAGATATAATGCTTGAATTTAAATCTAACATCCTAATATCAATTATGATCACATGAAAATCAGATAAAGAATTAAATCCAATTTATACAATAAATTAAAATCTTGTGACCGACTCTGATACCAACTGATAGAACCCGTGTGAGGGACTCATAAATGCTCAGGATCCACAGTTTTAATTAATCGCATAAATAATTAATTCTTAATCATATAATACCACATAGGAGAATATAATTGCGAAACTAAATAATTATACCTTCTCCTTCACTAGTATTGCGCTTGATGAGAAGTGAATTGAATCGTTAGATATCGAACCGCAATCCACACCGTAGGAATCGTAGCTGTCATAGAGTCTAAGAAGCTGTGAGTGCTTCCCGAATCTATCAAAACCGTAACAACATATTTGCCCACTTGCCCTTGCAACTTAATGGTGTCAGCTGCTATTTGCCCAGCTAGAGCATTCACTGAGATATGGTTATGCCCTTCCTCCATATCTATCTCCTCCAAAACCAACTATTTAGCCTCTTCACTCTCTTCACACATTATACTAAAGAGTTTCTTACATTGATGTTCAGGCTGATAGGACTCATCAAAGTGAAAGCACAGGCTCTTCTTCCTCCTCTCTTCTATCTCAATAGGTGTAAGTTTCTTCACGAGTGTAGGCTACAATGTACCCTGCCCCACATTCTTACTCATCTGGTCCAAACCTAACTTCCTACCCCCTGCATCACCTCCTTTACTCCACTGTTTTGGCCCCCTACCCAACGCCATAAGTTGCAGCTCCTGTTGTTTAGCGAGCTTAATGGCTTGGCCTAATCTATCCGGTTGAAACATATGAATTGCACTTCCTACTTCGTCTTTCAACACCCTAATATAACACTCCACAAAGTACTCTTCTCCTAGCTCCATATTCTGCACCACAATAAACGACTTCAATTCCTCAAACCGGAGAGTATACGAAGAAACATCACCGGTTTGCCGCAATTCATTGAACTGACTAACCACACCTTTACCATCTTCCTCTCCAAACCTCTCCACTACTCTATCCCCAAACTCTTTCCACGACAAAATTACAGTATCCTCCACATATTCCATATACCACATATCAACTACCCCATCCATAAACATAGAAGCGGTAAAAATTTTATCGCAATCATCCATAGGATTAATTGCAAAATACTTATCACACCTTCGCACCCATTGTAGAGGATTCTGACCCTCAAAACGTTGAAAATCCAACTTAGGCGTTGATTTAGTACTAGAACCATTCGAAGGAGATGAGGAATTACCTTTATCTCTCCAGTTGCGCGAAGGTCTCTCTCTTCCTCCATTTGACCCTTACCACTCCAACGTCCTCCTCCGCCCCTAATCCCGTTGCTTAGCTCATCGATTTGAGACTGCATCGCCGCAAGAGATTGGTTTAATGCCTCTCCAAACTCGCATTGTTGCTGCTGCATTTGGCTCAATTGCTGCTCGATATCCCGTGCTTCCGCGGCATGCAATGGTGTGGAGAATTGATTCTGAATACCAATTGTTAGGTTACAAATCACCTTTAAACATCAATCTCAATCCAACTATGGAGAATTAACCGAATTGAGAGACGACAACAAATAGTGAAAGGAAAATGTTATATTCAAAAAGAAGTATTCTGCAAGATTACAAAGGCAGCCACCCTTAAGCTCACTCACGAGTTTAAGTACTACTCCATCTCCTAACAGAATAACAAACTCTAACAAACTCTTATTGTAATGGCCCGTGAAATTTTCTACTAATTTTTTTAAGCGTATCAGAAATCTGCTCGAGAAAATTTCGTAATAAATACTAAAGATCGCGATTAGTTAATCGATATTGGTAACTTTTGAATTATATTTTTGAATAATTGTGCAAGCTAGTACAAGATATGTGTTTTATAACATAGTAGTTAAATACAAAGTACTAAGTATATATAGATATAGCTTAGTAGATGTTGTTTAATGCTATATTATTATTATTATTATATTTTTTTTTGTAATGAAACAATTAAGATATTAAAGTTTTGTTAACCCTTATATTACAAACCATCTTAATGCTTAAATTGGAGTGGAGTACACTAAGTATGTACATATAGATTTATGTTAAGAAACTTTGCTTTATGAAGTAGGAACATACACGTCCTATGTATATATATATATATATATTTGATATTACAGTAGACAGAAAGTATAAGCAGTGAATAAGAAATGTGTTAGTATGTATATATATTGGAGTTATGTAGCAGCCGAATCAAATAAGGTTTGAGAAATAAAGAGAGGTTGTACCATCTCTTATAAACCTACAGGTACATAGTAGTCTTGGAACCAAACAAAATCAAACATGAAAATCTTTCCATAAAGAAAACAAGATACACTTAAAGTATCTAAAATACTGCAACATTAATGCCAGCAGAAATTAGGGAACGTTGGAAATAAACAATAGGAAGAATAAGAGGAAAATAAGCTGTAAAGTAGGGAGAGACTGTTGTTAGGCAGGGAGTAACCCTCACTTCTCCACTACCCTCTCCATTCAACCTGCACCTGCAACAAGAGAAGAGAACATCAGAACTTAATGCTGCCACCAAAGTCAAGTTTTAGAGCAGAGATAGGTTAATAGGTAGACTGTGTTATAAGAAATATGAACTCAAGTGTGTAGTTGTAGTCATAGTAAAAGGGAAGAACTGCTACGTACAAAACCCCAACCAAAACACTCTCTTATATCCTGCCTTAATACTACCTTCACTCCCACAGAAACATAACTTACTCACCACGTAGAAGCACTCATCCACACAAGGAAGAAGCTGGTCAGTCACCCCAAAGTTCAGATTTAGAAGCAGTAAGGTAAACTTAGTCTCATCTTTTCAGTCTAGTGTGGGGTACCAACAGAAACACTTCACTATTTTTTTTTAAGAAATCAGTTTCTCATTCACCAAAGCTTCTACAGAGTAGCTTTTACCCACACCCCGAAGTCACCCCAAGTCTTTTCCCCACTCAGAACTTTCAGAAACAGTGAGGTAAACACCAATCTCAAGTGTTCAGTTTTGCATTCTCTATAGTGTTAAGTAAAGAGTTTGAAATTTTAGTTAAGCATGCAAAACATAGAATTTCAGTAATGGCATAGAACTTAAAATATATGCACACCGATTCAGAACATAGATATAGCTATATATATGTGTGTAAGTGTAAACTGTAATACTCTAGCCTTATTCCTTAGAATTAGTTCTAGACCTTCTGTTTTCTTAAAAGAAACTGGGTTACTGGGACCACAAAAAGGAAAAGAAAACACTGAACTTAGACTCCTTCTTTCACAGAACATTCAGAACAAAGAAGATAGAAGCCTTTAAGGGGTTAAGTTCAGAGATTGCTGGCCAAGAATTTAGAAAACTAAGAAGCTTTTAGATCCTAAGTTAGTTAGAAACAACTTGCAAATTTTAGAACCTAGCTACATACTTATATTTATATGTGAGCAGATTGTAATAACAGAATGTATAGACATATATATACATAGATTATGATTTTAGAACTGGACTCATATTTTATCACACTCAGTCTCCAGAACGTACTCAGTACTCGTTTACCTCCAGGATATGAAACCAAATCATGATAAAAATCTCAGAAATATAAGGTATAGAGACTATACCTCATGGGAATTTCATCCCCAGAACCTCTTCCACGAACCAACCAAAATCAGACCAGAAACCAATATATACATTCCTCAGCCAGCATAAGAAACAGACCAAGGGTCAGTACTCGATAAAAGATTAGAACAAATCAAATTCAGAAACTTCTAACCAAACTAAAGCTCTTTCAAATTCACAACCCAGATTCAGAATAGAACGATGGTCTAGCTAATTGTTTAAAACAGAAACCTGAAAGAGTTTTGATCATACTGTAAACGAAGAATTAAAAATCTAAATTCTAAGATTCCAGATTGGAACCCCAATTTCGAAATCATAGCCTGCCAAATTTCTGAAACTAAAACTGAAGGAGGAGAAGAACATGCATCACAGTATGAACCGGAATTTAGAACATAGGGTAAGGATTTAAGAAGTTCTAAACCAATTTCAGAATAGAAACCTAAAAATCTAAACATGCAAGAACAGAAATTTTCGAAACCTAATTAATAGGAATGCAGAAATTGAAAGGTTATAAGAAAATATGAGGGATTTATAAAACAAAAACTGGAATTTCTAAAACTAGAAAGGAATAAAAGAGAAAAGAGGGGGGGGGGGATTTTCTACCTTGAAGTTGTTGGAGAGGAGATCTTCGCCGTTGCAGCGACCGAAGGAGGGCGAGCAGCATCCGAGGAGATAGAAGAAACAGAGAGACAGACGGAAAAGAGATGGAGCAGGGTGAGGTGGAGATGACTGCTGCTGCATTTCATCGAGAGGGAGTCTCAGGCGAGACGGTGAAGTGAAGTGAGCCGTCTGTGAAGAAGAAGAATGACAGAAAATAGAGGCGAGGAAGAGGAGGAATCGGGTGAATTAGATTAGGGATTGATGTATTAGGGCTGAAGGTAATGGTAATCGAATAGGCTGATGAAGAATAGATGGTTGGGCCAGAATAAAAATTTAACTAACGGGCCAACAGTGAAATTTAGTGGACTGAATTATATGACATTAGATTGGGCTCAATTTTAATTAATTATGAGCCTCTTAGTTATGAATAGTGTATTAAAAATGGATTAATTATCCCAAAATATTAATTTATTAAAATTAATCTTTGGATTAGAAATTAAAAGAATTGGATACAAATATTTAGGTTTAATCCAATAATTTAGACCTATTAAATTATGAAATTAGTAGTAATTTTTTTTTTTTTTTGGTTATAGAAATCTTTAATTACTCAAATCTTAGTCGAGTGGAAAGATTAGAATAATTTATAGAATAATAGAATATTATTTCATTTTTAGATGAAATAAATTATATACTCACGATGAGTATTTTCCTCTTAATTACGATTAAGGTTCGGCGAAAGGAAATTTCAATCGATCTGCATCAGATTATCGTTAGACAAAGAAGCAGTTCAGGTAGGCTTTCTTTTGCAAATAAAATCGCATGCGTTGTACCAAAGTATGATTTTCGTTTAGAAATGCTTTAGAATTTAAATGTTATGAAATATTGCATTGTCGAAAATATTTATATTTTGGTATGATGCGTATCTGTTGAACATTTAATCGACTTCGGACTATTAAAGATTTATATCTTTTAAGGTTAGTGTACACCAGAACCGTGAGTCATCTTAGCGGGTTGGCCGGTTTAGTGTTCGCGGAAAGTGGCCACTTTCCCGACACACAGAATTACAGATATGTATGATTACTCCAGAACTTAGACTGCGCAGTCGAACTTTTAAGATCTCAAGAATTTTAGTGAACATAGGTTCTTTAGTGACAAAATCCCTATGTTGCACTGTATTACGGCAATGGCAAATATATTGTACGAATGTGATTTCGGCACGTGTTTACTGAGTACTTTCGTACTCAGTCATGCATATATTTATAAATGTGCAGGTTAAGTCGTGATGACGAAGTGGAAGGCTCAGCGGTGGTTTTTGTCAAACTCTTATGTTTTACTCTCGGTGGTTTATATGTCGTCATACATGTAAATCCAGATATTGATCCAGTTTCCGCTGTCAGACTTATTTAAGTTTAAGAACTTATCAGTTATTTCATTCGTGTCGAATTATGTATTTCAGACTTGTACCCGTTTATCATAATTCAAGATGTTGTTATAATCACTTATTCTAAGGTGTTTTCCCGACCCTCATTCAAGTAAATGCTTTCGTTTCGTTTCATTATCCGTATTTTTATTTCGAGTCACGTTTTCCTCGATTTTACTTAGAGAAGTGAAATGGGGACGTGACACTTATCCATGTGGCTAACAACAATTGGACCACGTGGCACTCAATTACACAGTGTGAATATAATTTATTCTACCCTTTGGAAAGATATATCAAACATGCATATCATGCATGAGCACATGCAACGTACAAATGCATGTGCATGGGGAAAATCCTAACCACAACACACGGAGTTGGACAATGGATTGTGGAAGAAAGCGAGAAAAAATGGTGGATATGTCAACGCGAGGGGCGGCGGTTATTTTGGTCGTTGCTTAGGTTTAATTCTTTTTTCTTAATTATATTCATTCAATCATAATTAATGATTGAAATTTTGGACGTTTGGGGTTTTGGGACTCAAATTGGGCCTATATCTATCTTAGGTAAATAGTGTTATACTATGATTTTAAACTCTTTGTATTTTAAAAATTTTGTATATTTATTTCAAAGTTTGTCATATTTTTTTTCTCTCAAACCCCATATAATATACTTCATTTGCCTACGTTTGTTCTCCCAACTTTGATCCGGCACAATTTTAATAAAATGGTTTGATTTTGGTTGGTAAAGGTAAAGTGTAGTGAGTGCAGAATGAGACTCACATTAATAATGATGTGTAGTGTGCAGTCAGTGGAGAATAAGACTCACATTAATAATGATTGTAGTGTGTAGTGAGTGGAGAATAGGCTCACCATGATTTGTTGTGAGTGGAGAATTAGTTGCCAAAAATAGAAATAAAAAGTGGGAAGAAACTTGGTGGACAAACCAAAATAGCAAAGTGGGAAGAAAGATTGTGGACGGAGGGAGTATTTTTTTTTCAGTTTTTAATGAGTGTCATATTTTATTAATTTTTTTTTATAAAGTGTAATATTAAAAAAATTTAGAATAAAATAATCAAATTCTTATCATTCTATCATATACTTATATTTGTTAGACAAGATATGACATGAAAAGATTAAATTATCGAGTTAATATATAAAATAGCCAAAAAATTTGTAAAAAAATAAATAATATCCACAAACATAATAATAATATTTAACATTCTAGTCATTTGAATTGTGATTATTACAAATATCCTTATATTTAACTTTAATTGTACAAATTATATGAATAGTATGAAAGGTATGAATAACACACGTTCATATCATTCATTCATACATACATACATACAGTTTAATAAATTGAATATCATGTATGAATTGTATGATACATACTATTCATACACAAAAATGTTAAAAAAAGCAGTAATTATAGCGGTATTTTAGTACTTAATATGTATAAACGACTAGAATTTAAATATTATTATGTTTGTCACTATTATTTGTCTTTTATAATCTTTTTTGACTATTTTGTTTAATTAACACTAAATTATCTTACAAAATTATGTATTTGATAGTAAATGTGATAAACACGTCGACCCGTTATTAGATATTAAACTCGTCCTAAAATCAGCATTTTGGTGTACAACTTAATACGTAAAAAGTGGTGTGATAAAATTTATTTAAGATCATTATTAAATACATATTTATCTTATTCAATAGTATAATATATCAAACACAAAAATAAAAATTATCATAGTTTTAAACATGTCTATCAAACGAGCTTAAAATTTTATCGTATTCTTTCTAATTTTGACAAATTTCATCGTATCATGCTATTTCATGTCTTGATTACTGAACATAGGCTGAATTTAAAGACATAACATTTCAAAAACTCAAATAAATTAATAAAGTTATAAATATAAATTACCTATTTTCCATTTTCCTTGATATATGTAAAAAGTTAAAATAAGTCACTTTATTAAAAAATGATGGGAGTTAAGTATGAAACTTCAACAGCGGATTCCTAACATCCCAAAGTTACCTCTTCAAAATACCATACTCAAAAACTCATTCTTAATATCTAATAAGGGGGCGTTTAATAAGTGTGATAACTAGGGATAAATGTAGATAGATAAAAATAATATATATTAATCTAGTGTTTACTAAATAAGATAATACTTATAGGATATTCCAAATTCTGTGATTAATGTTTCAATAAGAGATTATTTTCTTGATAAGTATTCCCACCTAAAAATGTGGAATTGAAATAATCTCAAGAAAGTAGATTGTTCTAATTAATTTTATCCTATTTAGTAAGCACTCCATAAAAGCATAAAATGTAAGGTCAAAATTTCAGTACTATTTAAAGCGATTAAAAGTTTGAATTTTAGTTTGAGCATTCTTAATGGAATCCCCATTTTGGGTTTTTTGATGTTATTTTTATAATTTTTTGGAACTGACTTCGTGAATTTGTAGGAATTTTATTAAATGTTACATAGTGAGAGTCTCTCAGTTTGAATCTCTAGTATCTAATTTTTATTTTTCTATTTTTGCTTTTTTAAATTCAATGTAAATTAATATTTAAATTAACAAATATTAATGTAAAATAAATAATTTAACATTAATTAATAAACATTACATTTTGGAAATTAAAATTATATTAATTTAAATTTGAAAATAAAGTACAAGAAATTAATAAACTAAAAGGGACCTGTAAATACATAAACTATCCACCATTTCTGATATTGCACATGAACTTTAAAATCTGTCACACAATACACAAACTACCATTTCTTAGTTAATTTATATTTCGGGTCTGTTTTGGTCAAACTAATGTTGACGTGGACCCGATTAACACATGTGTTTGTAAACATCAGCCTAAACGACGGCGTTCTGACTTAAACGACGTTGTTTTTTTTCTTAAGAAAAAAACGACATCGTTTTATTCCATTTTTGAGTGTTCTTCGTTTTGGTTGGAGAATCGAGCGATTAGAGTTGGAGCAATCATTAGAGATTTAGGGTGGGACGTCATTTAGATTAAGTCAAAACGACATTGTTTAGGTTGATGTGTACGCCCACGTGTGTTAATCGAGTCCACGTCAGCATTAGTTTGACTAAAACAAGCTTGATTTATAAATTAGCTAAAAAAATGATAATTTGTGTATTGTGTGACAAATTTTAAAGTTCATGTGCAATAACAGAAATGGTAGATAGTTTATATATTTACAGAGTGGGATAAAATGATGTAGTTATAGGTAAAATTTGAATAATATAAATTTTAAAAATATATACTTCATCCAAATTTTTTGAAGTGTCCAATTTTATTAAATCATATATGTACCGATATAATAAAAAAATTTACTTTTATACCCGTTATTAAATAAGAATAAAATTAAAATATTGTCATAAATATACTATAAAATTTTTAAATAGAACAATTATTTAAAAACAAGAAAAAAAATGTGAAATAGGACACTTAAAAAATTTGGAGGGAGTACGATCTCAACCTGACTCGATCTCCCAGATAAAGGGATTTGCTTGGAAGACTGTCAGGGTGCTCTTACCATACCAAACAAACTCATATTACCCTGAAAATTACCCTGAAGATTCACACGTACACTCCTAATATCATTAAGGATATGCATAAAAACAGTTTTAACTTTCACAAAGCCATTCATCCAAAATTAAATAGAAAACTACTTTTATATTTTCCCTATAATTTATGGATACTAAACTTTAGAAAATCACTATAAATCATTGTCACGCCCCGTCCCTCGCCCTCCCCGGCAGAGTCCGGGCGCGCGACTATTGAATAAATAAATGAAGGATAAATTGGAATATTGAAAGCTCTGACTGAACTGAAAGGTAATTTAATAACTGAGTTTAGTTCACACAAGGATTTAATTTACATAATTGGCAACTTTGCCAAACAAAAACTGATAGAACTCGCACAGCGGAATAAGGATCGACTGAAGTCTACGTGTATGAAGACACGTAGACACCAAAGATTTAATTTAAAGACCGACAAGCCCACCACAGCATCTCCCATCATCATGTCTCAACCTGCACATTTATAAATACATGCAGGGCTGAGTACAAACGTACTCAGTAAGCACATGCCAAATCGCATACATACATATATAATTGTCAATGCCGTAAGAGTGAAACATAGGGATTTTGTCTTTAAAAGCACCTACGTTCACTAAATTCATTTGTGAAAGATCCTATATTCGACAGCTGTCTAATTTTCTTTAGTATACTTGCCATATCTGTAATTTGATGATTTATGGTACCGAGAAGGTGGCCACCTTCTACGGACACCAGACCGGCCAACCCGATCGATGACTCACGGTCCACTGAACCGGCCAACCCGATCGATGACTCCCGGTTACTTGTGCACATTTAGTTCGAGTAGGTTACACCACCTACTGGAACCCGAATTCGATTTAAATTCTTCGAATCCTTACACCAGGTACCCTTAATCAGATAGACATTGATACAATATAAATCATTTCGGCAAGACAACACTTTGAAACATATTTTCTCAATTTGAAATCAATTCGAATGCAGCATAAATATTATACGTGCACACATAATTTTCTTTGTAATAGAAAGCCTACTTGGATAACTTCGATTTGCACTTTATTTGATCTCAAAACGCGAAACAGGTCTCTCGTAAAAACCTTTAGAAGAGCTCGTATAAGTTAAAATGCCCTTAGTGCATTTGAAATATTTAATTGTAAGAATATATTATTCTTAGTTCTTGTTTCGACTCGTTAATTGAGATATTGATACTTCCGATCAATATTATTTATAAGGTGTTGAATCCTCGATTCAATTACTCCGGTAATTTCCCTTAAGTGCAATAAGTGTATTGACACTTACTGAAATAATTAATTCTTAATAATTAATTATTCAATTAATATTATAAGTTATATTTATTTAACTCTTTACATAACCTTAGAATATTAATTCTTTAAGTGAATCCTGAATAATATTAGAGATATTAATTCTCTTAATTTAGAACCCAATTAAATAAATTGGATGTTCTATATTTTATACGTAGGTTTTAATTGTCCAATTTAATAGCTTTACATATTAATACTCAATTAATATGTATATTACTATCCTCTTCTTTATTTATTGGTATTACCAATTGATGTAGCTTAATCTTATTTAAAATGATAGACTCAATTTAATTAAGTCTTAACCTATTATGCGTTAAAATAATCCATTTAAATTAATTAAGTGAGCTTAATCATTAATTTAATTAGTTTAGGTATTAATTAACTTAAGATTAATATACTGGGCCCAATAGACTAATTGGTATGGCCCAATCCTAATTAAATTTTCGGCCCCGTCAATACATATCCTTCGGCCCATTTCATTATATGCTCGGCCCATCACCAATTTAAATCCCAGCCCAATCATTTTATCCCACCCGGCCCAGAACCCGGCCCAATTCTAACATACCTTAATCTCTCTAACCCTAATCCCTCATTCACTCTTACTTTCACTCCTTTCTTCCCCAGACACAAACTTCTTTCTCTTTCTCCCTCGCTGCTTCTCCTCTCTCGCCCTCTCCTCTCTTCTGTTTCTACTGCCTTCAGTTTCTAACTTTCTGTTTCTTCCCTCTCCTTTCTCACTCTCTCGATTTCCTATTTTCTGCAGGAAGATAGAGCCCTTCCTAGCTCCAGTTTCTCTTTTGGGAGCTTTGGTTTCTGATTTCTTTCCAGAAGGTAAAAAAATGGCTCTAAACTTTATGTTTTAAATTTAAACCTCTTATTGGCTTCTGCATGTTAGAGAATTAACTAAGATTAAATTTTCTGATTATCTTGTTTCCTTTCTGGTTTTGAAAGGGTTTGGTCGGTGTTGGGAATTTGGTTGGAGTGGGTGCCCTACGGGTTTCTTCCTCACCAAGATCAGAAAATTTCTCAATTTAAGCTAAGTGTCTTTCCTTTTCAGTTTTGGAAAAATCAATTTCGTATTATGTGTTTAATTCTTGAAAATATTGTACTGATCATTCTTTACTAATTGTTGGATCTTGTCTCTCCTTTTACAACTGGATGAAATGTTTTTTTTTTGAACTATAGTGAGCTTCTGTTTTGGTTCGGTGGATAAGGCAGTTATTAGGGTGCTTTGGTTGAGGTTTTCAATATAAGAATCTGCTAATTTCTAGTGGTTGTGGTTGAAATTTTTTTTAGAATTTTACTGTCTCGTTTGCTATTTGCATCTCTAGGAGCATTATGATCAAGCTTGTTTAGGTTCTTATATTACTGAAAGTTAAATCACGGTTTCAAGTTTCTGGTTTGGATTTTATAATGAGTGTACTCTTATGTGCTAATGTAATGGAGTTATGCTTCTGTTCTGGAATTAATGCTCTGTTTTCTTTTATAAGTGATTACAAGACAGAAACCTGTATTCATACACAGTTCTTTATTTTCTGATTTCTATGTTTTGTGGAATAAATACTTATGGCTTGTTTCTTCAACCCTATGAACATAGATTCTGAGTTCATTTGCCATTTATACTGCTATTTTAAAACTTATAAACTGGACTCTGAAAATACATGATTGTATCTTATGTTCTAAAATCATGATTTAACTGGGAGGCAGAATACAGATTTGTTTTTGTCACGTCCCCATTTCACTTCTCTAAGTAAAATCGAGGGAAAACGTGACTAAAAGGAAAATACGGGTAATGAAATGAAACGAAAGTATTGATAAATGGGTGAAACGTGGAACGTACATCAAAGGGAAGGATTCTGATAGGGTTGTGAGACCGAAATCCCATATATCAACGAGAACTTAACGTTTGAAGTCATCAGGGAATTAAAACAACGTCAAGAAAATACAGAACCAAGTACAAGTCTGAACTACATAGTTCAAAAACAAGATAGATAACTAATAAGTTCTTGAATCTAAAACAAAAGTCTGGCAGCGAAAACTGGATCAATATCTAGATTTACATGTATGCCGACATATAAACCACCGAGAGTAAAATAAACAAAAGATTTACAAAACCCACCACTGAGCCTTCCTCTTCGTCATCACGACTTAACCTGCACATTTATAAATATATGCAGGGCTGAGTACGAAAGTACTTAGTAAACACATGCCGAAATCACATTCGTACTGATATATTTGCAATTG
>JAPKLX010000190.1:39999-75672 GCA_026898415.1 Leonotis leonurus | reverse complement strand
AAGTCGGCGAATGTAGCACTATTCAAAGCACCGAGTCGTTCTTCTTCAGAAACGGACGAAGAACGCTCAGAACTGCCTTCAGAAGCTACATAATCATCATCTTCATCATCGTCATCATCACCATCTACACAGGTGTTCAGATCAGGAATTCCAGTTGGCTGGTGAAACCATTCGGAAGATGCCGCGACCCTTCTGATGTCGTCGAGATCATCCATCCAGTCACTATTTCGCGATGTCCCGCCAACTTCATAAGACGACACAGCAAAATCGGCATACACTATAGGAGACGGGTGGTTCCTACACAAAACTTGAAGTTCTTCATCGGTGGTCAGTCGAAATTTGATAAGCCGACCATTCCTCGATCTAGACAAATAGGAGATCTCGTATTGTGTGCCAAGTGAACTCCACATGTACTCAATGCAGCCTCTCAAACATGATATCGTGATGTTATTCATCGGGAGAGGTGCTATCCTATCTTCACCATCCGTGTACGTGCACCCGACCCAAGTTCCCCCAGTTTTCACGGTCACGTACATGTATTCCTCCATCTGCATCGACATTTATAAGAAATTAGCAACTACATAGATTGAAAGAGCTGTAAAACCCTACAACCGGTGGTTAAAAGTGCATGAATACGACAACCGGTGGATTTTTACCACCGGTGGATGCTATTGTTACCACCGGTTGTCGTGGATTCAGGTTGGAATCATGCTTAAACACCTGAATCCATCACAACCGGTGGTGGGAGCCAAAAGGAGGCCAACAACCGGTGGTAATAGGCCCACCGGTGGTTGGGGGTTTTACCACCGGTTGTGGTTCTAAATGGGTTTAAACATGGTTTTAAACCTATTGGAATTACAACCGGTGGTTTAACGTAAAAAACCAATAACAACCGGTGGTCAGACACCATCGGTGGTTGTTGTTTTGCCACCGGTTGTCCATTTCCACCGAATAAAATAGAGATTAATAGTTGCATACCTGGTTTTTGGGTGAAAAACTCTTCAAATGGAGGAGATCGAGCTAAGCACCAAAGGATTTTGAGAGAATTTGGGTTGAAATAATTGTTGGTCAAAGTAATCATTACCTCATCATCTAATGTTTAACTAATTTATTTGCTTTTGAGATGGACACGTGCCTTGTTTTTGGCAAAAGTGGGTATATCTTGCATGTAAGTCTACCTTTTGGTTACTTCTTGCATGTAGAATGTTAAAATTGGGTATTTTTACCCATTAACACTTAATTAAACTAGTCCCATTTAGTTAAATTATTAATCCAACCATATCAACATTATCCAATCTAACTAAATAATACCCAATCTATACCTTCTCATGGCCAGATCCGTAACTCGACCCAACTTTTGGCCCGAAACCCGACCCATAACTCAATTCAATTATCTAGACCCATGAATCAATACAATTTCACTCTTCTTCTTCCTCCATCAGCCGACACAACATACACATATACTCCACCCCTCCATCTCTCCCTCTTGCTCACACAGCACACACACAACTATCTTTCTCTTTCTCGGGATTTTTTTGTCGGTGCTCCGGCGGACTTGCCGTTTTTCCCATATTGCTCTCCGGTGCTCGCATCTCCCTCGCTCTCTCTGCACTCCCCCAGTTACTAACACTCTTCTCTCTAGCCCCACGTCTCCGAACGCTCGGCCTCTTGGTCACTCTTCTTCTCCGGCACGACACCAACAACCACTAGCGTTCTTCCGAGGTAAGTCGCTGTCTCTTCCTTCCTTCCACCTCTTTCATCTATCTCCCTCATAACTCTCTAACCCCGCATCTTTCTCGATTGACAGCGGTGGCAGCGACATCGTCTCTCTCTCGGCAGATCGAATGCAGCAACGGTCGAAATCCTTCCGCCATTGCCCCAACCATGGCTACTCTTATTTCTCCCAGGTATCTATCTATTTTTCCTTTCCAACATGAAAGCGTATCTCAACCGTATGAGTGTGTGTTGTAACAACAAGTTCAACAACAACTAGTCAGTTTCTTCGCTCAACAGAATCACTCACTCAGAATCTATGTGTTGTAGAAACAACTAACACAACTAACGATAAACAGAAAAGACGCAGTATGTAACTTTTGCGTGGGTAATAATTTATACCACGTGAGTCGCACGACCAAAAACTCTTATTAAAAACCAAAAGGGGATAGTTGTATACAGCTACAGAATCTATCTGCTTCTAACAAACTATCCTATCAAAATATAATCTCACTAACAGAACTAGAGAGATTGAAACAAACTTAAGAGAGAAATATGGAGCAATGTCAATTGAAATTCTCTCTCTCAAAAAAACTCGGTAACTGTGCTACTGATGGAGCTTCTCTATATATAGTCTTCACACCCCTTGAATTTCTCAACTGACGTGAGATGTGAAGTAGTGACTTGGCTTGATAGAGTAGCGTCTAAGTTTTTCTGCCTCCCACTCTTTCCACTCTTCTACAGCACACTGTTGTTGCGAGAATCACGCCAACACCAGAGTTCACGTCCACCATGATGAAACAACTGCCTTTGACTCCTTCTACAAGTATCCAACTTCGGAGTACACTCTTGCGTGTAACCTGTCATAGAAGAAAGCAAAACGATACAGTAATGTGAGTTAAATGATTGTGACAACATTAATAGAGTTATTCGACTCTATCACAACATTTCACCATTTTGTTTCTCTCACATTCTCTGTCTTCCTCTGCAGCCTAACTCCTCTCTTCTATGTTTTGTTTACCAAGATTAAATTTTAATCTTTTATGTTCCTCTATTCTTAACCCTAAGGTTTTCTTTCAATTGAATACAATAAGGCATCAGGTTTACTCTTTAAATTAATAAGAGGAAAATGTGATTTTTTGATAAATTGTTATATTTGGATTAAGGTTCTGACCTTGGCTTAACACCTTCCTTAAAATTTTTGTTTGTTGTTCTTCTCTCATTCTCATTGACTATTTGTCTCTTTTCGAATCTGATTGAGGGAATGGCTCGGGTTCAGAGGAGGATGGCTACGGCTCCTGGCGGCTGGGGAGTGATTCCAGGTTCGAATTTAGCCAGGGTGGGTTAAGGTAACGGTTCTGGTGTGAAATCTGATTTTTGCCTATGCATGCTTTAATTCTTTAGTATCTTGGTGTTGTTGGGTGAGAATTTTAAGCTTATTCCATTTATAGAATATGGTTCCTGCTATCCATCTATAAAACCATAACTAATGTGTGATCTGATATATGTTTCTGAATTCTGCATATGTTGGTTTGAACATGTTTCTTAAGTCTTATGTTACTGTAATACATGGTTCTGATTTTTGCATAATAGGTTATATGCATAATATGTTTAGGGTCTGCTTATGAGTCTATTCTGATTCTTATGTTCAGAAATATCTTAGTCAAACAGATGGAATTAAGAATAGTTTTAATGGCTCTCAAGTTCTATATCTCAGTTCTTATTCATAAATTTAGGTTCTAAAAATTCTAAGTTCAACTAATGAAAGAATCTGAGTTCATGAATCTGTGTGCTAGGTGTGGTTAATAATGGACATCATGTTTCTTTTCTTCTTTTTTTGTCATTAAGAGGGCAAATCTGAAAGTTTGGGGACTTATTCTCAATAGTGTCTTACTACTATTTAACTCAATCAGTAGCATTTAAGAGTTTTAAAGATAGAACTAGGTTACCTTTATGGGACTTCTAACTCTTGAATCTTGACAGAGCTTTCCCCAGTCCTCTTCCACTTGTTCTAAGTACTTCAATGTTATGGTTTAAATCCTAAAACTCTGTAGGAGGTTGGGGAACTTTGTATTTAAAGTGAAGGCTGGCTAGGGAGGTGAGTCGAGTCTCTCTCTTGGAGATACATGGTGATTCTAATGACTTGTTTTATTTTATCTGGCAGGTTGTATAAAGTTGTAGGAGATGCAAATGTCAACTCTTGGATTTCTTCCCCCTGCCCTTCTCTTCGCTGAGAATAGAGGTAACAGCCTCATCTTTCCTCTTTTCTTTCTTCTTTCATAGAGTGAGGATTGTACTTGTGATCTTTCTTTTTGTTTTGTTATGTATTTAGAATATCTCACATCTCCTCTTTCCTATTCTATTGGTTCAGTGGATGGCAGTCTGAATAGTGCAGGGAGTAGGAAGGAAAATGACAATCTGAGTTCTTCCCTATGCTTTTGGCTCACCTACTGTGGCAGCTCTTACTCCCATTCTTTCCCCTTTTTATTATTAGTCTATTCATTCCTAGGTTTCTAGTTTGTTTTCACTACAAAAATAGAAGATTTATAAGTAGATTTCCTATGTTAGGATTTGTATGCAACCTTATAACCTGTGAGTTATTCAGCTTTTAGCATGAATTACAATCTAGAAAATTCATATTTTTGCTCTATGTTTTTAGCTCTTGAATGAGACATTACGTACCTACCTTTCATTTCCCACTTTTGTACTCTTTAACATTTTTTCTATTTCCTCCAATTGTATTTATCAAGAGTTGGTTTAAGGAATACACATATCCATCTACACACTTGCACATATATTTATATATATCAGTATACTTGAATAAACAAAAAGAAATAAAGTGGGACTTGAAGTCCTAATATAATTGATAATCTTTTATTAATTAGCGTTAATCACTATTAGTGATTGTATTAATGATCATTAATCACTATTAATGATTTTTGGCTCATGGTTGCCACCCATAAATAACTTAAAACTTGATTATAAATATATATTTATATAATCATTAGCTCATGGTTGCCACCCATAAATAACTTAAAACTTGATTATAAATAAATATTTATATAAGATGATGAAAATCATACATTGATTGCTAGTTAGTGATGCCAAATAAACTTGTCTATTCTACCTTAATCTAAAATAATTTTTCAATAACTCTTACATCAATACGAACTCATCCTCACAATTCTAGTTAGATAGAAAAATAACAATATTACCTAAATTGATAGGTTAATAATATGACTAAATCGTGATTAAGAAGGCGGGGTATTACATTTTATGCATCTCATGCATTCGTCACCAATAGAATCACCTTTAATTAACACTAAATATATACTATTATATATGACCTTGAATTTCATCAATTTATGATAAAAAAAACTAGCACGACAAACATTTATATGAAAACAAGACAAATTTCAAACTAAGAATTAAGTAAAGTACCTTATCAGAGTTAACAATTATCTTTTCATGAGTAAAATTTCAACAAACAAGTTGCTCTTTGTTCGTGTCGGGTACTTGCTCTGCTAATTGGTATGACAACCAGGAAACATCATTCCAGTTCAGTGATTGATAGTCTCAGTCTGTCTCTGCCTAACCTTAAGACTTCTACCTTGGACCGTATGAACGGTAGAGAGCCTCTCGCCTAGTTCAGAGAGAAAAAGAGCGCATCGGGAACTCCAGACCTTAAGACTTCTACCTTGTATCATAAATATCGATGTATAGTAAATTTATTTATTTTCAATCGATCACTATTATAACTATAAGTGAAACATTTGTAGAAGACAATAGGAAAAATTTACAGAGAGTAAGAGATGAGAGAGGAGAGAAAGCTTCAGAAGGAGTGTTCTATTATTTCATGTAATAAAAATTACAAGATATAACTAACAACCTCTATGAGGTGTATTTATAGAGATAATCCACATCAACAAATATATTGACTAGAATACTAATAAAAGTGTCAAAACTAATATAACACACTTTATTCATCTATTTACAAAATAACTCCAAACTAAAACTAGCTCAAGCTCTTTCCTTCGACCTTAGCTAACCTTCCTTCTATCTTCGTCTAGCCTTGCTACAACTCAACCTCTTTAACACTTGCCCTCAAGATTGAGCAAATATGGTATTAAAGCTCATCTTGATGAGTATGCCATTTAAAGCTGGAGCAACCAAAGATTTTGTAAAGATATTAGCCAAATGCAAATTATTTTGAATGTGCAAAGGCTTAATCTGTCCATTCAAGAATCTTTCTCTCACTGTATGGCAGCTATTTCAATGTGCTTTGTACGATCGTGAAACACGCGATTAGAGCTTATTTACACAGCAGCCTGATTATCACAATATAGTGGTGTGGCATGACTTGTTTTAATTCCAAAATACTCAAGCAATGATACTATCCAAACTATCTCGCAAGTTGTAAGGGCCATTGACCTTATTCAACCTCAGCTGATGACCTGGAGACCGTATGTTACTTCTTGGACCTCCATGATATAAGTGACATTCCAAAAATAGGTAAAATCCTGAAATGGATCTTTTTGTATCTGGACACGTAGTCCAGTCTGCATATGAGAACATGCTTACTTCTAAAGTTGTTGAATTTTGGATAATGTAAGTCATGTCTTAATGTTCCTTTTATGTACCACAAGACTTTCTCAGTTGCTGCCAAATGACCTTCACAATGGCTTAATTTGTTAACAACATATGTCAAATTTGGCCTGGTGATGCACAAGTACAAGAGTCTTCCTATTAATCTCCTGTATAAGGAAGGATCTTTGAGTTCTGCTCCCTCTTCTTGTTTTAATTGTTTACCAGATTCCATAGGAATATTTGATGGTTTGCATCCCAATAATCCTGCATCAGTCACTAGATCTATTGCATACTTCCTTTGAGAGAAATATTCCATACTTGTTTCTAGCAACTTTAAGCCCAAGAAAATACATAGGCTTCCCGAGATCCTTGTATTGGAAAAATGTTCCCAAATATGATTTGAACTCATCAATAGTTAATTGAGAATTGCTTGCAAGAGGCATGTCATCTACATAAACCACAAGACCAATGAACAAGTTCTCTGGCCTCTTTACGAAGAAGGAATGATCAGTGGCTAACTGTTGCACTCCAAACCTAGAAAGTGCTTCAAATAAGTTCAAGTACCATTGTCGAGACGCTTGTTTTAACCCATACAAGGACTTTGTCAGCTTGCAAACTGTACCATGTGGAATGTACTCCGCCTGACTGACAAGGCCTGGAGGGACATCCATGTATATATTTTCCTCTAAATCACTATGTAAGAAAGCATTATTAATGTCCAAATGACACAAATGCCATCATTTGATTGCAGAAATGACTAACAAGGGTTTGACAGTCACAAGTTTGGCCACAATGAGAAGGTATCTAGATAATCAATACCAACATGCTAACTTTGAAATCTAAACGTGTCTTGTATCTCTCCACACTACCATCGGCATGAAACTTAACCATATACACCCATTTCAAACCAATAGTTGTTTTGTTTGGTGGAAAGGGTGTAAGTTCCCAAGTATTGTTTCTTATATAGGCATTCAACTCCTCTTTCATTGCCAACCTCCACTCTGGATACTTTGCTGCTTGAGAATAAGAGGCAGGCTCTGGCACAGCAGCCACATATGAGATAAAGGTTAAATATGTGGGTTAGATCCTTTTATAAAAGAGAAGAGAGTGGAGTGGATGAGAAGTAGAATTAGCAATCAGAGAATTGCAATGATAATCATCTAGGTATTGGAGTTTATGGATAACTATCCTAGAGGATGTGTGATCAGTAGATGGATTTGGAGAAGATGAAGGTATGGTTGGTGAAGTAGATGAAGAAAGATGAGGTAGGTAGGAGTATGAAGATGTGAGATTAATATTTAAAACTCCACTTTCTGGACAGAAATCAGAAGGTGGAAGATGAGAAAAAGGAAAGACATTTAAGATGTGTTAGTGCTTTCTTTCAACTCTTACATTTTGTTGGGGTGTTTCAACATAAGAATGTTGAACAACTGTACCAAAACTAGAGTACAAATCATGTAAGTGAAACTCAGAACCATTATCACATCTTAACACTTTGATTCTTTTATTGAACTGTGTTAAGACAATGTTGAAAAATTTGGTTAAAACTGCCTTGGTGTCTGACTTGTGTTTGAGAAGAAAAGTCCAAACAAAACGAGAGTAATCATCCACTATGGTTAAGAACTAGGAATAACCCTCAATAGTAAGAGTTATATATGGCCCCCAAATGTCACAATGTATTAAGTCAAACACAACATGAGAGACATAAGTAAACATGAAAGAGAAGTTTTTTTTTCTTTGTGAAATGACAAACATCACAAACATTTGAAGTAGAACCTTTGATAGTTATTACAGATGACAATACATCAAAAGTTTTATTGGATAAATGTCTTAATCTAGCATGTCAAACGTCTGCACACACACTAGATAGGATAATAGGTACAGGCTTGAGATCAACTTCAAACAAGTACAAGTTTCCTTGATGTTTATCCTTCCCAATCACAGTCCCCTGTGAAGCTCCCTGGATTTTACAAGAGGAAGAATCAAACTTAACTACGCAATGATTAGAGGAAGACAAAATGCTGACTGAAATGAGATTATATTTAAAAGAAGGCACAAAGAGCACAGATTGAAGAATTATGGATGGGGTGAGTTTGATTTCCTCAATCTTAGTGACTTTGACACTACCCCCATTAGGCAAAGTAACAAATGTATTGTCAAGTAAGGAAGAAGTACTAAATAAAGTGTCATCAGCACATACATTATGTGTTGCCCCCATATCAAGGATCCAGGCACAAATAGTTATTTTAAGAAAGGCAGTGAAAGGATTTGTGAGAGAAATGGAAAAGTTACCACTCAAAGCAGGTGGAGAAGTATTTTGAGTGAATTGTAAGGGAGTAGATGTAGCTGTTGCACCAGAAGCTCTAGTAGACATTTTATTCTGCAAGCATGAAATGACTTTCAAATACTCTTCATTAGTGAAATCAGTATTTGTTACCTCTGGTGATGTGATATTCTTGTGAACTTCATTTGAGTCTTCATTCACCATATTTACAGATTTATGTCCAAACTTTTCATTTTGTGACTGAGTTCTACCTCTTCCTCGATTATATCCTGGAGGAAAACTGTGAAGCTCATAACACCTATCATTCGTATGCTTGCTTCGACCACAGTGTGTGCACTGAAACTTTCCTCTCCCACGGCCTATAGAATTGGCAAGTGGACTAGGTAACTCACTCATAACCGGAGGAGATGCAGCCACAAAAGTTCGTACTCCTCCATCTATATGACGTTAACGTTCCTCTTGTGAGGCAAGTGCAAATATTTTGCTAACTGGTGAAAGAGGTAAACTGGACAACAATTGAGATCTTAGCTGAGTGAAGCCTAGATTGAGACCTAGTAGAAAATACATGGCACAGTCCTGAGTTAGATAATCATTCCACCTCTTCACACTCTCGCATCTACAAGTACCACAATTACAACCAAGTGATGGTTGTAACCCCTTAAATTTATCCTAAATGATTCTCAAACTGGTATAATAGCTGCTAACATCAGTACTTCTTTGCTTATGATTCATCAACGACTGCCTCAGTTGATATATTCGAGCTAAATATCCAAGTGCGTACCGATCCTTTAAATCAGATCAAATTTGTGTAGCTACATCCATATACATCACACTAGAAAAAATATATAGAACAATTGTATTCTAATCCATGAAACTACTAAATTGTTACAACGAATCCAAGGACCAAGCAATGGATCATTCTCTGTAGGTCTTTGTATAGAACCATCAGCAAAACCTAACTTGTTCTTAGCTAACAAGGCAGTGGACATAGACCTCGACCAATTTACATATTCTGAAGCATGCAATGGATGAGTGACAATTACAGCACCTGGATTGTCGCTTGGATGTGCATATGGATTGCTCCAATCATCAACAAAAGTAACTACCTCCTTACCAGCATTCCCCCGCACCATCGCAAAGGTTGGAATCATAGCAGAAAAATGCGCGCAGAAAAAAAAAAGAAAAAGATATGCAGAAACATGCAAGGTGAGCTTCACCCTACATGCTCTAATACCATATTAAAACTATAGGTGAAACATTTGTAGATGACAACATGAAGAATTTACAGAGAGTAAGAGACGAGAGAAGAGAGAAAGCGCTAGAAAGAGTGTTGTATTATTTCATGTAAAAGAAATTACAAAATACATAACAGACTAACCAATCCGGATCTTTTATTGCCTAACGATATTACATTTCCTATTACATTAATAAAATGGTGACACATGTTATAATTAATGGTTAAGATATAAAATATATATATTTTTTATATATACTCTAAGTCTTGAACCCTAGTCATGCCTCATGTGACGATCTTATAAATGCAATAAGAAATGTTAAACCGTTAGGCAATAGATAATTTCATTTGCAGACTAACAACCTCTATGAGGTGTATTTATGGAGTTAATCCAGATCGGCAAAGATGCAGACTAGGATACAAATAGAAGTGCTAAAACAAATATAACACGCTTTATTCATCTATTTACAAAATAATTCCAAACCAAAACCAGCTCAAGCTCTTTCCTTCAATCCTGCTAACCTGTCTTCTATCTTTGCCCAACTGACCTACCTTGCTGCAACTCAACTTCTTTAACAATCACTACATTATAATCTTTCCAAATTTATGATTCATTCTAATTTTAGTTAAAACGAGAAGAAATGGATTTAGTATAACCATCGCTATTATATACACAAATAATACCATTAGTTAAGGGTCGTTTAGTTTGCTTCATTAAATGAATTAGATTGATATGATTATTATTGTGTATATCTCCTCACTACCATTAAAATCCCTAATTTTAATCTCTTCTTAAACACATCATCACTTCACATGACCTCCTTTTTACTTAAATGTGTAATTAAATAATCACACAAAATATGGTGTGATTATTTAATAATTCATTTAAGTAAAAAGGATGACATATATATGAAGTTGTGATGTGTGTTTAAGGAGAGATTAAAAATGTAGGATTTTGAATGAAAAATATAAATTTGAAGAGTAATAATCCTATCAATTTTATCCAGTTAATCAAACAAATCAAACGATTTCTTAGTGTATTGAGTTACAAAATTCCAAATATGAGGATACATGCGATTAATTCAAAATATGACTTAATTAGTGTTTGTTATTAATAAAATGAATTTATACTAAAACAAGATACGAGAATTATAATGTTTGGAGATTATAATAATATGATTAAAATAGTCGAGTCGAGTAAGGTCTTTTCCGCCACACGAGATCCACCCCGGCTAGTATTCACGGTTTGACGTATCGTTCTCAAAGATAAAATGATTATGTCTTTCTTGAAATTAGCACCAAAATTCGAGAAAGCTTCAACAAACTTGATAAGCGTCGGAATCGAACAAATTATGAAACTCTAATAAAAACTAGTATGAGAATGAAGCTTGAAAATATTAGATAGAACAACCAGATAGTGTGTAGAAGTTCTCTCCACCACCCTACTTATTTAGCCACATGTGGAGAAATGGAGAATTATATGATGATGGCTTCACGGTCAATTATTCGGCAATTACAACATTCATGATTAAAAATCATGTTGGTATATGACACCAAAGTAACATTTTTTTTCGTTGATAATCTAGATTAATAAAATATATAATTGAATATTTAAAGGATAAAATTATTAAATTATTTTAAAATTAAACAATTCATCATTTATTCATCCAAATAAATATTTAATTAGTTTAAATTATTTTTATCAATGAATATGTTACTCGTTGCACGGGATAAGTTCTTGTATAGTTGTATATATAGTATTTTTATTGAGTTGGTTAGTATATCTATGAAATTTTTATTTTTCATTTTTATTGAGTTGATTAGCAATTTATGTCTATTTTAAAGAATATTTTTTAGTATTTGTACATTTTGATTGAATTGATGAGCACATCTATCAAATATATTTTTTATTTATATTTAATTAAAGTTTTTTAATTGTTTAGTATTTCCTCCGTCACGCCCAATTTGTTACGCTTTTGGACATAGGATTTAAGAAGAGTTTAAAAGTAGTATAAGTGGTGATAAAAATATATATTATTTAAACTTGTGTGAGTAATAAAATTGTTTTAAAAAAACATATAACAAACTAAATGGACAACTAAAAAGAAAAATGTTATAAATTGGGTGAGACTAATGAGTACAAATTTATAATTAAGAAAATAAAAATATATTTTAATAAATGTGATTTCAAATGGATCAGAGTGAAAGCATGTAATAAAATTGAAAATATCAAAATAGTCAAGGATAAAATATAAAGAAAAATATTAGTTGTCCTTCTCCGTGTTATCATTCCAATCCTTATCTTGTGGTTCTATTTAATTATGACACAAAAATTAAAATAACATAATATAAATATTAAATGTTAATTGAATAAATAAAACTTCCTCAAAAAATTGAGTTAAAATAATACTTTATACCCTTCATCTTCTAATGTTATTTTAATTAAAATTTTCTTTTATCTTTGTTACAAATAACAATATATTTTAGTTATCTTGACTCTAACAACACCTGCAAAAAAATAATAATCATGAAATGAAATATTTTTATGAAATTTACGTTTATCATCTTTCTTGCTTGAATGAGCAAATACAATTGTTAAAATAGTCATATAATATATAAAAAAAAATTAATTATTAATAAAAAAATATATATAAAATATACCTCTAAAAAATATAATCGTAACTTAAAATCTTTTTGTTGTTATTGTACAGAATAAGAACAAACACCTCTAACCTCAATGCAAGATTTAACATTATTAAGATGCAAATTTTGGATCATGAACTAAATGTCAGGTTTGATCACATCTTTCAAAAATTAAAATAAAAAGCAAAATTATGGATAATAAAGAGTGAAGATAGTGATTTTAAAGAAAAAATATGGACCCCAAAGAATACCACTATGAGCTAAATCGAGAAGCACGATCGAGACGGTGTACCATTATCAATCCAATTTAATTTCACTTGACGCATCTTCGTCTTGTGCAACCATAATTAAAGCATTTGGAGATTCATCATCATAAAAAAGATCACATATCAACAACCAAAAGATTAATGCAGGTAAACTCTTGAAAATCTAATAAAAAACGCTAGGAATTGAATCGTTCAAGGATGTAAAACTACGAAGCAATGACAATTGAACAAAATTTAAATTGTGTGAATATAATGAACATTTGGAGCATGAGTTTCGTGTCCGTAACAAATGTGAAAAATCATTATATATAACTGAAACATTTTTACACGCATAATATAAGAAAAACTCTTATAAATAGGCCTTTAAATAGTTAGAGGCCTTTAAATAGTTAGAAATGTTATCAGAGATTTGCACAGAGATTTATGTTCATCAAAATATATATAATTGGAAATGCATTAATCCGGGTACCACCAACTATTAATTCCATGATTAATAGGGAGAAAATACATATAACTGGAAATGCTAAATGTCAATGTTTAAGATACTTTACCATGCATGCATGCCACATCAAAATCACTGCTTACTAATTATTTTGCCCCATTTTACAATCTCTTGTTCGTTCTTAAACTAATTTGGCAGTTTACCTTAAAGCAGATGCCATCACAAATGTGAGTGCTGGTACTGTATTTTGCATTGCTGATACGAAGGTTGGTGATGCGTAGTACAAACCTCGAATGTAGTACACCTGGTTTGCTGTGATTCTGGGAGGAGAAGAGAAAAAACACTAATCGTGTTATCATGGAGTGTAAATGAATAAAAAATTATGACAATTTTTAATTGAAAATGGGGTCATCGTTTAAATTTTTAAGTTGTTGGGGTTGGATGAATTGTGTTTAATTTTACATAAGGGAGGAGAAATGATTAAGAATTAGATAAATGTTTAATTAATGAAATTAAATGAAAGATGAAATGTTAATTGTTGTAGTAGTTAATTAGGAAGAATATGAAAAGATTTGTAATTATTTGACAAATCATGAAACCGTAGCTTTTTTATGGTAAAAAATTTAAATTATTATTGTAATTATCTAGAAAGAATAGCTGATAAAAAATAAATATAAATTATTATCGTAGTTAATTAATTATAAATAATAGGTGAGAAAAATATTATGATTGATTTTATTTTTATATAGATATAAATTTGCATGGTTTGATTTATGCATCAAATTAATAAATTAATTCAAAATAAAAATTAAGTAGTCGGATAGTAAAAAATAAATAGTTTCAATTAATTTATATAAATATGATGAAAAGAAAAAAATTAAAAATATAAATATATTTTTATTTTAAATAAATATATAAATACAAATTAATTAATCTACTTATTAATAGATTAAAGATAAATTAAATAGAAACTAATTAAAGTAGATAATGAAAAATATATGGATGAATAAATAAATTAATAAATAAAAAATTACACAATTAATTAAAGAGATAATAATTAGATAATGGATTAGTGAAAAAAAATGATAATATGAAATTAATTTTTATATATTATAAAATATATAAAAAAGAAATAAAAAGATAATAAAAAATTAAATGAAAATGAAAAGAAAATGACTAAATAATTTTTACTTTTACATATATATATATAAATATAGATTAATCGTGTTATGTAAATTATACATTACTCAACGTCATGAGTCCAAAAGGCGAACAATTTAAAACGAAACAAAGATTATGTTACCCTTTAGTCATGCACACGTATAGAATGTAAATTGGGCTCTCCAATTTCCAAAAATTAAGCTCAATATTTAATTTATTCATCTAAACCAAAATATTGACTTCACACAAAATTTATGTTAACCCAAAAATTAAATTAAATAAATACTTACTTCAAATACAAAGCACAATTATACAATATATCTTTGCACATTAATTTTTATACATTAAAAAATTGATTTTAAGAAATATGTGATATTACAAATTATTTACTTGAAGGATAAATAATTTGAAACTATTTAATTTTCAAAGTATTAAAGTACAATAATCAAATTAATTAACAACTCTAGGTTTTCAAAATCAATTTTCTAAGGTTAATTAATTTTGCACTTTTCAGTTTTGTGACCCATATATACGTAATATACTCGGGCACGAATGTGGTACGCATATCCAAATCCGTGATAAGGTATAGAGAAGACTCAGAAGAGGATGTGGACGGCGCTACCCCTAACCCTAGCTTCCTCCTCCGCCGCCGCGTCTCCGAGGCGTAATCTGGTGGGCGAAGGTGGTCCAGAAGAGAAGCCAGCAGTAAATCTGCAGCTGAGTGGCTCCGATGTACTGGTGGCGCTCGGGAGAGCCGCCGCCGCCGCTTCCAACAAGAAAAAAGATTTGAAGGTGAAGAAATCACTGACGAACAACGGTAAAGGTGAAGGAATAGGGAATCTGCAGGAGAAGATGAAGTTATCATCATCATCAATAAAGGCGATCCGCATCAATCCTCAATGGGAAGATGAATTGCGGCAATTGGAGACGATACTTGACCAACTTCCTCATCTCTGACCACTCAAGGTACCTTAATTAACTAAATAAATTAAATGACTAAACTTGATTAATGATCTATACATCTATATAGTGCCTGTGATTTATTCGCCTCCACCTTTCTATTTATTTCTTTGTTCAGAGAGATTAGAATGAGAAGTTTCTTCTTCCTGTACTAGTTGTCATATGTTTCAACTCGAAGAGGAGAATGTACAGTAGTACTATACGTATGTATATAATACTTGTTAGAGTTAATTGTTTTGGCCTGTAATTAGTACTAGGAATGACTATTAATTTCCTGGTATTGAAAGAAAGTAGTGGCAAAGAAAATGAAGGAGCGTGGCAAAACAAATTACAAATTATGGCCGATTTGGAAATTACAGCGCGACCTTGAAACTTCATTTCCATATACAAATTAGGACTGCCACGATATACTACAAAAAAACAAAATAATAATAATTTAGTAGCGGAATTTTTAATTACTAAAATAAGAAATTCCGTTACTAAAAATGTTAGTAACGAATTTATTCGTATTAATATCGACGATCGCAAAAAAAAATTTAACAACAGAATATTCCATTGCTGTATAACGGAATTTCAGTTTCTAAAATAGGTTTTTCAATTTTAGTAACGTAATTGTAACAGAAATTTCGTTACTAAATTTTAATAATGGATTATTCTGTCACTGTTCCGTTACAAAAAATTGAACAACAATTCAGTTGTTAATCCGTTAAAATTTAGAAACGAAAAATTTGTTCGTCACTATTTTGTTACTATAAAATGCATTCATGTTATTATCATTATAATTGTCTTATCTAACATCTTATCTTAGTTTTTGGTATAATTTTTTTTTATATATTTACCTTATCATAGTTTTCAATATATTTTAGTTCGAAATAACTTATTTTGATATACGTATATTTCTCGTTATTACAAAAAACTTATATTTTTAAAATATACGCATATATAAAATATAATAGACGACACAACATTCTAACATAACTTTAGAAATGCATCAAAATATCTAACGATTAGTGTCAAAATAATTAACTAACTATTATATTATTATTATTATATATATGATATATTATAATAAATTATGAATAATTCTTGAATTATAAGTTGTAGCTTATATAGGTATATTATATTAAAAGTCAAATACATATAATTATATAAATAAGCAATATATTTATATTTATTTATTAAAATTTATTTTTAGATTATAATTATCTTTATATTAATGTGAATTAGTTTTATAAATTGAATTATGAAAAAATAAGATAACTTACTTGTATATTTTATAATCATTTAAATGATATGAGAGCTTGTAAAAATAATTTAGCTGATTATTAATTACTTCATTTTGAATTAATTATCTAACATAAAAAAATAGAGTTTATAATTTTTTTTATAAATACTTATTAGTTGCTGTTAAATATACATATATATAAATATACGTATTAAAATTTGTCACTAATTTGTATTATTATTATTCATATTTTATGAGTAAATAGTTATATTTATAATTGCAATTGAATATATATACATAAAAGATTATAAATATATACCGGTATATGTATCAAAATAACGATATATCAATTTTTTCGGTATATACGATGATACAATATGTATAGGTATACATTAGTATTTGAAAAATTAATGTATTTTTGATACAGTATCATTACCTTATCAAAAATTTTGACATACATTATATTTATTTTTTTGATACAATAATTACGATATTCCGTTTTTTCGATAAATTTTCGTAGCCCTATTACAAACTGAAAGTGTATCAACCTACTCTAAGTGAATATTTGCGGAAGCTAAAGTAGAAGACACGAGATAATTTTTGCGTAAGTTGTGTTAACGAACAACCTACACGGCAGACTTACGGCCAAAAAGAATAATAAAAAATAAGTGTTGTGCTATTACAATGTTTAGCACCACAACAACATCAACACTTTTACTAAAACACTAAACGTATGCTCTTAAGGACTAAGAAACATACTCAACTATGAATTTAATCTGCAAAACCTATCTATCTAACTGAAAACTAAAACTAGTATTTATAGATAGACTCCATGGGCTTGGGTTCTAGAATCTCGTAAATGCTGGCCCATGTGTTCCACGATTTTCGCTGTTTGTTATACTCCGCAACGTGCCTGGAATTGTGGAACAGACTTAGTGGTTGATTGTTGACTCCTTGAATTGTGGAACCGAAATCTCCACTCGGCACTTAGGCTTTCAACTGCCAAGACTTGGTCTTGCCACCAGTCTTCATGAATCTACTCAGCATGCCAAGTCATCAAGATTCCACGTGGCAGTCGAGCTGAAACAGTGGAATTGGATGAGACAATCCAATTATATGTTAGAACCTTGTGTAGGACGGAGTAAAGGTGCGACAGCCACGAGGTCTTCATAGGCTGAACCCATTTAGACCTTTTGCTGCCAGTAATCACCTAGCAACAACAACACTGGGTAACCCAAGAGCATTATTAATGGCATCCGTCGTAAAATCATAGATGGAATTATAGAGGTAGACCTTTCCAAACTTAGACGAAGAACGATCACTGAAAGAAGAATGCAGGTTGCAGTAAAAATGGCGTGCCACAGTTTTGACAAAAGGAGGGATGTTGAAAACTATACCCAGAAGCCCTCGTGTACGGAAGAAAGCGAGCAAATTATGGTCCTCGAAGCTGGTCTCCTCCACAGTCCGTTCACTCACACAAGGAAGATTTCGGATACGTTTCCACTTCACAGCTGCCGATTCGTCATTGAATTGAAGACTGAGCGCCTGTTCCGCGTTCAAGGGTGAATCGGGCCCATCTGAAAGCTCCGAGACGTGGGCCACCGATTTTCCTTTGGCAGAAGGAGCAGTAGAGGAAGAGGGTTCCATCTTAACCTCGGCCGGTGGGAGGAGGCGCTGCCGCTTTGGAGCAGACGACACCTCATCCTCACTGTCATCCTAGAGGACAACAGTAGGTGTGGGTCCTTTAGACTTCTTGGCCATGCTTGATAGCCTAGAACTCCTGGTAGCAGGTTTGCGGACGAGTGCGACGGGTGGAGAGGACGATCGGGACAGCGGCGACATAGGTATCTGCTCGACTACGGCCACTGTAGTAACTGGTGGAGGGGTTTCTTCCACAGGAGGCACAGTCACAGCCTCTGCTGGCACTGGTGCAGGAACAGGAAGAGCCTCGACTGGAGTGGGAACAGTCGGAAGGTCCAATGGAGAGGGAGAATCTTCCGCGGCAACCGGTGGAACGACGAAGGGGATTGGTGAGGCGGTGGTCTGGATCGTCTGAAGTAGACTAGGGTTTGTTGCAAGCAAAGCTTGGAGAATGGCAGCGACATCAGGAGTTTGAGGAGAAGCCATGGCGAGAGAGTATGGATTGAAATTGACTGGGAGAATAATCGATTCTTGAGAGTTGGTGGATAAGGTAGTGATGAAGAAAGGGTGATTTGTTTTATGTAAACCAAGAACCGTATCAGTCTGGGGAGACGAGAAGATTTGAGGGAAGAGAAAAAGTAGGCGGGTTTAGGGTTTTTGTGTGATAGTTGACAGTTTTCCTGAGAGATAATGATGAAAAATAAAGCTGGCGACGGTTCAGTGCAACAGACGCCGATTCATTTTTACCTGACAACCCTAAGAACACGCCACCCAACAGTTATAACCCACTATCAGGAGAGAGAAGTGCTATACACACGGAAGTTAAGCAAGCATATGGTATGCGTTACAGTAAACACACGTTGCTGATGTTTAGTAAAACAATTTTTGAAAAACAACTATGATTCTAAAGAACTAGTCTAACTTGCTCTGTTGTGTCATCTGTTGATGTAACATCCACCTGGTTAATAGTAAGAAAATATGTGCAGAACTACAAGAATCCAAAAGTTAATTAGCGTAGAGTGCATCGTCGTAGCGAACGCCGTGCCCCTAACCTTTCACCCTCAAAAGCAGTCGCAGTTGCAATCCTTTTGTAAGGTAGCATTGTCGCAGCGAACGTCGTGCCCCCCAAACTACTTGGATTGTTTGCCACACAAATATATAGGAACATACATAACAAATACCAGGTGTCAGTTTACACAATATGTTGACTATGATGTTATACCAGCAAGCTAGACATACAAGCTACACCCTTTGATATAGATGACAGAATATGGATATAAGGGTGTAGCACAACAATCATTTAATGAAAAAAGCAAAGACCAAGAGATTTCCGTAAGAATACGAATCTCTCATGATCCAAGGGTTTTGTGAAAATGTCAGCAACTTGGTTCTCCGTTTTCACATACTCAAGCTTGATTACCTCCTATTCCACTAACTCTATAATGAAATGGTGTCTTATGTCAATGTGCTTTGTTTTTGAGTGATGAACAGGATTTTTAGAAATGTTTATCGCACTCATGTTGTCACAGTACACAACCAGGTCATTGTTGTCCAAACCGTAATCACTGAGCATCTGTTTGAGCCACAGTAGTTGTGTACAACAGCTGCCTGCGGCAACATACTCAGACTCAGCAGTGGATAGAGAAACACAATTTTGTTTGCGGCTGTGCCATGACACAATGTTGTTTCCTAGATAAAAACACCCTTCACTTGTACTTTTTCGATCATCAACATCTCCAGCCCAGTCCGAATCACTAAACCCTATCAAGCTCATATTCACGTGTTTAGAAAAGAATATTCCTAGATCTATAGTTCCAGCAACATACATGATGATTCGTTTAACAGCTTTGAGATGAGAGGCTTTAGGTTTAGCTTGATACCTGGCACACACACATACGCTAAACATCAAATCTGGACGAGTGGATGTTAGGTATAACAGGCTCCCTATCATTGATCTGTAGAGTGTTGGGTCAACATCTTCTCCAGCATCATCTTTAGTTAGCTTTTCTGTAGACCCCATAGGAGTTTTCATGTGCTTTGTGCCTTCAAGGTTAAATATCTTTATCATCTCCTTGGCCTATTTGCTTTGAGAGATAAAGATACCATCTTGTCCTTGTTTAACCTGTAGTCCAAGAAAGTATGTGAGCTCGCCCACCATGCTCATCTCGAACTTGATAGACATAGCACCTGAAAAATTAGTTATGTTACGTGATGTAGAACCAACAATCATATCATCAACATAAATTTGAGTAATAAGGATGTGTTGATCTTTCCTTTTGATAAACAATGTTCGGTCAGCAGCACCTCTCACGAACCCGTACGAAAGAAGGAAATTTGTGAGATGCTCATACCAAGCTCGTGGTGCTTGTTTGAGCCCATATAGTGCTTTCTTCAATCGGAAAACATAGACCGGTTTGTAGGGGTCCTCAAAACCTTTCGGTTGTTCAACATAGACTTCCTCCTTAAGTTCACCATTGAGGAATGCTGCCTTCACATCCATCTGGTATAGATTGATGTTGAGATGGCACGCTACAGCAAGCAACAATCGAATGAACTCAAGTCTTGCCACTGGAGCAAATGTGTCGTCAAAGTCTACTCCTTCGACTTGAGTGTACCCTTGAGCTACCAATCGTGCTTTGTTTCGCACAATTGTTCCCTTCTCATCAGATTTGTTCTTGGAAATCTACTTTGTGCCAATAACATTTCTGTTGGCAGGTCTAGGAACAAGGTGCCAGACATCACTACGAACAAACTGGTTTAGTTCTTCATGCATAGCATTTATCCAGAACTCATCGGTTAATGCTTCCTTGACATGTTTTGGTTCAAACTTGGAGACAAAACATGTTACGCCATCAATTGTAGAGCACACAGAGTACATGCATGCCATTTCTCTATAGTTAATTGGCTGTTTACGTCTAGTCTGAAGACCATCCTCAACATTTCCTATGACTTGAGATAGTGGATGGTTTTCTCTAACCCTTCCTGGAGGTTCTCTGCGGGGAGTCACCTCTTGATCCTCATTTTGTTCGTCTTCTGATTCCTGTGGTGTACTATTGTTGTCCTCAACACTGCTGGATGTTGTGTTTGGTGGAGCAGTTTGAGCTTCAATCGGAGGTAGAACAACTCCCCCTTGATATATGTTATCTTCTGCTTCCACCTCCTTAGTTTCAACACCTGCGTCATCAAAGACAACATTAACAGATTCTTGTATCGTCTTGATACGAAGATTAAATACCCTATAAGCTACGCTGTTTGTTGAGTACCCAACAAATACACCTTTGTCGCTCTTATCATCAAACTTTGTTAGATACTCTCGATCATTTAGGATAAAACATACACACCCGAAAACACGAAAAATATTTTAGGTTAGGTTTTCTTCCCTCAAGTAGCTCATATGGTGTTTTGAATGAGCCTGGTCGAATGTTGACTCGATTGTTGATGTAACATGCGGTGTTTACTACCTCAGCCCAAAAACGTTTCGCCATTTGTTTTGAGCTCAGCATAACCCTAGCCATCTCAATCAAGGTCCTATTCTTACGTTTGACCACCCCATTTTGCTATGGTGTTTTTGGTGCTGCAAACTCTTGGTACACTCCTTTTTCATTACAGAAGGCTATAAATTGCGAGTTCTCAAACTCACGACCATGATCGGATCTTATGCGAGATATTCTAGCATCAAAAACATTAGTAACACGAGCAAACATATTTCTAAACATTTCAAATGTTTCAGATTTTTCACGTAGAAAATATGTCCATGTAAATCGGGAAAAATCATCTACCACAACAAGTACATACCTTTTGCCCCCAAAACTTTCCACTTCCATGGGTCCTACCAGATCCATGTGTAGAAGCTCAAAGCATCGGTTGGTACCGAAGTGTTGCTCACGGTGTTGTATGACAGGATGTGAGGCATGCGGCTGTTTACCTCTCTGACAGTCTCCACAGACAATCTGATCTGCCTTTCCAAATTTGGGTAGACCTCGTACGGCGTCCATCTTTACTAACCTGTCAAGATTTCGAAAGTTAGTATGACCTAAACACGTCTGTGCCAGAGAATAACATCATCTACTTGTGCCTTGTTACACTTTGGGTTATCTGTCATATAACAGTTGTCTGACGACCTTTGACCTGTCATAATGCACAAGTTGTTGTTATTGTACACTTCGCATGCTTCCTTTGTAAACTTCACAAGCATGTTACCATCACACAACTGACTTATACTAATTAAGTTTGCCATCAACCCTTGTACATGATAAATATTTGTTAGGGTAGGCAAACCAGAGACATCAAGTGTTCCTCTCCCTATGATTTTACCTTTTGAACCTCCACCGAAGGAAACATTTCCTCCGTCATAAGTCTCATAATTGGAAAGAAATGTTTTGTTACCTGTCATGTGGCGTGAACATCCGCTGTCAAAATACCAAGAACCTGAAATGTTAGTTTTCAGTGCTGTGTACACAACATTACATGTTAGATTAGATTTCTTTACCCATATCATTTTGGTTTGTTGTGGTAGCACACATTCAGATTTGTCATCTCTTTTCTGTTGATAACAGAAGGGTTTTATATGCCCTGGTTTCAAACAGTAATGACATATATATTTCCTTCTGTGTCTTTTACCCTTTTTTTTACCTTTTCCAGCTTGAGAGATGCTTTGTTTTGTCTGTGTTGATGATTGTGTGAGCACAACATCTGTTTCGCCATTAGATGTTTGTCCTGCTGATGTGGATCCGCGACACAACACAGTTGGTGCAGCATATCCAAGACCTTGTTTGTTGGGATTTGCACTGTCCATGATCTCTTGGAGCGAATAAGTCCCAGTATTCCATTTACGAATGGTCAGTTCTGCTTCTTCAAGTTTGGATTTCACCTTGGTGAGCTCTATATCTCGTTGTGTGATCAACACCTCCTGTTTTGCTTGAACTTCCTTGAGTCGTGTTATCTCTGCTGTTGCGGTCAGCAGATCTCGTGCTTGATGTTTCCATTTTCCCAACAGCTCATCATACAACCTTTTTAAGCCTTGGATTATAGAGAAGGCATTGTCACCACATTCTTCACCAATTGTTGGGTCTATGTCATCCTCAGCACTTCATGCACCATCAACAGAGGCATTCAAACAAAACAACGTAGAATAATAGTTAGAGTCATACTTTTCCGAGAATGTGTCAGCATCTGCGTTTTGTCCTCATTTGTCCTGAGGAGGTATTGTTGCATGCAGTGCTAGGCTCTCAAACAATTTCTCATCAACGTCTTCAAAGAACTCATGCTCATCATCATTCCAGGATACCCAATATGATTTTCCATTTTTTCGAAGTTTGTTGGTACACTGATTTGCAAAGTGTCCAAATCCTCTACATTCATGGCATTGTACATTGTCGAGTTTAGAGGAGCTGTATTTGAACACCTCGTTGTGAGAAGTGTTCCTAACAGGGGGTCTTCTCTGATTGTTGTCGTTCTTTGGGGGGTCATAGTACTCCAGCCGTGGTACATCTCGCTCCTTGGATTTATCTTTGGTTTTGTCACGTTTGAATCCTCTCACCATCCGATTGAATTTCCTGGTGATCATGGCAACATCATCTCCATCATGAATTTCTTCCACTTCTTCGGATTCACTAGAGTCCATTTGGTCCAATAACTTACTGCATGACGGTGATGAACTTGAACCTGCAGTGAGAGCCATTGTTTTCTTCTTAGGAAAAGTCCCTCTTGCTTCGTAATTCATCTCATAGGTTTTGAAAGAATTCATGAGGTCTATAAATTCAAGTGCATTCACACCTTGTACTGTTTCAATGGCTGTTACCTTCATATCAAACCTAGGCGGCAACGTTCGAAGTGCTTTGGAGACAAGAACCTTGTTGCTTAGTGGGTCTCCTAGGTCTTGACACTCGTTAGCGATGTCAAAAATCCTTTTCATGTAGCTAGAGATATCTTCATCTTCCTCCATCTTCATATTTTCAAATTGAGAGTCGAGAATTCGTAGACGAGACTGCTTGACGCTCTTGTCACCCTCACAGTGCCTTTGGAGAATATCCCAAGCATCTTTCGCACACAAACAGTTCTTGATTAATTTGAACATGTTTGTGTCGACTGCTGAGTTTATAGCATTCAGTGCTCGATCATCAAGAGTGGCAGCTTCAATTTGATCACGTGACCAGGAGGTTTGTGGTATTGGGACCACATCACCATCTGCGTCAGTTTGTTTTGGTGGTGACCACCCATTCTCTACAGATATCCACGCTCTTCGGTCTAGAGATTTAATGTAAGATCGAGTGCGTGTCTTCCAGTAAGAGTAATTCGAGCCATCCAAGATTGGAGGTCGAAATGCTCCAGTGCTGTTTGGATCCATCATCGTGTTAGAGTTGTGATACAGTCAGGACCACACTCAGTGTGTCGAGTGATAGCTCTGATACCACTTGAAAGTGTATCAACCTATTCTAAGTGAATATTTGCGGAAGCTAAAGTAGAAGACACGAGATAATTTTTGCGTAGGTTGTGTTAACGAACAACCTACACGGTAGCCTTACGGCCAAAAAGAATAATCCAAAATAAGTGTTGTGCTATTACAATGTTTAGCACCACAACAACATCAACACTCTTACTAAAACACTAAACGTATGCTCTTAAGGACTAAGAAACATACTCACTCAATTATGAATTTAATCTGCAAAACCTATCTATCTAACTGAAAACTAAAACTAGTATTTATAGATAGACTCCATGGGCTTGGGTTCTAGAATCTCGTAAATGCTGGCCCATGTGTTCCATGATTTTCGCTATTTGTTATACTCCGCAACGTGCCTGGAATTGTGGAACAGACTTAGTGGTTGATTGTTGACTCCTTGAATTTTGGAATCGAAATCTCCACTCGGCACTTAAGGCTTTCAATTGCCAAGACTTGGTCTTGCCACCAGTCTTCATGAATCTACTCAGCATGCCAAGTCATCAAGATTCCACGTGGCAATCGAGCTGAAACACCATTGTTATGTTGCGCCAGATGTTTAGGTCAACACATCTGTGAGGAACACAAAAACATACAACTGTTAGGTCACCATTCCAAACAACATCAAAACAAAGATACCTAACACAAACTATTGACTTTTTCTGATTATGATTGAAACTTTAGTCGTGGATATGATTTTAGACTTTTAAGTATTTATGATAGGGTTTGCACCCTACTTACCCCAACCAACACTTCGACATAAGCTAAGCATTAATGGTTGAAGTTCCATATTTATTATTTCTAAAATGATTCGGCCGGTTGAATCATTCATTATTCAAAAATTGCGATATACTAGTTTGACGTCCTCATGATCACTCCACCAAGGCCAAGTGCATCATTTTTCTAGTATAGAGTTGGTTTTCTTGTTAAATCAATGCAAGTATGATACAATACATGTTTCATTACATTTACTCCTGCCTACGATTTTAGTATATATCATACTTATCTGAAAAAACATCATAATTGGACAAACTCAACTCAAGCCACATGAGAATTTCATCATAAACAAAAAGGATAAGAAGAAAGAGGTTCCTTTTGTTAGGGTTTTATGCTTGGACGACGTATCAAACATGTTTTCAATTGCATGTTTTTAATGAGAATAAATGTTTCTATTATTGGTTTGTTATATATATATATATTATATTGAATTGCAAACAAGTCCATTTATTACAATTGTAAACTGTGTGGTGTATCCATGATCACAGAAGGTAACACGGTCGGCTCCTTTGTAATATAAAGTCACAGTCTAGACAGACTTGGACAGTCTAGTCGGTAATGACCGCAATATCATTTTGATATGACTGACCTTAGCTCGCAGAAAAAATGATGTCGGTATGTATAAGCAGTCACACATGCTTAGCGTATACTTAGAACGAGAGGTTTCATAGTGAGATAAGTTCGAATGTGCTGATACTTAGAACGAGAGATCTCGAAAAAAGTTAATTTTATTTTTTAATCTGTGACGATGACATTAGTATAGGCGGTTGATTATACGCTGCTTTGATTCATCAATACTTGCGAGTTTTTCATAACTCTATACAGTGATGTTTTGGGTAGTAGTCGTCGGCTTAGCCTGAAGGACTCGATTGTCAGTCATACAGAATCGCGTCTCGGTGACACGAGTTGATTTAATCCGTGTGATGCGTTAGAAAGGTTTATTACATGAGAAGCCCGACCGACTGGAATTTATTCCATGTGTAATATTAAAGGTCTGAACCGGATTCACTCACGAATAAATATATTAATTATTTTGAGTTGTCAGCAAACTCAATTAATTAATGGATTTAGAAAATCTTAAACACGAGTGAATAAATTAATGAACAAGGATTACGTGTGTAATTCGAATGAATATAAACGAGTACAATATTTATCCTATAGTGGAGTCGATAAATATTTATAATAAAAACTGTTCTTTATTGCATTTACATGGAGTAATTAATTGGGGGACAATTTAATTTAAATAAATTAATTTAAGTCTAATGATTGGGCCGGACCAATTAATTAAATCTAATTGGGTCGAAAAGGAGACTTGGAAATTAATTTAATCTAATTATGGATTTGTCCAAGCCCACATTAATTTTAGAATTAATTCACATTCAAATTTGAATTATTATTGTAACGTGCAAGAGATAAAGAGGGAATTAAAGTATCTATTATATAGGGTTTAATTCATTTTCCTTGGAAACCCTATTCTAGCCTAAGAGACTATATAAAGAGAAGAGAGAGAGGAGATGGGTGTGTATTACACGCTTAGCAGCCAGAAATCAGCGCTCCCTTAAGAGATTAATTATCTTATTTTCTTAAAAATAATACAGTATTTCACGCTTTGTATTTTCATCTTCTCTTCTCTTTACTTCTAGATAGATTCGCCCACACGATATTCTAGAAGATAGTAGGGCCATAGAATAGAAGTTCCTAAGGTCGGATTGGAGGAGTTGGAGATTGTAGATCCAAACGGAGTGGATTGCAGATCGTTGTTAGCGATTTAAATCGCTTCTCCACTAGCGGAGGACTTGCGTAGGAGGAGGTATAATTCTAGATTCCGCTTTATTATATTCTCCTATGTGTTAAGAATGAATTATTTATATGATTAATTAAAACTATGGATCCTGTGAATTTCGTGAGCCCCTCATACGGGTTCCATCACCTTTTGTGCTGATCTTGATTGTAAGTCGGAGTGGTAGTTTGATGTGAAACAAGTGCAATCTTCATCAGCATTGTGTTGCATATCAATTTGATGGACTTCATCTACAATCAACTTGAGCAGCGATCTGACCCAGTTCACATTCAAGTTTAATAACACAGTTGTTATTACTTTGAGTTTCACGGGGTGATGCTATCGTAAGTTCCTCCATGGGCGAGGAAAATCTTTTGTACAAAATCCAGCAGTAGACGGTATGATGACATCATTAAGTTTCTGTTGAAGGCTTTGTTGTTCCTGGTGAATGACTTGGCAATGATCATGTTAATGTCCTCCTGTATTTGGTCATTAGTCACATCCTCAAGCATGATGTTCCTTGCATCCTCCAGATCGTTTACTTGACGAATCATCTCGATCTCAGTGATTCACAAGTTGTCTTCTTTATTTTTCTAGATAGGGATTTGCACCGAGTATTCACCGCACTTGTCTTCTATCCATTAGCAGTAAAACATAGCGACATGCCTTGGGAGATAGAAATTTGGAATGGCCGTGATGATTTTGTTTAAGCTTATAAATAACACAAAATTTTGTTAAGGTATGCATATATATAAATTAGCAAACTAATAGATCGATAGAAACGATCCGTCAGTTAGCAGATCGTTGAATACATGTATATTTGCATACATACACAATCACATAGAAATGATCACTGATAAATACTTGTTAACATGAAATTAAACATGATTAATGCAATTAAGGTGCGAATTACGCATAAATCAACATTAGGATAGGTCTACCCAGTTTATGAACATACAAACATTGTGCTAACTACAGACCAAATCATGTTTAATCACCAATATAACACCATTTAAAACATGCTTACAGACATTTAATAGTTGCAACACAACCCAAGCTCATCATTAACATGCCAATAAACAAGATTATCAAGAACTTAAGAACATTTTCATCAGGAACCCTAGAACATGCTTCTATCATACATAATCATCTTAAATCTTGACAAAATACAACTAAGATGCAAACCTTTGCAAGCTTGAATCTTAGCAGACAACACATCAAGGGTTCAAAACCCATGATGATTGTACACTGCACGAGATTCAGGCAAAAGCTTGTTCTCAATTTAGTGTAGCATCTCTGTTACTTGAATCGGAGATGCGTGGAGAAAGTGCACTACTCAGCTACTATCTATCTTACACTAAGCCTAAAGATGTCTTTGAAGCTTTACAAAATGCAGACTGGACAAATGCCATGCAAGAAGAACTGAATGAATCCAAAAGAAATGAAGTATTGTACTTGGTTGATCGACATGTGCATCAAGGAGTTATAGGGGTGAAGTGGATTTTCAAGAATAAAAGGGATAAAACATGAGAGTGGTTAGAAACAAAGCTAGGTTAGTCGCAAAGGGCTACTACCAACAGGAGGAAATCGACTTCGATGAAACATTTGTACCTATAGCAAGATTAGAAGCTATCCGATTGTTTCTAGCCTATGTAGCTTATCAACGATTCAAAGTGTTTCAAATGGACTTCAAGAGTGTCTTCCTTAATGGAATTTTGGAAGAGGAAGTCTATTTGGAACAACCTCTTATGTTCGAAGTAGAAGATGAAAACAAGGTGTACAGGCTGATCAAAGCGGTATATGGGTTAAAACAAGCTCCTCGAGCTTGGTATGAAACTCTATCCACCTTCCTGCTACAATCGGGATTCAAGAGAGGATCAGTGGACAAAACACTTTTCACCATCAAAGTCCAAGAATATATCCTTTTAGTTCAAATATATGTAGATGATATTAAATTTGGCTCTAAATATGAATTTGTTTGTAACAAATTTAGCAAGCTTATGCAAGATAAATACAACATGTCCATGATGAGAGAGATGAATTTCTTCATAGGCTTGCACGTCAAACAATCTGCTAAAGGGATCTTAATCAACCAATCCAAATACATCAAGGATCTCATCATGAAATTTGGAGTAAAAGATAGCAAACCCATGAAGATCGCTATGCAAACTAATGGACAGATCGGTCCAGATGTACCTGGCTAAGCAGCTGATATAAAACAGTATCGTGGTATTATCGAATCATTATTGTATTTAACTGCTAGTCGACCTGTATCACTTTTACTGTTGGTGTTTGTGCTAGGTACCAAGCTAATCCAAAAGAATCTCACATGGAAGCAGCTAAAAGGATATTATGTTATCTCAAGGACACAACCGAGATTGGCTTGTGGTATCCTTGTGATTATAATTTTGAGCTTACTTGGTACGAATACCAGTACATAAGACCAAGGAAGAACAACTCCAAGTTTTACTATGATTGAAATGATACTGCAAGTATATCATCTGGAGGATGAAGGAGAGATGGTGATTGATGACGTCACCACAGAGTAGATACAAGAAGCTGTTAACATTATTATGGCCCAGCCGTTTACATGGACGAACAAAGCTTTCAACAGAGGGCTTACGTTTCCAATATACCGTCTGTTATTGGATTATGTCCAAAAGGTGTTTCTTGGACATGGAGGAACCTATGACACAGTTACACCAGACAAGATGAAAGTCATCATAGCAGTGTTGTTCAACTTAAACATTAATTGGGCGAGATCATTGTTAAAGTTAATAGTTGATGAAGAACAACAGATCGATATGCGCCAGGATACAGATGGAAACTGCACTTGGATGAATATAGTTGTTCCATTTAATTATGATTGGATCTTACCAAGGACTAGGCATTAGGTAGAGATAGCTATAGGCACGACATCACAAATTTTCTTGAAGATAACAAATGAGAAAATCAAGAAGGCCTTGATTCAGATTGGCCAATCCATCAAGGAGTGGGTAATTCCAATGAAGAAACCTATCACCGTTGGTGAAGCTGCTGTTGCTCAACTGGGCGAAGAGCGAGCTGTCAAAAGGAAGCCAACTGGTAATCCAAAACCAGTTGTTGCTGCGAAGAAGAGCAAGAAAACTAAGGAGTCATCTCCTGTGGTTGAAAAATAGAAGACGAAGGAAACTAATACCACCTCAACAGCGACCTGCTAAGGAAATGGATGAACAAGAGGTGGATGCTCAGGAAATTTTGGAAAAGGATGTGGAGGTTGAACCACATGAACATGATACAGATAATCTGGATTCTCACCAACGTGGTGCTCAACTTATTTTCCAATAGATAAAAGAAAACGCTGCAAAGATTGTTTTGGAATCGATGCCTGGGATTGAGCTTACTCCAAAGGTTTTGGAGATGGCTAATCGATTTCAAACTTATCTGGAAATCAGAGATTGCAAATTCTACATACTTGAAGCAATACTGCTTCTTTTCTCCATTAGTGATTTGATGGTGGAGGAAACCCAGCTGCAGACATACTTTGGGTTTTTAGATATACCCGATGCACGCCAATACTTTAGAACGTATGTTCTAACAAAGATAAATGAAGAAACTTGTGAGCTACAGATCGACCTAGCTCCTTTTTATGATAAGGAGCAAAACTTATATGACCTTCTCGTCGATCTGCAATCTGGAGATTTTGATGACGTCTTCTTCAATTTTGAAGAACCAACAATAGAGAAGAAAGAACCTTCTGTTGCTGATAAAACAATCTCCGCCTGTGCTGGAAAAGGAACCATCTGCAAAGGAGGAACTCGCTAACGATAGCAATGCTCAAAAGAAGAAGAAAAAGAAGAAATTTGCCCCAATTATCTTTGGGCCATTGGTTGATGCAGAACCCACTAGAGAGATCTATACAAAGGGAACAACTCTAGAAGATTATCAATATCACTATTTCGATGGGCTGCTTTTCTCTTCCCTTGGGCCCATGATGACTCGGGAGCAGATAATTGAATTGATCCATATACGAATCAATAACCAGAGTGCTGCCCTAGCAAACTTTGTTTTTGCTGCTGCTGAGAAAGCTTTACACACTATTGAAGAGAATTTCCAACGAGCTCAGAACAATTTATCCGAGGAGTTACAAAATTCAAGGAGGCAGGTGCCAAGATGGTAGAGGAGGTCAAGAAAGATGTGGAACAACAATACATTGACATGGAGAAGACAAAAATTCCAGCTGTTGTCAAACAAGAAGTGCCAATCGTACTCGAAGACCTTTTACCTAAGGCTTTGTAAGATGCTGATGTTGCAACTGGTGATGAAATTTTCATGATCAATAAAAGTATCACAAATATGAAAGCTACCGACAACGATCTTCTGGTCAAGCTGTCCAACTACAACAAAGGAAATGAGGAGCAATTTAATGATATAATTGGTAACATTTCCTCATTTTTGCAATACAAGGAGGATGAAGAGATTAAATTCAAGAAAATTGAAAGAAGAGCTCGCTTCCCTTCGACACATCGTCTCTAAAGACTTCTTTGATGATGTCGAAAAGGGGGAAGGTAAAGATGAACAGCTTGATGCATAGCCAACTGCTCAAAAGAAACAAGCTGTGAAGAAGAAATTAGCTGCCAAGAAGAAAATGACTACCAAATAGCTAGCTGAGGCGAGGAGGTTAGAAGCTGAAAATATTGGGAAAGCTAGAAGAATGGAAGAAGAGAATGCAACTAGACTAGCTGCTGAGAAGAAAGGGAAGAAGGTATACACGAACGATAAGGAGGAGGAAGAAATGTTCTTAGCTGGCTACAAGCTAAAACAGATCGAGAATAGTGATTTTAGGAAATTGTGGAGAACTGAGAAAGAAAGGCAAAAGGAGATGGATGCAAAGAATGAGGAAAACTCATCTCCCTCCAGAAGAAGGAGATGAACCATCAAATCCCATTTTTAGATTTTTTGACAAATTCTAATTGTCTGAGCTACAAAATCTTACTTGGCTTCACAAGAAGAAGGTTGTAGAATGGAACAGGATTGTCAAAGGTTTTGTGATGAAATATTACTATCTGTTGGAACGACAATATCAAGGTGGTTCAGTAGATGAAATGTTTAGGGAGTATTTAAGCAAGCACAAGAATCAAAAATTTGTGGACTATCTATATAGACAGTCTGCCATGACAAATGTGAATCTCACTGCTCCCAAGAAGACAACGATAGTGCCTCCAAGGATTCCAAGAACTACAGAGATTGATTACACCTACATTCTCAATTATCATCAATCAAGCTGCTCAACACATGGGCTATCCCATCGATATGGACAACAAAGACTAAAATAGAGTTTTGAATGGAATATATGCTGGATACAATGTGCCCTCAGAGCTAAGGCAAAGAGAATTAGTTGAGAGGAGGATGACACAACTAGCTGAGCGTCAACGACAACAATCTCAAGAAAATGATCAACAACAACCACCACCATAATGATGATGTTCTTAAATTTTCAAACTTTTGTAATTTATTCTCATAGCTAGTTGTTTACTTTAATTTTTTACATCTGTAACAGCTGCTATCATTAATGAAAGTTTGAAGTGTTTAATTCCTAAAAACAACCTGATGACAATATCTCTTTGTTCAAGCAATGTTTTTTGCTTGTTATTTATTGCTTTATATTTTTATGCATATTAACTGCCTGCTATAAACTATCTGTTGTTTTAACTCTTAGGAAATTATATAAGGTGTAGTTTCGACATCATCAAAAATGGGGAAATTATTGGGAACCCCACGAATTTATTATGTTTTGATGATATTTTTCGAAACAACATTTAGTCATTTCAAGATATCTAAAATAATATGATTAATATAATCTTTTAAGGATCAGCTTGACTGTAAAAAGAGCAGATCGTTAGTTATACGATATATATTATTCTTTAAAGCTATTCTGGACATATTGATCACAATATTGACAAAGTTGTTCTCATTGTAAAACAACTAGTTATTTTGAGCCAGGAACATATCGTTATTATAACGATCTGTCCCTAAATCCAACAGCTAGTTGTCCCTTACTTGTGATGTTTTTAGATATATTTATAGAATAAAGTTTATCCGATCAACATTATAAAAGGGAGTTTGTGGTTTCACACTCATTTGTAGGTACAATATGTACTTTCTAGATTATATTGAATAGCTACAAAATATAAAAAGAACAGGTGGATAGAAAACCACCTATCCTATAGAACTAGTTGTTCTCTAGTATAGAATATTTGAGGACTTGAACCATCTCGAGTAAACGATCATTGAACAAACAGATTGTTTATCCCAACATTGCAGCTCGATATTACAACAACAGATGATCTGTTCCAAATCAAGTATGCTGCATATACCAAGATGGACTCAAGAATGAAGAAGAATGCTTAAAGTCTTAATTTGGTATCAAACAAATTAATACTTAATGGACAACTCGATGGGCAAATCGTAGGAAACGATCTATTAGATGAAGTCAAACTAGTTGTCCCTCACGATAACTACGGTGGACAACCGACATACCTAAATTTCTCATAAGTCAACCACTCAGTGTGATGTCACATCAAAAGGAGATATTTAAGGAATCAAGTACAAAAATATCATATTTATTGTACGATGAATCATTCTAGGTATGGAAAATACTGGGAAATCACGTGATTGGTGGTTACAACACGCAATGCAGGCGGTGTGTGCTTCTACAAACGTGACATGCGTTTAATGCAAAGTAGAAGGACTCTTCATCTTCTCCAACGGCTAGTTGCAACAATGACGACTATAAATACCACCATCACTTCCAGAAATGAGTACGATAATTCAAACGAAAGAATCTGCTATGACTCTGCTAAAAAATCTTCAAGCTCTCATCGCTCAACAACAATCCTAAATCTCATAATTATCTTGAGTGTTACCACTACTTGAAGTTTGTATTTTCTAGAAAAATCATTTTCAAAACCAAAGTTATGGTCTAGTTTTGATCTTAGAAAGTGTATTCCTTAGATTGTAGTTTTCAATCTTTGGAAGAAGAAGTGTAATCACAAGACAATATCTAGTTTTGATATTTCTTGTGGCTCGTACTCAACGAGTAAAAAGAAGGGAGAGCTTAGTGGATTTTCGATCTAGATCTTGATCGAGCCGTGGACGTAGGGAAAGTTTATCCCGAACCATGTTAACTACTTGCATTCTTTACTTTCTCATTTGCTTTGATTTATCATCTTCTTCATATCATTTCTTAAATTAGTTTGCTCAATATCTTGAGTAAAGAAAACTGTTTTCATTTTAATAAGAGCATTAAACCACCAAATTCCGCACACAACTTAGTTTGAGTTTAACTTATAAATTTATACTTCATCTTTGTTAATCACATCCAATGCATTATTTGAGTGAGTTTAAATTCTTCATAACAAGAAGAACTTAACTTGCTACTCAAGCTATCTTATTTATTAAGTGTGTTTAAGCCTTATTTATTAATCTAAAAATGAGAAAACCCTACAAGTTTGAATTGGTTTATTCCCCCCCCCCCCACCCCCTTCCATACACCACACTTACTCTTTCAGGACCAACAAAGTAGTAGATACAAGAGCCACAAACCATGTTTGCTACAACTCGCAGGCATTCCTGCGAACTAGACTACTTAAAAAGGCGAGAGTAACATTTTTTTTGGGCAACACTATGAAAGTGGCGGTCATTGCAGTGAGAGATGTACAGTTGAAGATCACTTCTTCAGTTCTAGTATTGAGAGATGTTTTGCTCGTGACCAGTTTTAAAAAGAATTTAATTTCGGTTTCTAAACTGATCCAGAGTAGATATTTAGTTTCCTTTGATGATTATATAATTATCAAGATGGAAATTATGTTATCTGCACAAGCACGACGGTAAACAACTTATATACTATATTTGCACAGCCTAAGCAACAAAGTACGAATTTTAACTTATCTACTAACTCCAAGAAGAGAAAAACTTCTTGTCTTTCGTCGAATGATGCATATCTATGGCACTTAAGGCTTGGACATATTAACCTTAGGAGGATTCAATAGTTAGTGGGACACCGGCCTTTGGATAAACTCCAAGATGAGCCATACCCGACTTGTGAATCCTGCATTTGGAAGGTAAAATGACCAAGAGACCATTCAGGGTCAAAGGAAATAGAGCCTAAGATGTGTTGGATATCATTCACTCCAACGTTTGTGGTCTAATGTCGACTCAGGCCAGAGGTGGCATGTTGGGAACCCCACAATCTTATTTTTGGTTTTGATGATGTCATTCGAAACAACACTTAGTGAAAGCATGATAAACTCAGTTCTTAATATGCTAGGACAGCTAGAATTTTTGAAATGAAGCAGTTGGTACAAAAGTTTACCATCTGTATTATTCGTTTCAATCTGTCCTAAGTATGTCATGACACAGCTTGATCTTATGTAAAGCAAGTGTTAATCTTTGAACAGATCGAGTTAACGATCTGTCCACAGATTAACAGCTCGCTGCTCTATAGTTTTGGTTTTTGATTTAGGTTCCATAAATAGTTTAC
>JAPKLX010000190.1:3865-39599 GCA_026898415.1 Leonotis leonurus | reverse complement strand
AGTTGTAAGATTTAGATTGTAGTTCTTCAATCTAAGAAGTGTAATCTCAAGTTGTTATCTAGTTTTGATAAAACTTGAGGCTCGAGCTCAACGAGTAAAAAGAAAGGAGACATAGTAGATTTCGATCTAGTTTTGATCGAGCCGTGGACGTAGGGAAATTTTATCCCGAACCACGTTAAATTCTTTGTGTTCTTACTTACTGTTTTACTTTATTATCATCTTCTTCATACTCTTGCATTTAAATCTTGGTTGATAATTTCTCCAAGAAAGAAAACGTTTTTCACATTAAAAAGAGCATTAACCACCATATTCCGCACACAACTTTAATCAAGTTTAAATCTGTGTTTATCATCCTTGATTATTGTTCTTCACACATAAGGTATTATTTGAGTAAGACTAAATCTTCCTAACAAGAAGATTTGTTTTACTACTCCGAGCTATCTTAGTAATTAAATGTGCTTAAGCCTTATATTTAAGTTTTGAACAAGAAAACCTTAAAAAGTTTGAATTGGTGTATTCCCCCCCCCCCCCATACACCAATCTAGCTCTTTCGGGACCAACAAGTGGTATCAGAGCAGTGGTCCATATTGACCATTGTTTCTAATTCACAGGAGATTATCTCTGTGTGGTCATCTTGGATAGATCTTAAGTCATGGAAGGACAAATGGCTAGAGCTTGTGAAGATTTCTCAATTGTTGGATATGAGGATTGGAGCTTCAGACTGGAAATGTGTCTTAGAGCTCATCACATCAAAATGTGGTCCGTCATCATAAATGGGCCTATCAAAATCATGCACAAACACTCAGCGGAGATAAAAGATGGAACCGGACCCACACCCACCGTTGAGTTAGTCGAAAAAGAAAAATACATGGATGACTACACAACGGAGGAGAAGAAAGAAGCAAGTCTAGACGACTATGCAAAAGGACTGATTTCAAGTACGGTGAGAGGAATCGATCTGGCCAAAATCAGACGTCTTAAAACAGCAAAGGAAATGTGGGATGTGCTGCGAGGGATAAGCATGGGATCCAATGTGATTCAAGAAAACAAGTTGTCCATAGCTTGTAACAGATATGAAGAATTCAAGATGAAATCTGGTGAAACTATAGTGCAAATGAAAAACAGATTCACCGAAATCTTGATCGAGATAGATGCCATCGACAAAGGCAAATATACTCAACGAGAGAGGAACCTCAAAATCATTCGCGCCTTACCCGCCAGCTGGGAGATATACTCGGCAATGCATCCCATGATGCCAGAGTTCAATTCTCTTACTATTGATGCTCTATTTGATTTACTAACAGGCAATGAGTACGAAATTAATCGTATTCATGGTCATTCTAATTCTTCTCTTAGCAAACCATCTGTTGCAGGAATGAAAGAAAAGGAAACTGCTTTTAAAGCCAAATTAAAAGAAAAGGAGGTGGAAAGAAAGTCTACACCAGTTGTGGTGGTAAAAGATTCATCAAGTTCAGATGATGAAAACTACCCCACCAAGAACTACTTCGAGGAATACTCACTCATGGCTCAAAGATTCCAGAAGATGGAGCTAAGGGCAAACCGATACAAGCGTCTCTACAAAGATAACAATCGAAACTTCAAAGGAAGAGATTGATCGGGAGATCGACCCGATAGGAAAAGTGAAGTAAAGGTCACTTTAAAGTGTGGTAGGAAAGGTCACTTTAAAGTTGACCTATCCGAATTCTCTTGTTTCAAGTGTGGTAGGGAAGGTCACTTTAAAACAGATTGTCCAGATATCTCCAAGGCTGAGAGAGAAGAGCTAAGGAACAAACGAGATAGAAAACTTAGAGAACAAAGAAAAGCTATGCTCGCTGAAAAACAAGCTACACCAAATACGCTTACCGACAGCTCATCCGAAAATGATGAAACATTTATGGCTAACGAGCTGAACCTTGAATGGGATGAATGCCTCATGGGTCATGACAACGGACTCGACAACAATGAGGTAGAAATTAATCAAACTTCTTTTACTTCTAACTCACCTACATGTAACTCGGGTGATGAAGAAGAGACAGAAGAAGAGGACGATCTGTCCATGGAAGATTTTTCGAAATTAATGGAAGATTATGCACGATTAAACAAAATGTTTAAATATGCAATCAAAGAAAATGGAAAGATGGCAAACACCATACAAGAAATGAAGAAGGTAAGTGCTTCATTCAACGAAAGAGAAAAGGAGATGCTTCTACAAATCAAGAACAAAAGTGAAGAAGTCTACGCTCTCACTGCTAAGATCTCAGATTTGATTAGGAGAGAATCGTCAGCCAATAATAAGGTGGATAATTTAACTACGATGCTTAATCATTACATCCACAAAAAGTCAGACATAGTTCATCTTATCAATGACATGCAAAAGAGATCATTAGATCGTGGAGGAATAGGGTAATGGAATTAACAAAGGACCTCCATCTGTGAATTTTGTTAAAGAGCAAGGCAAAGGAAAGGTGGTAAAACTCAAAAATCAAAATATAAGACAACCACAAGCAGTGCTGATACGACATCAGCCGAATCAACAACTTCATCAACAGCAAAAGAACTCAACTTTTGGAGCTAGACCTCAACAAGCAAAACCACCTGCTCAAAACTATCATCAACTGAAAAGAGGTTATCAACCGCAGGCTACTCCTATCAAAGGAAGGCATCCAACTGATCGACAAAGAACAACACCAGCTCCCAGACTTCAAACTGCTCAAACCTTGACACATGCAAACAAGAAGCCAATTGTATACATCGACTTCAGCGGGAGACAAATTCGAGCATCCAACAATGTCTCGATTATTAGACAGATTTGGGTTTCAAAAGGAACATTGTCCACTAACAACGCACCCTCAATCAGTAGGGTAGCTTAATGATTTATATTTGCAGGTTAGGAAATCGAGGAGAAAAGAGATGCAGCTCGGGGCGCGGTATGGATACTAGACAGCGGATGCTCCAAGCATATGATAGGCAATAAAGAGTTGTTATCCAACTACAAAGAAAGCTATGGACCAATTGTACCTTTTGGAGGTGACTCGAAGGGATATACACGAGGATATGGCAATCTCCATGTTGGTAACACAATTATACAAAATGTGTCCTATGTTGAAGGCTTAAATCACAATCTATTCTCTATTAGTCAATTTTGTGCTAATAATAAAAGAGTAGAATTTACCGCTAATAAATGTTTAGTAAAGAACTTGGAAAGAGAAGAAATTCTTCTTACCGGAATTTTGCAGGACAAATTGTACATTGTACAATAGAATGAACAGATTGAAATCTGTCTTGTAACTGCATCAAGTTCTTCCACCAGCTGTCTATGGCACAAACGCTTAAGCCACCTCAACTTCAAATCAATCAACAAGCTGGTCAAAGATAAACTGGTCGAAGGTCTACCACATCAAAAATATGACAAACACCATGTATGTGAAGCTTGCCAAGCGGGAAAACAAACAAGAGCATCTTTCCTAACCAAGGCAGCACACTCCACTACCAGAATATTAGAACTTCTACACTTAGATCTTTTTGGACCTGTATCTCCATTAAGTGTAAATGGTAGAAAGTATACATTAGTTATTATTGATAACTTCTCTAGATTTACTTGGGTTCTTTTTATGTATAAGAAAAAGGAAACCCTTGAAAAGTTACCTGATCTTCTCAATAGATTATCAAATCAAAAAGAGAAATCAATCATCACAATTCGATCTGATCGTGGGACTGAATTCATCAATCAAATGATCGAAGCTTATTGCTCAAAGATGGGAATACAACATCAAACATCAGCAGCTCGTACGCCACAACAAAATGGAATTGTAGAAAGGCGCAACAGATCGTTAAAGGAAGCAGCTAGAACCATGCTAAATGAAATCAATATTCCAAAGAAATTCTAGGCAGAAGCGATCAACACCGCATGCTACACACAGAATCGATCTGTTGTCACCATACGTCATGGCAAAACTCCATACGAGCTGTGGAATAATAGGAAGCCTCTTCTAACTTATTTTCGTTCTTTCGGATGTAAGTGTTACATTCACAATAATGAGAAAACTTAATTAAAGACATTTGATAGCAAAACTGATCAAGGAATATTTTTAGGATATTCTGACATCAGTAAAGCCTATCGTGTTTTCAATAAGCGAACTCTTGTTGTGGAAGTAACACCTCATGTTGTATTTGACGAATCTTCTTTTGAGGTGTCAGGAACAGATGATGATCATCCAAACACAAATTCACCTGCCTTCACTCTTAAGAACTCCGAAAGTCAACTAATTGATGATATTCTACTATGGAGTCCAAGAAAAGAGGGAGAAGAAGAAGATTGTCCACCTGCTGAAACTATATCACAGTAAGGGGGAACAAATGCAGATGAAGGAGCATCACAGCTAGGGGGAACAGATGAAGGGGGAACTTCACACGAAGTATGTTCACAACCATTTGTTGATGAACAACATATTCAATCTGCTTCAACTACAACTCAACAACCATCTGTTCAAAACTTGGTAAATGTATCAAGTATTAATTTAAACGCTGACAATCTCTATGATGCCCCTATTACAGATCATCCAGAATTTGAGAACCCTCCCGATGAGATAGAAATCGAAATATCTGAGGAAGAAATGAAAAGGCGTAGAAAATGGGTAGATAGCCATCCATCTAATCTTATTGTTGGAAACCCAACAGACGGGGTCAAAACTAGACGCATGCATGGAGAAAGTGCATTACTAAGCTGCTATCTAGCCCACACCGAACCTAAAGACATCACAGAAGCCTTGCAAAGTGCAGATTGAATCCATTCCATGCAAGAGGAATTAAATGAGTTCAAGAGAAATGATGTGTGGTACTTGGTGGATCGACCTAGACATCAAGGTGTTATTGGAGTCAAATGGATATTCAAGAATAAAAGGGATGAAACAGGTGAAGTGGTAAGAAACAAAGCAAGAGTAGTCGCCAAGGGATATTGTCAACAAGAAGGAATCGATTTTGATGAAACCTTCGCACCCGTGGCACGACTAGAAGCTATCAGATTATTTCTTACTTATGTAGCCTTCCAACGTTTCAAAGTATTCCAGATGGATGTAAAAAGTGCATTTCTAAATGGCATTCTGGAAGAAGAAGTCTACTTGGAACAACCACCTGGGTTTGAAGTTGAAGATGGAAATAAAGTGTACAGATTGGTTAAAGCTGTATATGGACTAAAGCAAGATCCTCGAGCTTGGTATGAAACACTGTCCACATTCATACTTCAATCAGGTTTCAAACGAGGATCAGTAGACAAGACGTTATTCACCATCAAAGCCCAAGACTATATCCTTTTAGTTCAAATTTATGTTGATGATATTATTTTTGGATCAAAATCTGAATTCTTATGCAATAAATTTAGCAAGTTAATGCAGGATAAGTACAAGATGTCAATGATGGGAGAAATGAACTTCTTCCTAGGTTTGCAAGTCAAACAATCTGCTGATGGGATCCTAATCAACCAATCCAAATAAATCAACGATCTCATCTCAAAATTTGGTGTCAAAGACAGCAAACCAGTAAAAATCCCTATGCAAACTAATGGACAGATTGGTCCTGATACTCTTGGGAAGGCAACAGATGTAAAATAGTATCGTGGTATTATCGGTTCACTTTTATATCTAACTGCTAGTCGACCTGATATTACCTTTGCAGTTGGTGTTTGTGCTAGGTATCAAGCTAGTCCAAGAGAGTCCCACTTGGAAGCAGCCAAAAGAATATTGCGTTATCTCAAAGGAACTATTGAAATAGGCTTATGGTATCCTTGTGATGATAATTTTGAATTAACTGGTTACTCTGACTCTGATTATGCAGGTTGCAAGCTTGATAGAAAATCCACATCTGGGACTTGTCAATTTCTTGGAAGCAAGCTCATCTCATGGTTTTCTAAAAAGCAAACTTCGGTTGCAACCTCAACAACAGAAGCAGAATACATGACTGCAGGGAGTTGCACAGCACAAATCTTATGGCTCAAACAGCAGCTCAAAGATTACGAAGTACAGATGGATGCAGTCACAATATTTTGTGACAGCTCAAGTGCCATAGCAATAACACAAAATCCAGTGCTTTATACTCGATGCAAACACGTGGATGTTCGTCATCATTTTATCCGTGACCACGTGGAAAGAAAGAACATCAAAATAGAGAAAATTCATACGGATGTGCAGCGAGCTGATATCCTAACAAAAGCATTAGCCGAGGATAGATTCAAAATGCTTTGTGGCAAGTTAGGTCTAATCAACCTACTCGAAAATGGTACAAGTGTAAACAACAGATAGTAAATGGTACAATACGATATGTTGTTACATTATTCTTCATCCACCTATTGTTTAATCATTTTATCTCTTGATTGATAATCTCCACAGCTAGATAATTCATCTTGACAGTTAGCTGTTCCAGGAAAACTCAAAAGACATATTGAACCAACAATCTAGTACATCAATCAAGGGGGAAAATGTGAAATACAAAACAGCTCTAACAGCGAGCTGTTGAAAAACATTATAGTCTAGCTGTTCGTGCAAAACAAACTCTACACAGCTAGATGTTGGAATTACTCAACAGCAAGATAATATCTAATAACAGATTGTTCTCACATCTAACAATCTGTCTGGCATTTATTAAAGGGGGAATTCAATTCGTGCTTTTCTTTATGTTAACACCTCATCTTATTTATTACTAATGATTAACATTGAATATTATTTATTTACAAAATACCAAGAGTCGAATGTGTCAGAAAATTGAGAGAAAAAGGGAAAGATCATTAAATGCAGCAGACTTCGATATTCGTGCGACTACAGAGATGTGAATCGCTTACGCCACAACCCTATAGCGTGTGAAGTTAAATCGCTGTAATAGGCGGCAAAATCATTACTTCAGGGAGTGATCTCAACCGTAGATTTAAATTACTTTTACATCTTTTAATCCTACGCGTTGATGTGCCTAAAACCCTACAACACATCCTTCAAAATGACCAACTCTGAAGCCAGTTCATCATCGTCACATGTTGCTTCACCTATTCCCGTTCCCAAAATGCTTCAGTTGATTGAAGCAAGATTAACCCCGGAACCAAGAGCTGTTCTCCATCATCATGGATATTCTCTCATTGATGATCTCTTTTCAAAAATCGAAGCCTGTTCAGGGTTTCACAAGATAATTACCAAGGAGCCTCGATTCTATCTCCCTCGCCAAGTGGCTCTCTTTTACTGCTCTTGGATGGAGGACGATAATGATGAATACACAATCGAGCTGCCGATTGGCAAAGAAGCAAAGGAGCGAAAGCAAGTGATTGATATGATTCTCAACACTTACGATCTAACTGATGAAGGGAGAATGATTGAAGAGGTTACACACGAACAGATAGCGGAGGCCATAAACTTGATGGTGGCACAACCCATAGTGTGGGATGGGAAAGCCATCACAAGGAGTTTAATGCTACCTACTTACCGCATGCTTCTTGACTTTGTTCAAAAAGTATTTTTGGGTCACCAAGGAACCTTTGATGCGGTGACTCCAATAAAGCTTAAAGTACTAGCTGCTGTACTTCTAAATCTTGACATCGACTGGGGCAGATCATTACTCAAGCTCATCGTTGATGAAGAAAAACAGATCGATCTCCGACAGAACTTTGATGGAGAATGCATTCATCTGCACGTCAAGTGTCCTCTCCGCCTGTCCACTAAAATCAGTACTATAATTGATGGTGTATATAACAAAGACAAATGGCACAAGGCCATAGAATTTGACCAGGATCTGATTGTACCCAAATCCAGACATCAGGTCGAGATGTCTCTAGGGATTGCAGCTCAGATTTTTGTAAAAGTGACAGATGCCAAGATTAGGGAAGCAATGATTGCTGCTGGCAGGTCGAATGATGAATGGGTCATACCGGTCAAGAAACCAAGGACAGTGGGAGAAGCTGCAGCAACACAGGCAGCTGCTGAACAAATGAAGCGAAAAGCAGCTGGGGACGCACAGCCAGCTGCTGAGAAAAAGAAACGAAAAGCTACCAAGGAATCATCTCCTGCTGTGGAGAAGAAGCTGAAAGCAGAAAAGAAGGCACCAAAGAAGATGGCCGTCAAAGAAAAATCCAAACCCACGACTCGCAAATTGTTGGATGAGTTGGAGGCTACCTCAAATACTGCAGAGCCGGTTATTGGTATTAATGAAGCTGATGTTGCAGTAAACCTTCATGAATAGCCAGCAAAAGATATGATCGAACGGCTGATGGGTGCCCACATGATTTTTGAACAGATGAAAGATGCAGCATCAGATGCTGTTCTCAAGAGTTTGCCAGGAATCGAGCTCACTCCCACCGCTCTTGACTTGGCCAAACGATTCTAAGTCTATCTCGACATTCGAGATAGCAAATTCTATGTCTTGGAGGCAATCCTACTGTTGTTCACCATTAGTGACCTCAAGGTGGAGGAGAACAAATTGATCACCTATTTTGGGTTTCTTGATATTCCAGACGCTCGCCAATACTTTCGTACATATGTCTTGACGAAGATGAAGGAGGAAGCGGCTACTTTAAAGATCAATCTTGCCTCATACTACTCCATGGAACAAGAATTCTTCAATAATGCAGTGGATCTGACGTCCGGAGACTTTGATGCTGCTCTCAATTTTCTTGATCAATCTGTTGGTCAAAGTTCTCCAATTGTGAAGCAAGCCTCTACTTCACAGCCCCCTGTCGCTGAGTTTACCGAAAATATCATTGAAGTTGAACAGATGGAGGAAGGGAAAGCTGATGAGGAAGAAAAGATTGAAGAAGCCGCGACTCAACAGGTCGATGAAGGTGTAATTGAGGTTGTACAGATGGAGGAAGGGAGAGAAAAGGAAGATAAGATGGAAGAAGTCATTGAAGAAATTTTTACTAAAGCCACTGCACCAGCTGATTATCAGCATTTTTCTTTGGATGACTTACTTATGCAACCCATCGATCCAGTCTTGACAAAGGAGCAGATCAGCAATCTTATTCATGCCCGAATCAACGATTGATCTGCTGCCTTAGCTAATTACGTGAGGACAGCAGCTGAGAAAACAATAAGCTGTGTGGAAACAAATTTTGACAAAGCTCACAGCGCACTATCTTCTTCTCTCCATGATGACTTGAAAAATGACCGAGAAGTATTCGATATCTTCAAGAAGGAGACAAAGGCCAAACTCACTAACTTCCAAGGAGAAGTTGCAAATTTGAAAACAAAATGATGGAGGCAGGCAAGAAAATGGTAACCACAGTCAAGACCGAGGTAGAGAAACAGTTGGAGGACATGGAAAACTCTACAATTCCAGCTGTGCTTGAAAAGAGAGTTCCAACTGTGGTTTCCTCTTCTCTACCTGCTGCTCTTGAACCTTTGCTGAAAGAAGAGCTCGATAAGGCTGATTTTGCTTCTGGGGATGAGATTTACAAAATCAACAAAACACTAACTGATATGAAGGTCAAAGACAGCGAACTGTCCTCAGATATCAAGAAGCTAGCCGCCTCATCATCCAAACAATTTCATGAAATCAATGCCAACATTTCTACCCTTTTACACTACAAGGAGGAGATGGACAAGAAATTTCAGGACATGGCTGATGAAGTTGCCTCCCTTAAGCTCATCATCTCTAAGGAGTTTGATGATGTCGAAAAGGGGGAAGTAAAGAAGAGACAGCCCGTTGTTCAACAAAAGAAAAAGCCTGCTGCTGCTGCTACCAAACAAAAACAACCAAAGATGAATCTGAAACAAGCAGCAGAGGCTAGGCTAATATAGAAGGAGAATGAAGAAAAAGAAAGAAGAATGAAAGAGGAGGCTGATGCTCTCGCTGCAAAGAAAGGAAAGAAAGTGGCTACAGAGGATGATCTAACGGAAGAAATGTTCCTCGCCGGATATAAAGCAGAACAGGTAGAAAATCCTGGTTTTCGCGAATTATTTGTTGCTGAAAAGGCAAGACAACAAAAAGATGAAATGGAGGAAGAAACACCAGATACTGAAGAAGATGAGCCTACAAATCCAGTATTCAAGTTTTTTGAAAAATATCAATTAAAGGATGCTCAAAACTTGAGGTGGTTGCACACAAATAAGGCCTCAAAATGGAACCAGCTGATCAAGGAATTTATTGTGCAACACTACTATCTGATGGATGAAAATCTGCAAGGAGGTGATGTGGATGAACTGTTTAGAGATTTCCTCAAGAAACACAAAAATCAATCATTCGTGGAATATCTACACAGGCAGTCTGCTATGACCAATCAACCTCTAACTGCTCCGAAGAAGACTACTATTCTTTATCCAAGGATCCAAGGAACAACAGAAGTGGATCACACTGCAATACTCAATCATATAAATCATTCTGCAAAATCCATGGGATACCCGATTGACCTCAATAACAAAGACTATAGACGGGTATTCAATGGCATATATGCTAGTTTTGGTGTTCCCTCGGAGTTGAGGAGGAGAGAGATGGTTGAAGCGAGGAGAGCTCGACTGGCAGAACAATCAAGAAAACAAACAGCAGATCAAAGCCAAGCTCCACAACAATGATGTTTATTTTTCCTTCACTTTGTAAATAAACAGCTCGCTGTCCTTATTGAATCTCTATCTGTAACAGTTAAACAGCAAGTGAATGAAAATGATAAACATCTTTTGATCCAAAAACAACCTGATGACAATATCTTGTTGTCCAGGCATTGTTTAATGCTTGTTATTTAATGCTTTTACAATTTCGCATTTTCATCTATCTGCTCATCTCACACTTATCCGATTTTGTAAAGTGTTGGTTTCGACATCATCAAAAAGGAGGAAATTGTTGGGCACCCCACAATCTTATTTTTGGTTTTGATGATGTCATTCGAAACAACACTTAGTGAAAGCATGATAAACTCAGTTCTTAATATGCTAGGACAGCTAGAATTTTTGAAATGAAGCAGATGGTACAAAAGTTTACCATCTGTATTATTCGTTTCAATCTGTCCTAAGTATGTCATGACACAGCTTGATCTTATGTAAAGCAAGTGTTAATCTTTGAACAAATCGAGTTAACGATCTGTCCACAGATTAACAGCTCCCTGCTCTATAGTTTTGGTTTTTGATTTAGGTTCCATAAATAGTTTACTTTCACTAGATTAACATTGTAAAAGGAAGTTTGAAGTTTCAAACTAACTTATAGTGATCTATCTGTTAAGTCATTGTAAAAAGTACAGATGGATAATAAAATACCATCTGTCTTTTTAGCTGTTACTAGATAGATACCTGGTCAAGAGAAGAACAACTAGATATTATAAAGAACAACTAGAGATTGCACAACAGCGAGACAAGTTCACAACAGATCGTAGTTTAAAATACGATCTGTCCTCTCAAACTTCCTCAAAAGTCAAAGATCAAGCAGTATAAGTTAATTTGGAATCAAACCAATTAACAAATTGTGGACAGCTCGTGTCCAAACTATTGTAGGAAACAATATGCATCTGTCTCAAGACAACGAGCTGTTAGTCCACACCATTGCTACGGTGGACTGCCGACATACCTAAATTTGTCTCAAGTCAACCACTCAACGTATTGTCACATCAACAGCATGCTTTAAGGAATGATGTACATTAATATCAAATCTTCAGTACGGTGAATCATCTCCAATATGATAATACACTGAGAAATCTCGTGAAAGGTGGTAACCACTCTCAATTTGGCAGCGCGTATCTCAACATCACTTCCATGCATTTAATGCAGCCATTAATGCGTTGAAAAAGAGTACCTTCGTCTCCAACGGATAGTTTCTTCATAGAGGCTATAAATAGCACCTTCACCTCCAGAAATATGTACGAGAATTCAAGCCATTATCCTGCTATTACTCTGCTAAAATCTTCAAGCTCTCATCATTCAATACACTACCAACTATCAAGAATTCTCAGTAGTGTTTACAGTTTTTGAAGATTTACTTTATGGAAATCTATTGTTTACAAAACCCAAGTTAGGATCTAGTTTTGATCCAGAAGTTGTAAGATTTAGATTGTAGTTCTTCAATCTAAGAAGTGTAATCTTAAGTTGTTATCTAGTTTTGATAAAACTTGAGGCTCGAGCTCAACGAGTAAAAAGAAAGGAGACATAGTAGATTTCGATCTAGTTTTGATCGAGCCGTGGACGTAGGGAAATTTTATCCCGAACCACGTTAAATTCTTTGTGTTCTTACTTACTGTTTTACTTTATTATCATCTTCTTCATACTCTTGCATTTAAATCTTGGTTGATAATTTCTCCAAGAAAAAAAACGTTTTTCACATTAAAAAGAGCATTAACCACCATATGAATTGACAAATTGATAATGTTAATTCCTCCTTGCCTAAATTAAACACATTTAAATTTTTAAACTCTTTATAAATTAGAGTTTAGTATGAAGATTTAATATTTAACAATTAATATTAAAGAAATCTCATCTTTTAAGTATTTTAGATAGAATTTCTTAGTTACCCTCTTAAAATCTTTAAGTGATTACAATGAAAACAAGACATTCTATGAATGAATACATTTATATTTAAATACGTATAAATATATGTATGTATATATGAAGATGTATTAAGTAGCAAGTATATAAATAAAATAGAAGCCTACAAGGCATCTATATACGGCTGCAGTGTGGAGAAAGGAGGGATGGTGTGATGTCCCTTCAACACTTTTTACAACTTGATATTGTCTTACAAAGAGAATTAATAAACAACCAAAACCACTAAGTTCATAAAGGAGAAAAATCTGCAGCAAGGTAGGTAGTAGAACTGCTGCAACCACACCTTTCCACCCTAATAAAAGATTACACAAGATTCACTAGTACAAAGCAATAGGTAATTGAACGAAATCAGTAGGGGGCAGTGAGAATTGACTAAGCACAAGGCTCAAGAGGAAGGAGTAGGCGGCTGATGGGAAGGGATGGCTGCTCCATACTCCATACTCCATACTCCATACCCTACAGACAGAAAATGGTAGAGGCATGTTAGAAGCTACCACTTCACCTAGAACACACTATATAGCAGATTTCACCTTAAGTCATTACAACATCACACTCAGCTATATAAGAATTCATCCCCCACACCAACTCACACCTCATTAACTTACACAAAGTCATTACAAACTGAAGAGGCACGTAGAGCTCAACAGGAAAGAAGTAGTTGAAGTACTTGAGGTAAAGAGTTAAAGCTTTGAGCATTCAATACTTATGTTCTTACTTCTTAGAAATCTAGTTCATAACTCCCTCCTCAATTCCACTTCATACTTTTAAAGTAAAACAGAAAATGCACTTAGCAAGAAAGAACACTAGAACCTTAACTTTGAACTTAGAACTTATATTCAAAATCAAAACCTACAGAATATCCATCAAACCGAAATCAGAGTCTCGAACCACCCCAACACACCCCATCCGCAACCTAACTTAAAAATGGCAAATATTCAACCAAACACTATAAATCAAACATGCAATTAAAATGAAAATTTGCAAAGAAGTAAGAGAGAAAAGAAGGGTTTACCGAGAGGGGGAGGATATAGGGGCGGCGACGCGCTGACGCCCCTGGGAAGAACCCAATCGAGAATTTTTGTTTTAAGTAAGAAATGGGAAATTGAAACCGAAATGTAACAAATTGAATCAAAAGAAAGGAGAATTATTCAGAAAATTTGACATGCAAGAAAGGGGGAAATTATAGAAGAGGACTACCTTGAAGCGCGGCGACGGCCAGGAAAACGAGATTACAGGGAGAGGGAGAGGGAGGCGTCGGATGGGAGAAATGGAGAGAGGTGTCTGATTATGGCAAAATAATTATAAGAATAAGGGTTAGAAATTTGATTAGAAATAATTAAAGGATTAAAATTGGATTAAAGTGAATTAAGGGTTTATGATTTACTAGGAAAGAATTTGAAAACCCATGGGCCGAAACATAAGAATTTTGATGGACCGATTATTAATTCTTGAACGGGCTGAGAGTACAAATTACTGGGCCCAATTTAATTAGGAAATTGGGCTGGACATTTGTTGGTCCCGAAAGAGCAAGGTTTGGTGTATGGGGGGGGGGGGGAATACACCAAATGCAAACTTTTCAGTTTACTTGACTAATTAAATCAGAGAGATGTAAGCTTTCTGTAACACAGATTGCTCAAGGTGATAGAACAGAATGATTTTCTAATCGATCTGGTTCTGTCCAAGTAAAGTCTCTCAAGTGAGTGATACAAAGCAGAGAGTAAGTTTAAGCTTAAACTCCAACAGTGTATCGTGTGCGGAATAATGGTAGACTTAGTCGGTGTTCTTTGTTAAGAAAATCTTTAGAAGACTTAATCGAGTATTTAGGAGATTGATTAATAATGCAGATTGAATGAGTATGGCAGATAGGGAATAAAAACAACTGAATATAAATGCAGAAAGTAAATAACACAGTTATTTTTACGTGGTTCGGGAAACCCCCTACGTCCACGGTCTAATCCAAACTGGATTAGATATCCACTACTAGGATACTCTTCTTATTTATACTCGCTGAGAACGAGCCACAAGTTTCAAGTACAAGCTTGATTGAAACTTATGCACGAATAAGGGTCGTGTCCCTTTACAACTTACAGAAAACTACTGTAAACAGGCTATCTTCACGTTAATCCACTAGAAAACTACTAGCTAGTAAAGATCTCCTTCTTCTCTAGATAAGACAGACTTGAATCGAGGTTGATGTGATTACGATCACGAACAGTTTGAAGCTTTTTGTCTGAGTGAGAAATGCTTGAGAATATTCTTGTTGTATAGCGCTTTCGTGTATATTCAGACTTTAAAACTTCAAATATATATAGGCTCTGAATTTGAAATTCTAGCCGTTTGTTGATTGGCGTGATTTGATTTGTGGATTGCCAATCAATCATATCTCTTCTTTCCTTGTAGAGTCGTTGATTGAATCTTCTATGAAGGGTAAGCAGATCATCTGTGATTATTTTCCTTCTGGGTGTCGATCGGTGATTTTCTTTCCAATTCTTGATGGATTGACATCTTTGACTCATTTGGTTCAGCTTCTTCTGTTTTGTTTTGAACCTTCTGGTTATGTCCTTTCTGGTTGAATGTCTTTCTGGTTTAATGCCTTTCTGGTTGAATGCCTTTCTGGTTGAACATTGGTTAGATATTTTCCGTTTGAAGCTTTCTTCAACTTTCTGGTTGGTACTAGCTTCAACTTTCTGTTGAAGTTATCTTGTTCCACTTTCTGTCTGAGACTTGCTGGTTCAACTTTCTGTCAGAGATTACTTGCTTCAGCTTTCTGTCTGAGTCATCTTCCAGCTTTCTGTATGAAGCTTTCTGGTTCAACTTTTTGTCTAAGACTTGCTGATTCAACTTTCTGTTAAAGTTGACTTGCTTTAGCTTTCTGTCTGAGACTTCTTCCATCTTTCTGGTTGAACTGACTTCGACTATCTGGTTTATAAAAACCGAAGCAAATAATACAGAACATGAATAATACTAAGTGTGACTTTGAGAGAACATCATCAAAACTTAAAATATTAGTGGGGTTCCCAACAACATTTTAATTCACTTGGGCCGAAAAATTTAAAAGGTAACGGGCCACAATTAACTAAATTATGTTGGGCTAGCTTAAATGAATATTGAGGCTTAAGATAAATATTTTTATGGGCTATCTAAGGGAGGATTAATTGATACAAAAACCCAAATTTGATTGCAAAAGAATTATATTAACCTAGTAGATTAATAAATATAGTTTTAAAGACTTGAATAGTCTAAATAAATTATATTACTCTAAATGATTAATTAATCAATTAAAAGTCTTGGAAGGAAAAATATTCTAAATTGGAGAATATTTTAATTAGGTTAACCATATCAAATTAATTAAAATAATGATCATTAATTGAGGAACTACGATTATGGTTCCAATGGAATTATTTATGTATATTTAAGAAAATATATCCTTAGTATTCGAAGACGAGTAGGAACAAGATACGAGATTAGTTCTCGAATTAATGAAATATCATTTCACTCTCGTTTAAAAGAAGTTAAGAAGAGAACCTATACTCGAATCGAGTATCTTACTACGAAATTGATTAAAGGTCACTACAGGAGTGGAAATTCGAAGATCGGAAGAGGATAACTTTAGAAGAAGAAGAGAACTCATCGAGGTAGGCTTTATTATACAAAAATCAAATGTGTGTGCTTATCCGTATTTATGTTATTTCTTTTCAAAAGCTTTGAATCGAAATTGATATTTCAAGTATTGTCTGCCATAAAATGTTTTATGTTTTGTATGATACCTATCTGTTATGATTTATCGAATTCGGGTCCCAGTGGGTAAGCAACCCCGCTCGGACTAGTGTACACAATGTGACTGTAAGTCGACGAAGGTGTTGACCAGTCAAGTGTCCGCGGAGTGGCCACCTTCCCGGTACGCATTAGATACGGATATGGTAGATTACTAAAGAACTTAGACAACTGTCGAACTTTAGGTTTCACAAAAAGAATTTAGTGAACGTAGGTGCTTTAAAGACAAAATTTCTACGTTTCATTCAGCATGGCCTGACATTTATATTGTAAGTATGCGCTTTCGGCATGTGTCTACTGAGTACTTTTGTACTCAGCCCTGCATATATTTCTAAATGTGCAGGTTGAGCAATGATGGGAGGAGGTGCTCTACAGTGCTTTGTCGAACTCTTTACTATTACGAACTCTTGGGGGTTTACATGTCCTCATACATGTAAACTTTATTTTGATCCTATTCCGCTGCAAATGTTGAGGTTCCACGATATGAATTTTGTACCAGACTTCTATTAAACTCGATTCCATTTAGCGGTTGTTTTAAAACCAAACCCTATGTTATGAATTATCTATTTTATTGAAGTATCTTTCAGTTCCACCGATATTCCATCAACCCCAAATTCTTATCCCATTTCTTTAATCCCTCCTTTAGTCACGTTTCCCTAACTTCGCTATCCTTAGCAGAGGGCGGTCGTGACATTCGGCCACTTCAAGAGTTAAACGCTCTTGAATTTTCAAAAATTGTGTAGTGTTCTTCGCTCAAATTTTTGATTTTCTTTTTCTCCCAAATTACTAGATAGATTCACCCACACGATATTCTAGTAAGTACACCGAGAATAGGATAAATGTTCCTAGGGTTGATTTCAAGGAGATTTAGAAGGAGATTCGAATCGGTGTAGATTGCGGTTCGATAGCTAACGATTGAATTCATCTCTCCAGAAGCGGAGGATTTTTTTAGGAGAAGGTATAAAGTTTATTTCCGCATTTATATTATCCTATGTGATTAAGAATTAATTATCATGTGATTAATTAAACCTGTGGATCTTGCGGTTTCGTGAGCCCCTCATACAGGTGCCATCAGTATCTAGTGACGATTTTAGAGATTATGATTTAATTTCCTTGTTTTAAGGAATTAGTTTCCTTATTTTAGGCAATTTGTTGTCTTTATCCTATTTTGGGTAATTTGTTGTAATTATGCGTCTTATTATGTGTTTTATTGTTTTAATTTGGCCTTATTTGCTATTATTATGGATGATGTTATCTGTTTTACATGATATTCTATAACATATGAATTGTCCATGTTAAAACCTTTTTTTAAAATGATAAGAGATAATTGTAATTTCATTTTATTAATTTAATTTACTAAGATTACATATAGTCTCAATGAGATGGTCTTTTCGTGAAGTAACTTGTTTTGATTGCAAGAGGGATCACATCTTACTAGTTCACGTGATAAGATTTCTCTAAGATGGCTGTAAGATATTATTTGATGGAAATATGACCCCTCCGTTTTAAAATTGATTGTGTAATCGATCACACTGCGTGTCTTGCATGATTGATTTTAAACATTATGTTCAATGCGTGATTATTTTTTTTATGGTTTTCGATTATTTGCATTTGAGCATGTTATTTATGATAGATTGTTTTATTTATACTCAATTATATTCTTCAAGCATGACTTTCAACTCACTTACCCTGTTTTTTTTTATGAGATTACACTCGACGCTCATATATATATATTGATTGTTTTAATAATTTGGACAAAGTCCTTTGTTTAGCCTCTGTTTGATCGTCTAAACTCGTATATTCATCATATTCTTATAGTTTTTCCATTTTGCATGATGTTTTGGGCTCGATTTACGTTTCATTTTACGTTTCATGATCACGAGCTAAAACAAGTGCTAAAGTTGGAAACGGGATGAAAAAATATCGAGAAATGACTAGAGAATGAAGATAAGGACCGAGAGCACAAGTCAACCCGCGGAGCTTAGGGGACCGCTGACGAGGCCTCTCGGTGGCCCAAACTGAGCCAGCGCGCGAGGGGATGAAAACCACAGTTAGCAACCGCTGACCCCAGCGGCCGACTCGAGGAGTTATCACAACGGCTGCGCATGGAACCCTATACTTGCCAAGTGAACGGTCTTTGACCCTTAGGAGACCGCTGACTCTCTCGACTTCTATAAAAAGACGACGCGTTTTCTCATTCTACGACACACTTTTCCCGATTCTAGACACTTATATTTCGAGTACCTCTCGACTCATCATTCTAGGGTCGAGATTTATGATTCATAGTTAGTTATTTTCATTAAGTTTGTGTTTATTTTAGTACTTGATTACGATGGGTAGTCGATTACAACATTCAAGTTCGTTGTTTTTTAATTTCGTTCATCGTTATGGATTCGAGTTCTTCCATTCAAGTTTGTGAACTATGTTTGCTTCCGCTTTAAAATTTGGGTTCAATTTATTTATTGAGTTCATTTATTTGTTTCTGCTTCGTATATCTTGTTCGTTTATCTTCTTTACGTTGTTAGCAATTTAAAATTACAAGTTACTTTTACGTTCATATTTTTTTCGTGGCGATTTCAATCTAGTTCTTATTTAGATTGAAATCAATTGTCTCTTAATTATCAACTCGTTTCCTCAATTCACAACTCGTTTTTATTTTCCTTCTTTAATTCACAATTCGTTTATTTCTATTAGTCTAGAATTTATCTACTTTCGTAATTTATATTTTTCCGCCTAGCTTTAAAATCTCCAAAAAAATCTTTTATTTGCTTTATTGTTGAACAAAGAATTAAAATTGCACTGCTAAGTCTTCCTTGAGAATACGACTTGGGTTGACTTCTCATTGCTAGACGACCTCATTAGATTGCGAGCGACTCGACACAATTTTAGTCGAAATAAATTTTGGCGCCGTTGCCGGGGAAGGCCTTAGGCGATTTAACTCATTGTTCCTTTTCTTTTATTTATTATGTTTACTTCCTTCTTCTATAGAGTGGTACGCATAATATTTTCATTTAGTGTTGTGTATGCAAGTTTGCTGCAGTACTAAAAATCATTTGACGCCCTTCAACGACAACGTACACCGAAAAAGTGAGATTTTAGCCACCATAGAAGAAGACCTCGAGTGCACTTACGAATTCTCGTTACCAAGACTATTCGACGAGATGAACGAGGAGACCATTGAAGATGGACCGCGCTACATGGACAATTTCACTAGTCCCAAATTTAGCGCTACCACTACTTCAACCATTATCATGTCGACTGCAGTCAGGAATTACGAGCTGAAAACGCATCACCAATCCCTACTACCAACATACCACGGACTCCCATGTGAAGATGCTCTGACATTCATTCGGGAATATTTCACGGTGGTGCAAAATTTCCCGCTAGTATTACTGATGGAGGACCAACTCAAGTTGAAGTGCTTTCCTTACACTTTGAATGATCGGGCCAAATCTTGGTTATTATCTCTTCCACCCAAATCACTAACCACATGGGCATTGGTGTGCGAAAAATTCATGTTGAAGTACTACCCCTATCATAAAACTCAAGCAGTACGTACTAAAATTATGAATTTCGCGCAATCCCATGACGAACCATTCCATGAAGCCTAGGAGTGGTTTCAAGAGCTGCAACAACAGTGCCCCCATCATCAAATGACACCAAAGATGCTATGTCAATTCTTCTATGACGGTCTGCTTCAGACCATGTTGGTCCCGATGAGAAAACTATTGGTGTATTTGGGGGGGGGGGGGGGGAGGATATACCAATTGATACTTTTTTGAATTCTTGTTTAAGTTTATCAGAAATAGAACACTTGATCACACAACACATAATGACTTAAGAACTGTATTTTAGGTTTTTTGTTTTGGAAACACAGAAAATGAAGCAGATAATAGTGTTCTGTTTAGAGTGTTTTGTTCTCAGATTAATGAAAACCTTTTGCTTAACCAAGTATTCTTTAAGAGGTTGTTTGCAGTAGATGCAGTATCACAGATAATATGATGAGTAAAAATAACGGAATGTAAATACTGTAAATAAGAACACCAAGTTTAACATGGTTCGGGAAATACCCATATCGTCTCGATAGTAATTCACTAACTTGTGAATAATAACTCCTCGCTTATTTAGACTGGTAGAGAACCAGTCACTACAAAAAAGTCCAAACTTAACTTGTGTAGTGCACGAAGAAAGTCGTGACTTATCACTTACTGAGTTTACAAGGTTGAGAGTTCTTCCTTAAACTTTAAAGTTATATGAAGTTAGAACTAGCGATTACAATGCTTGTATCCTAGATACAGTTTAGATAAATCTAAGTGTTGTTGAGATCGATTCTAGAATGCAGAAAGATAGCTAAGTGAGTGAATAATCGCTTTGAATGCTTTGAACACTTGAGAACTTGAATTTCTGCAGAGTTTAATCGCTTGAGAATCAGTTATTGTTGTAGAATCCCTTTAGGAGTATTTATACTGTTGGAATTCACGAACTAGTCGTTGGAAAGCTTTATCACATGAACTAGCCGTTGGAATTATACTCCTTGTCACTCATGCATCCTTTGATACCATATATGGTATGGCTACAGTTCCTTGTATTCAAATCTTTTACCAGAATAAGTATGTGGTAACGAAGCCTACGTGGCACCAAAGTGTACTAAGAGACAGATGACCCATTTAAGTAGAACATCTGTTCTTAAGCATTTCACAGAACGCCTCAAGTTCTTTATGTTGAACAAATCATTCCTTGATCTGTTAAATCACCTTCTGTGATTTGGATATGTCAAGTAGACAGTATCTGGACAGAACGTTTCCTACTTTCTATGTAAAATACAATATGACTCCTTCATTCTGTCTTGAGAGTCCTCTAGTATTAGTCTATATATGATGCTCTATAGATACAACACATGACTTATGTTCTGCTTCTTTACAATTTAGTATCTAAACTATTCTAAGTCTAATACAGATTCTGATAGGACCAAAACATGACTCATGTTTTGTTCCTTTACATTGTGATATGTATACTAACAAAGAATTAAAGTATAAGTGTAAGTTGATCTCTTATAGATAGATCTTAATATAGATCTTAATATCTTTACAACACAGATCAACTCCTTACAAAGAATATTCTATCTTCTGTATAGGTAAAATACTTTAAGTAGAATTTAAGTGTGTGTTTCGATATCTATCATCAAAACCGTTACTCATGGTTCCCAATAATTTCCCCCTTTTTGATGATGTTGAAACCACACTTTTAAGAAAGTTCCTGTGTAGAGATGGATAAACAGAAGCAACTAGGAAATATAGGATAATATAGTGCACGCAGACAGATAGCTATAATTAAAGAAAATAACAGGAAGTAGAAAGCAGGTAGACAAAGCCTGGACAAAGAGAGGTCGTCACGATGAAAAAGTAGAGTCTATTTTCCATTACATCACTTGTTTGTGTTACAGAAGCTTACATCAAACAAGGAAAAATAAGTTTAAAACAGATTAACAAAATGTATGGTCTAACTATTATGCTTCACAATTTGTTTGCCCTTCGGCGTGCGTCTTCCATCTTCATTCTTTGATCCTCTTCTGTTTTCAACCCGTACATGGCATGGATGGCGTCATATATTATATTGTATGTTGGATCCTTAATTGTGCACTTACATCTAAATTCTGCTGTTGTATTGTTGATGTAAGCACAAATGGAGGTCATCTCGAGAAATCTTCCCCATGGGAGCATGGGCGGATTGAAGACCTTTCTTGGTAGAGCTTTGAGTATGATGTTGTTGATTGGAGCTACATCCTTTAGTTCATTTGCTGCTTTCTGATCGTAGAAGTGATCAAGGTAATGCTTGAATGCATCATTTGGATCCCTTCCTTGTAGCTGTTGTTGTATATTCACAAAGTAGTACTCTTCAATGAAGCATTCTTTGATCTTGTCCCAAAGTTCTATCAAAGAATTTGGAACCCAACTCTCTGCAGCTGTCATGTTGGATGATCTGAATCTGGGTTTGATGAATTTCTTTCGGTTCGTTTCCTAGGCATGATCGAGCCTTCTCCTCAAAACTAATTCATCCCCAGTTTCTGTGTGAGCTTGTGCTGCCTGCTTTGCTCTATCAATTCTAGCCCATTCTTTCCTCTTCTTGATATCGTTTCCTTTGAGCAGCGGATACTTCATCAGTTGTCGCAGCGTCAAGTAGTTTCTGTGCACTCTCAGCAGTTGTTCTTATCACAGCAAGCCTTGCTTCTTCTGCAGCCTTCTGTTCAGCACTTAGCATCTCCTGCACTGATTCCATCACAGCCTTTTCGGAGGCTGTGACTGTAATATCTGAGAAGGGCAATTGAACTAGGTTGGGTGCAGGTGTCCTTTGTATGAAAATTGTTGGTCCCGAAAGAGCAAAGTTTGGTGTATGGAGGGGGAGGGGGGGGGGGAATACACCAAATACCAACTTTTCAGTTTACTTGATAAATTAACTATAGAGATTAAGCTTTCTCGAAAGGATATTGATTGAGTTGATAGACCAGGTTCACTCACCAAGTTCACTCTCGATCTGTCCAAATAAGTTTTCTCTTGTGAGTTGCGCAGATAAGTTCTCTCTCTTAAGCTGTGTAGTGTGTGGAATATGGTGGATTTAGTCTATTGCTCTTATATGAAAACATTTGTAAACACTTAGTCGAATATATTAAGAGTTGATTAAAGCAATACAAGTTTTGCGTGCAAGTGAAGGGTTAGTGAATAAAACAACTGAATAGTAAAATGCGTAATGTAAAGAACACAGTTGTTTTTACATGGTTCGGGGAAACCCTCCTACATCCACGGTCCAATCAAACTAGATTGGATATCCACTATCGCGATAAAATCTCTTCTTTAAACTCACTGAGAAGGACCCACAAGTTCCAATAAAAACTAGAAAGAAACTTGTGCACGAATTAGGGTCGTGTGTCTCTTACAACTTGCAGATAGATTTGGTATAATACTTTCACGTTAATCAACTTAGGAAACTACTATGCTAGCGAAGATATCAACTCTCCTTCTCGATAAGACAAACTTGAATCGAGGTTAGGTGTGATTACGTTCACGAACGACATCGAACACTTTTGGAATGAGAAATCTTCGTTGTGGAATCCTTCGATGTTGCGTAGATTTCTCGACAGCGTTTCAACACTTAGAAATTTGATAATGATCGCGCGTATGAAGTGTGTATATCTTCCAGATATTGTTCGCAACTTTTATAGACTCAAAATTTAAATTTTGACCGTTGGATTGATTGACGTAATTTAAATGTTGATTGCATGTTGGTCCCGAAAGAGCAAGGTTTGGTGTATGAGGGGGGGGGGGGTGGGGGAATACACCAAATATAAACTTTTCAGTTTACTTGATTAAATTAATAAGAGAGATTTAAGCTTTCTGTAAGACAGATTGCTCAAGGTGTCAGACCAGATCGACTATCTAATCGATCTTGTTCTGTCCAAGCAGAATCTCTCACGTGAGTAACACAAAGCAGAGAGTAAGACTAATCTTATTCTCCAACAGTGTATTGTGTGCGAAATAATGGTGGACTTAGTCGGTGCTCTTTGTTTAGAAAACCTTTTGAAAACTTAATCGAATATTTAGGAGATTGATTAAGAATGCAGTTTGAATGAGTATGACAGATAGTGAATAAAACAACTGGAATATAAATGCAGAAAGTAAATAACGCAGTTATTTTACGTGGTTCGGGAAACTCCCTACGTCCACGGTCTAATCCAAACTGGACTAGTTATCCACTACTAGGATACTCTTCTTATTTATACTCGCTGAGAACAAGCCACAAGTTTCAAACACAACCTGATTGAAACTTATGCACGAATAAGGGTCGTGTCCCTTTACAACTTACAGAAAAACTACTGTAAACAGGATCTCTTCACGTTAATCCACTAGAAAACTACTAGCTAGCAAAGATCTCCTTCTTTCTCTCTTGATAAGACAGACTTGAATCGAGGTGTGATTATGATTACGAACGCTTCGCTTCGGAACACGAACTGGTTGAAATCTTCTCTCAATAAATGCTTCAATTGGTTGAGATAATTTCTAGGCAGAGTAGCTTGAAATGATAATTGATCTTATTCGCGTGTATCTACTGCCAGTCTTTGTTCCTAGCTTTTATAGGTGTAGAATTTTGAAAATTCTAACCGTTGAGTTTGATTGGTTTGGAGTAAATGTGATTTTACCAATCAAGGATAGTGAATCCCTAGATTTTCTCATCTTGCCTTCTAATGAGATTGACAGAATCTTCCAAGTATGGTAAGCAGATCGTTTGACAGATAGCTTTTCTTTTTCTGGTCTTGATTGATTCTCTTCTTTTTGTGGTACGAGGGGCTTAGTTAGACTTTAGGGATTCATAGACATTTTATCTGATTTCAGCATTTGAGTGTAGATCTGGTTGAACTTTCTAGTTGAGAGTTTCTTGGTTCAACTTTCTGTCTGAGTTGATTTGCTTCAACTTTCTGGTTGAGTTGCTGTGCTTCAACTTTCTGGTAGAGTTGATGTTCTTCAACTTTCTGGTTGAGGATTTCCATTTCAACTTTCTGTCGGGGTTGAAATGCTTCAATTTTCTGGTAGAGTTGATGTTCTTCAACTTTCTGGTTGAGACTTTTTGGTTCAACTTTCTGACTGAGTTGATATTCTTCATCTTTCTGGTTGAGGCTTTCTGGTTCAACTTTCTGTCGGGGTTGAAATGCTTCAACTTTCTGGTTGGGGCTTTCTCTATCACTCTGATCCTTCTGAATGTTGAGGTTCCTGTCCCATATAAACCAGATAAAAGTAATACAGAACATGAATAATCCTAAGTGTGTTTTCGAGAGAATATCATCAACACTTAAAATAATTTGTGGGGTTCCCAATAATTTCCCCCTTTTTGATGATGTCGAAACCACACTTAACATGATAAACAAATTAATATATAGCATGTTCTGGTGAGGTTAGCAGATTGTTATATGAGTTTGTATAACAATTAAGAGCATAAATATAACTTTCTGGGCAAAGAGATTTTGTCTTCAGAAAAACCACATATATAAATATGAGAGAAATGGGTACAGGTGGTAATCAGAAAGACAAAAAAATAAGGTTCATCAGAAACAGACAAGGCAAGAATAATTATGAAAACCATCTGGAAGCTCCGCCTTTCTTCATCTTCTCTCTTTGTGCATCAGAAACTAGCTGAATGCTCTCGTAAATTCCATCTCTCACCCTGGCGTAATTTGGATCGTGGTTGTCGATCTTATATCCTTTGATCTTGGCCAGTTGGTTGATGTAATTCAGAATGTAGGTCTTGTCTGGAATATTGCTGCCTGGAATTGTTGGGCACACCATATATTCCTTTTCTGGAGCCTTGAGCTGGATTTTGGCATCAGATGCAGCTGTTCTGATCCTCTGTATTAGGCTCTGGTCACTGAAGTTTTCCAGGTATCGGATGAAGTCTTCATCTGGAGTTGATTCTGAGTATGTGGGTTCCTTCAGAAAGTATCTGTTCAGGATAAATCCTTGCTTGACCTTCTCCCAATCATTTTGATCACCTTCTGGCACCCATGCATCGATGGGTGTCTGTTTCTTCAAGGACAGATTCCATGAGAAGGGTTTCTTCTTCCTTTTCTTCGATTGGGTAGTTGATTGAGAGGACTGCTGTTGTGAGCGTTCTGCAGATGATGGCGAGGAGAAGGGTGTTTGGAAGGATTTCTCCTTGGCTTCCTGAGCAGCAATCTTCTTCTCCCTTTCTGCTTGTTCCTTGTAGAACTGAACTCTGAACATGGGATCACAAGCTTGCTCCATGTTCACCCCAAACAATAGCAGTTCAACTATCTGGTCACCCTCATCTATTGGCTTCTTGCCTTTGTCACTGGGGGTCCGTTGTATATCAGAAGCTTGTTCAGTTTGAGCCTGTTCTGTTCCAAGGAGGGTAGGGTTAGGTGTTGGTGGTGTGGTTGGCCTTTCTCTTACTGATTTTCCTATTTCAGCCACAGGGGTTTCTGCTTCTTCCCCTACCTCTTATGTTTGCAAGGTCTTTCCTTTACTCATGCCCTTGCTGCCTTTTCCTCCCGGGATTTCCCCTTTTTCGACATCATCAAAGAGGGTCTTGATGAGTGTACGAAGTGAGTTAATCTCCTCTGTCATCTTCTCCATTTTCTCTTCAGCATCAGCTTTGAACCCAAGCAATAAGTTGACTGTCTGGTCTGAGGCATCTAGTTTCTGCTCTAGTCTGCTATTCATTGTAGACAGTGTTTTGTCATATGTTTCTTGGAGCTCTTCGACAGCAGAGATGCGGGTGGTTTGGTGCTCGAATTCTTCTGGATTCGGATACAGTAGGTCATTTAAAACATCCAGCTGGTGTTTCTTCATTAGTTCCACAAATTTCTCCTTTTCAAAAGTGGCCAATTGGGAGTGAATGGATAGAGCAATGTCTTCCTTTAGTTCTGTAGAGAGCTGTGTAACCTTCTGTCCAACTGCAGTATCGATGGTTTCTTGCTGCTTGGCCAGAAGGTCAGCTACCAAGGTGGTGGCCTTATGTGCTTGCTTTTCTATACCTTCCAATTTAAGAGTGAGTCTTGCTTGTTCGGCTTCGTTGGCTTGTCTATCATCATCAACCTTTTTGTCGAGCTCCTTCTGGATTGTTCTTAGCTTTCTTCTGATGTCACGATCAATATCGTTGACATAGTCTTTTTGATGTTAATTGAAATCAGAGAGTATCTGGGTGGCCTTCTCTTGTATAGTATTGCAGGTGTCTGTCACACAGTCTTCAACTCTAAGTGTAATAAGGTTGTCGAGTTGGAAATTGTTGAATGGTCTGGTTTCTCTCTCTAACAGCTCCTCCATCGTGTAGAAATTTATGTGCTTTTTGAGTTTCTGAGCAACTCCAGGTGTGTATATCTCATTGGTTGGCTCACCACCAATGTTCTGTCCCACCGGAACATCATCCACTGGATCAAGGTTGATGACTGGGATTTTCTTCGCAGGTTGCTTGGATTTTTCTGCTTCCTGTTCTGATGATGGTGGTTGTTGTTCTGTTTGAGTAGGTTCTGTCATCTGGACATCGGCTTCTCCTGTTTCTTCTGGTACACTAAAAAAGAAATCCATTTTACCTATGTAAAATAATTTCAGATCAATTTTCAAGAGTCCTGCCTCATGCTTCATGAGCGCAAGGATGAGTTGAGGGTATTCTTGTCGAACTTCTGTGACTGTTGTGGCTTGAAGTAGGCTGAGCAGAGTGGCTTCTTCCTTCTTTAACTCTTCAATGGTTCTAGTCTGGAGCAGCGCATCGAATATATAGTACTCACTGTCCTTGACCAGCAAGTAGAATTTCACGTGCTTGGCTGCTCCCAGACTCTCTGGAAGAAGGTGAACACCAGGGAACTCTTGCAGCACAGAGTGTTCTGCTTCATTCTCCAGTAAGTTGATAACGCCTTCTGCTTGGCGTTTCTTCTCTTCCTCCTCATCTGCAGATTCTGCCTCTTCATCATCCTCACTTATTCTTTCCATTCTATCCGGTGAGGGTGTGGGTGTTCTGGCTGGAGAAAAGTCTTTCTCCTGGTTTGGGTTGTAGCTCGATTCTGGTTCCACAAATATTGGTTCAGTTTGTGGAGCCTCTGTTGGTACTGTTTCAGTCTGTATCTCCTCCTCTGTTGTGATGTGTTCTGGTTGTTCAGAGTGTTCTGCTGCTGCTTCGGGTGGTGGTGAGGACTCAACTTTCTGCAATCTACGCCTTTTTTGTTTGGGCTGAGAGGCAGAAGTTTCTGTTTCAACAGAACTTCCTCTTTTGGCAGTTGATCTCCGTGTTGCCTTCTCTTTTACCACCTTTTCTTTGGTTGTCTTGCTTCTCGGTTTGTCAGCACCTTTGGTAGGTGGAATCCATGTAGGATTAGAGCTTCCCATCTCAAGCAGTACGACATGATGTACTTCATCTGTAGTCTTGTTGAAGAGTGCTGGATTCAGTCCCATGGACATCTCGAGTTGATGTTGATCCTTGGGTATGGTGAGGCTTGCATTGAACTCTACAGCATTCTCCCAAACTTGCTGCCTGAAGAATCGTTCCACCATTAGACTGATTTTGGTGGAATGTCACAAATTCCTCCTCACTTCCACTGAAGTTCCTTTGCCTCTGCTATCCTTGGTGTAGTTTACCAACTTGGCTTCCTTAGCCATCAAATCAAAAAGAATGCGGCTCCAATTGACTCTAAGATTGAGTACAACTGCTGTGAGAATCCTGAATTTCTCCGGAGTCACCTGGTCATAAGAGCCACTGTGGTTAAGAAAAATTTTCTGAACTAGTTCAAACAGTAGTTTGAACCCAGGTTGGAGAAAAGATTGTTGGAACATCCTCCTAGTGTATGAGATGGGTATCACCATCACCATTTCCACCGCCGTTTGGAGTTGTTCAGAGGTGATCTCATCTAACATCATTCCCTCATCCTTCAACCGGTATGCCTGGTTGATCATTGAAATGACGTTGTAAGTTGTTTTGCTGGTTCTGTCCCCTATGGGCATCAATACATTTGCTTCATTTCCATTCTTGTCACTCTGCCATGTCAGGTAGAAGGTAGCTACTTGTTTTGCCAAAAACATGTTGGGATGCGAAGTGACAATGTTGCAGAATCCTAACAAGTGTATACAGGGAGCATATATGTATATTCATCAGTTTATATGTCATTGACAAGTATGAATATCCAAACACATAAACAGTTAATACATACTATAAAGCATTTTTCCACAAGTAGAGTGAGGCAATAGACAATTACGCGTAGCAAAATGCAGATATATGAAGGATTAATGAACTTAAAAACCTTTGCAGCGTGTAACCATGGCAAAAATTTCTTCGAGTTTGCGAAACCCGTGAGTATCAAAAACAGCATAGGGTTCAGGGGATAGAAACTTCTGAACCTCGGCCACATGTTGAAGAAACAAGGAAGTTTGAGGTGCCATGATCAAACACAAGATGTTTTGAGAGAGTTTGCAAACAAATCGAGTCTGGGAAATTCTTAAGTGCTTAGAGAAATTAGTGCTCAGTGTGATGTAAGTGAAGGTGAATAGTCCAGTGAAGAATATCGCATATATATAACAAAATAATCAATGGCACAGATGAAAGGGATATAGATTGAAGGGTTGGATGAGTTTCTCCCTTTTAGGTTTTCCCGCTTCAGTCTTTTATTTTGCCGCCTTTCCTTGCGTGTGATAGACGCGCTAGATCCTAGGGTTGTAGGCGAGCGTGTGCGTATCTTACTATCCACTGCAACTTTCCTTTTCCTTTTTCTTGCAGGGATTTTCTTGATCACAGTTCCCAAAGGTGTGCTAATCATCACAAATATAGAAGATTTAGCAAATCTAGGTTAGAAAATAGCTTTTCAGACTGTAATCTCGGAGATTGATTATGAAAAGTGACGTCTTTTATCTAGGACGCTTCAATATCTTCAAAAAGTTCCCCCTTGACTTAGCAATTAAGAAATAATTTCCACGTGGCACTTTCTTCTATATGAGTAAGTTATGACACGTGAAATCTTTATTTCCATCTTGGCATTCTGTCATTCTGGTAGACATTCTGTTGTTAACAATCTGGTGACCTTCTGTTGTTAACAATCTGGTGACCTTCTGTTGTTAACATTCTGGTGACCTTCTGTTGTTAACATTCTGGTGACCTTCTGTTGTTCTGTCATCCTGACTTAGTAATCCAAGCTTTCCACATAGCATCTTAAATCTTTCTTCTGGTAGAGCTTTAGTCAAGATGTCAGCACGTTGGATATCTGTGTGAATCTTCTCGATCTGGATATGCTTTCTCTCCACATGATCTCTAATAAAATGATGTCTCACATCAACATGTTTGCACCTTGTATGAAGTACTGGATTCTGTGTTATAGCTATTGCGCTTGAACTGTCACAGAATATAGGTAGCTCTTTTACTTGATCTCGTAATCCTTTAGTTGTTGTTTCAACCATAGGATTTGTGCACAACAGCTTCCAGCAGCCATGTATTCTGCTTCTGTTGTTGATGTAGCAACGGATGTCTGTTTCTTTGAGAACCAAGATATCAACTTGTTTCCAAGAAACTGGCATGTACCAGAAGTAGACTTTCTGTCCAGTTTGCATCCTGCATAGTCTGAGTCAGAATAGCCTGTTAGTTCAAAACTATCGTCATGTTGATACCAGAGACCAATGTGAGCTGTTCCTTTAAGATATCTAAGTATCTTTTTGGCAGCTTCCATATGTGATTCTTTGGGATTGACTTGATATCTGGCACATACTCCAACTGCAAATGTGATATCTGGACGACTTGCAGTAAGATACAATAGTGAGCCAAGAATGCCTCTGTATTGTGTTATGTTTGCTAGTTTGCCTTCTGGATCTGGATCTATCTTCCCGTTGGATTGCATTGGGATTTTAACTGATTTGCTGTCTTTCATTCCAAATTTAGTTAGCAGATCGTTGATGTATTTTGCTTGATTTACAAAGATACCATCTGGTAACTGCTTTACCTGCAAACCTAAAAAGAAATTCATCTCACCCATCATGGACATTTGATATTTATTCTTCATTAGTTCAGCAAATTTATCACATAAATAGGGAGATTGTGATCCAAAGATTATGTCATCGACATATATCTGGACCAAAAGATTATATTCTTTGACTTTGATGACAAACAGTGTCTTGTCAACAGAACCTCTTCTGAAACCTGATTCCAGCAGGAATGTTGACAACGTTTCATACCACGCTCTGGGTGCCTGTTTCAATCCATAGACAGCCTTAGCTAATCTGTATACTTTCTGGTCAGGATTTCCTTCTTCAAAACCAGGTGGTTGCTCAACATATACTTCTTCTTCAAGTATACCATTTAGGAATGCACTTTTAACATCCATCTGGTACACTTTGAATTTCTTGTAAGCAGCATATGCGAGGAATAGTCTGATTGCTTCCAATCTGGCAACCGGTGCAAAAGTCTCGTCAAAATCGATACCTTCCTGTTGACTGTATCCCTTTGCAACAAGTCTAGCCTTGTTTCTGACTACTTCACCGTTCTCATCTCGCTTATTCTTGAATACCCATTTGACACCTATCACTCCCTGATGTTTTGGTTTGTCTACCATATATAAACTTGGTTTCTCTTAAACTCGTTGAGTTCTTCTTGCATAGCAATGACCCAGTCTGCATCTTTGAGTGCTTCATAAGTATCAGAGGGTTCAACACGTGATAGATAGCAACTAAGAAGTGCACTTTCTCCATGCATTCTTCTAGTTCTCACTCGATCTGCTAGGTTCCCAACAATCTGTTCAGAAGGATGATTGTCTTGTATCCATTTCCTTCTGTTGGACATCTCTTCTTTTGATATCTCAGGTTCTGGTTCATTTGTTGGGTCCTCGAATTCTGGATGAGATGTTTGAAAAGGATTTTCAACTTCTGGTTCTTCGATTTCTTGATTATTATTCCAACCATTTGTGTCTCTTGATTCTTCGGGTTGATCTTGATCTCGCTCAATATTGTCTCCTTCTTGTTGATTATTTTCTGGTAGAGTTATTGATCTGTTAAGGTTCAGAATGATATGTTCTGTTCCCCCTTGCTGTGAGCTTATTGCTTCAGCATTAGATGAAACATCAATATCATTGTCTTTTGTTGTATTCCAGATTAGAATATCTTCTAGCAGAATTCCTTCTGTTTTCTTATCTTTGTTCTGGCCTTGTGAATGATCATCACCTAACTCTCTGTTATTGATAAAAGATTCATCAAAAACAATATGAGGTGTTACCTCCACAATATGAATCTTCTTGTTGTAAACCCTATACGCTTTACTAACATCAGAATATCTTAAGAATATTCCAGGGTCAGCTTTACTATCAAAGATTTTCAACTGAGATTTCCCATTATTATGGATGTAACACAAACAACCAAAAGAGCGGAAGTAATGTATCCTGAGTTTTCTGTTGTTCCAGATTTCGTATGGTGTCTTCCCATGGCTGATGGTGACCACAGATCTGTTCTGTGTATAGCAGGCCGTATAGATGGCTTCTGCCCAGAATTTCTTTGGTAATCTGGTTGCATTGAGCATAGTGCGTGCTGCTTCTTTTAATGATCTGTTCCTTCTTTTAACTACTCCATTCTGTTGAGGTGTTCTAGCTGCAGATGTCTGATGTGTGATTTCCATCTGGTTGCAGTAGTCCTCAATCTTCTGGTTTAGGAATTCTGTTCCACGATCTGTTCTGATACTTGTAACAGAAACTTCCTTTTTCTTGGTGATTTTGTTGAGAAAGTATGGCAGCTTTTCCAATGTCACTTTCTTCTTATGTAAGAAGATTACCCATGTGAATCTTGAATAATCATCAATGATGACCAGAGTGTATTTTCTACCATTTATACTTAATGGCTTGACTGGACCAAATAAGTCCAAAAGTAGTAACTCTAAGATTCTGGTAGAGGACTGAACATATTTGCTAGAAAATGATGATTTGGTTTGTTTCCCAGCTTGACATGCTTCGCAGATGTGATTCTTGTCATATACTTGTTCTGGTAATCCTTCGACTAGTTTCTCTCGTGCAATCTTATTGATTGACTTGAAGTTGAGATTACTTAGTCGTTTATGCCATAACCAACTAGTTTCTGATACTGTCTTAGTGACCAGACATGTCTCAATCTGGTTGTTCCATTGCACAATATATAATCTATCCTACAATTTTCCGGTAAGAAGAATCTCATCTCGTTCCTTGCTTTTCACAAAACAATTGTTAGCATCAAAAACAATTTGATTTCCATTGGTACAGAATTGGCTTACTGAAAATAAGTTAAGACTAAGACCCTCGACATACGAAACATTTGAGATGGTGGTCTTGCCAATGTTTATCTTACCATAGCCTCTGGTGTAGCCTTTTGAATTACATCCAAAGGTTACCTGTGGTCCTTCTCGTTCCACATAATTAGATAGAGCGTTCCTATCACATGTCATTTGTTTTGAACACCCACTATCAATTATCCAGACTGTTCCCTCTGCTACTTTGCTTCTTCTTGCAGTTCTTCGATCCTGCAATTAATAAACTTTAGCTACCCTTTCAACAAGTGGGTGCTTGGTTAGTAGCAAGTATTCCCTTGGGGACCCAGATGAATCTAGTATCAGGAACACATATATAGCACGTAATCTTTCTTCCAGTATCATCTATTCTGGTTATGGCTTTGTAGAAGTAAGGATGATTTCTCTCAATGTTGTCCCAATCTATCTTCTTCTTGTTGTTTGGAGATGTCTTAAGAGGTGTCTTCTGCTTCTTGTTGTTATCTATTTTCTTATATTGAGCAGTTTGACCTTCTTTCTGATGGTATCTGTTGTTTTCTGTCTCCTTCATCATCATCTTCTGGGGTTGATTTCTCTTGTTCTTGAGATCTTTGATTTGATCTGGTATATTCTTCCTTTCAGGGACAAATTGAGTCTTGCTGGAACTTCCATTGTAACCTAGACCGGCTCTCCCTTTCTGTTGCATATCTATAATCATTTCAGCTCGTTCTTGACTCTTGTTGATTTTGCTCATGTTCTCCATGTTCTTCTTCAATTTCTCCTCCACTACATCCTTACTGTGAATTACATCTTTCACCTTGGAGTTGAGCGAATATATTTCTGCATCTTTTGTCTTGATCTGCTCTCCAAGACCATTTATTTGTGCAGAGAACTGGGTGTTTGCTTCACTTAGGAATTTTACAGTGTCATTCAGCTTGTCATTTTCCTTTATGACTTCAGAGAACAACTTCTTAATGCTGGTGTAGCTCTTGAACATTTCATTGATTTCATCCCATGTTACTTCTGGTTCATCTTCATTTTCTGAATTATAGACATATTTATTTGAAGATAAGGAGACATGTGAGTTTACCTCATTTTGGTCGAGTCCATTTTCTAGACCCATGTAGCACTCATCCCAATCTTCATTTGTTTCTCCTGCATAAAATGCTTCATCATCTTCTGATGAACTATCTGTTAGATGACTTGAGCTGCTAGAGTCTTCTTCTTGAGCTCTGAGTTTTTGATCTCTCTTAGCTTGTAGTTCTTCTCTTTGACTTTTAGATAAGTTTGGGCAATCTGTTTTGAAGTGACCTATTCTCCCACAACCATAACAAGTATAGTCATTAGGATTAGTGATTTTACCGTTACCTCTACTTTCTGTTTTGTTATCAGATCGTTCTGCTTCCTTGTTCTTCTGGTATCTACTTTTGTTGTCTTTGTAGAACCTTCGATATTTTCTCGATCTGATTTCCATCTTGTCCAATCTCTTGGCAATCATTGAGAATTCCTTGAGTAGTTTGTCATATCCTCCTTCTTCTTGTGTAGTAGATGGTTCTGATTCATCTATTTTGCACTTCGCTTTGAAGGCAGTCTCTTTCTCCTTCTTTGAGTTGTTCTCGTTCTTCTTACTGGAGGAATGATCTGGTCCATGAATCCTTCTGATGTCGCATTCATGAACAGCTAAATGATCAAATAGAGCTTCCACGGACAGATCGTTAAAATCAGCACGTAGTGGTTGCATTGCTAAATAAATCTCCCAGCTTGGTGGCAGTGCTCTACGAATCTTGAGATTCTTCTATCTCTGTGTGTATTTGTTCTTATTGAAGGTAGAAACTTCAAGTAATACTTCAATGAATCTGTTCTTCATCTGCTCGATGGTTTCTCCAGGTTTCATCTTGAATTCATCTAACTTGTTACATGCTAGAGAAAACTTGTTCTCAATCATTGCTTCAGAACCTAGACTGAGATCTCTCAGGGCTTCCCAGATTTCTTTGGCTGTGTCAAGATCTTGGATCTTAGCCAGATGGACTCCTTTTACAGTAATGGAAATAACACCTTTGGCAAAATCATCAAGATTTGCTTCTCTTCTTTCTTCAGAAGTGTACTTTCTGGGATCTTTTAGTACAGCCTCTTTGACCACTCCCGTTTCAGTGATACGAGTTGTTTCTTCTGTAATGGCTAATGGCCCTTCTTGAATTACCTTCCACATCAAGCAGTGATGAGCTTTGAGGCACATCTTGATTCTGAAACTCCACTCTCTGTAACCTTGGATGGAGAATTCTTCGCATGCCCTGATAACAGATGACTCCATAATGACAGATAGGATGCAGATGGTGAAACAGATTTTCTAGATCTATTCAAGTTGACCACGTAGGTGTTAACCTTGTGAAACAAAACAATGGTCTTATGAACCACCGCTCTGATACCACTTGTTGGTCCCGAAAGAGCAAGGTTTGGTGTATGGGGGGGGGGGGGAGAATACACCAAATACAAACTTTTCAGTTTACTTGATTAAATTAATAAGAGAGATTTAAGCTTTCTGTAAGACAGATTGCTCAAGGTGTCAGACCATGTTGGGAACCCCTCAGATAATTTAAGTTTTGATGATGATTCTCGAAAACACACTTGATATTATTCATGTTCTGTATTATTTCTATTTTGTCTCCTTGTAACAACAGAAAGCTGAAGCAAGTCTAAGCAACAGAAAGCTGAAGCAA
>JAPKLX010002734.1:0-12148 GCA_026898415.1 Leonotis leonurus | reverse complement strand
TAAAATGTCATGTATCTATTACTTAGATGACAATATCATCAAAATGTGATCTATGTGTGTGTTTATAATTAATATACATGACACATTAATAAAAAAATGTCATCTATATTAGTGTTTATTATCATAAACCCTTATTCTCCCTCCACAATTTCCCTCCCATCTCTCAATTCTTCAATTCCCTAAACCCCCTTTTCTTTTCTTCCATCCGTCCAACACAATACTCAAAAGCATCTCATCAAGCCCAGCAAGCCATAGTATTCGGGTTCATTTCTTCAAGTCGTTCCTTCACTTTTCATTTCTTCTTCTTCTAAATTTCTCTATTTTTTCTTTTTCTAAAAAAGTCTCAAAAAATAAAATCCTCCCCAATCCCTAATCGAAATGGAATCTATTGAAGACGATGACCTAACCTTCGCATGCGGCAGGGATTTCAATCTCCGATCTGGATCCCTGTGCCGCCGAACTGGATCGATGTCGCCAATGCGGAGATTCGAACAATCCGGATACGTCCACGTCGAGGAAATTGAATTTCCGTAGCCTGCCCGGAGTTGGGTGATGAATAACGAGATGATAGAGTGCAGTGTCTGTCATTCAAAAATAGTTAATCCATCGACTAAGGGCATTTCACGAGCTTAAGATCGACATAGCAGCAAGTTGTCGCCAGGGCTTTTAACTTCTTATTAGTTGGTGGTTATTGTATCCTTGTTGGTCTACAGGTACAATCCTATTTGTTTCTTCATTGTCTTCATAATTGCTGCTAAGTTATTGCATACAATTTTCTCTGATTTTCATAATTGCTGCTAAGTTTTGTCTAATTTTCTTTTTCCAGCCTATTTTGGTTTATATGTCAAAGGTGGATGACCACTTCAATTTTAGTTTGATCAGTGTAAACTTTTTGACAGAGGCTGTGGAAGTATTTTTTGCAATCACAATGCTTTTCATCCAGGTACCCTTCTCCACATTTCTATGTGTAATTTAGAAATGAGAAAATAAGAGCTTGGTGTTCTTTCAGTACTATTGTTATCTATTACTATGATGAAGCTATGAGAATCTTATAAATGTAGCTTGACAATCAGTCCATTATCTTGTTCTTTAGAGACTTTATATAATAGAGATGCAATAGATTGTCTACTTCTCGATGCTTCGATTGATTGTCTACTTCTCCAATGCCTTTATACATGCCTTGTAAAATTGACTGTTTGGATATTTTATTGCAGGCTAAACAATATAAGTTGGTAAAAAGCCTCTTCTCTCACTTTCAACATTATGCAAGTGCACTTTTCATTGATCTAGTGTCTAGGAAGGTGGTATACATTCCATGGTATTCCAATTCACTATATATCACCAGAAATAGTTATGCTTTCAATTTGTTATGATAAAATATTAGATATCCATGATTCTGTTTCTTGAGAGTTGACATCTCGTTAGCAAGATTTACTTAATTTGATGATCTGATTAGATTTAGCAGTCTTTTTCTTTTCCTCTAGAAGGCTTAACTTACAAGACCAACATATATTAATATATATTTTCATCTTACATGATATTGTGGTGTATCTTTGCATCCACCATAAAAGTTAGACATCTTCATTTGCTTCTGCAATACTAAATCTCAAAAATTCCTCTTGGTGATATTTGCAGGTTGCTCGCAACAATAAACTTCTTGCAGTCTCAGCCCTACTTTATGCTATAAATAATTACCTTAAGTTTATTATACAGGTAACATTTAATATAAATGCATTAAAATCCAATAATCCTCCTGCCCAATAGAGTCAGAATCTATATACATTATTCATAGAAAAAGACAATGTAGAACTTACCTCCAAATAATTCCAAAATTGAGTAATTAATTTATTTTATAATTTATAAAAATTTGTTTTGTTATGGTGGATGATGAGGTAAAGGGCAAGCAAGAACAGTAGTGAAAGTGACTTAATGCGCATAACACTACAAATACACACACTGTTGCTTGCTTACTTGCTTGTTTCTTTGTTGGTGGAGATGTCACCAATTGATTTTCATTCTCTCTCCCCATCTATCTCCATTCCTTTGACTGTATTTCAAGATAAACACACACACACACACAGCACACACTAACTCCATATTAGTATAATATAATATACCCTCACACAGTCTCCCCCACAACTCGAAATCATGCACATTATAATAGCAATGATAATATAATCTATATGCAAGTATTGTATAAGTCCTTTTCTTGTAATAGAATAGTTTCCACCCCCCATTTAAATATTAGTATAATTTGAAAAAAGTTGTTGCGTTCACAATCATATTCATATTCCCATTCGGTTTTCACTTTCTTTTGCTGCTGCTTCTTTCACCGAGCATGAAAAATGGAGTCTTGAGGAGGAAAATCAGTTGTTTTCGTTCTTGAAGAGAAGAGCTGCTGCTGCTGCTGCTTATTGAGCAGAATAACCTTATTCTAATATAGTGGCCTCTTTCTCCCCTCCATTAAAGGTTCAGTCTTTTTAAATTAATTCTCTGCGTTTTCAAGAATATTAAATTTCTAAAAGATGGGCTTTGAGGAATATAGTCTGGAACCAGAACCAGCTGGTTGTTCATCGTTTTGCTTGCAGGTTTCAATACCAGATTCTTGATATTGCCATTAACTGAACAGACATCTTGATTTGTTTGATTCTTTGTTTCTCTTAGTCTGATTTTTTTTATCAAGATCAATAATTTTTCCCAATCGTTGACTTGACCTAAACACGTGCTAGTATGTCTTCATGTGTGTGTGTGTGTGTGTGTTTTATTTTGATTGTTTGGTTTATGCATGTTATGAGTTTGTTATCTGGTCTATTTTTATTTGATTTTATAATTATAGGAAACTATATTGCTCCCTTTTCCCCTTAATGTTAGATTGATATTGTGAATGCCATTATTGACTTGAGAGTAGAATAGATATGTGAAATCTGAGTTGAATGCTTGATTAGATTGCTTATGCTGATGAAGAACTTTCATTGCTTAGGAAGTGGAGCCATTCAGTTTGATTTAATGTGGTACAAGTAGCTGAGAATGTGATTTGTTTCTGTGAACTTATTTTCTGTAGTGTATCTCAGTCCAACTTAGTTCTCGTACTTGTCTAGTCGGTGGATACTTCACACGGAACCGTTGGACCTTCGAATAAGTACGACCAAGAAGCAAGCAAACCGCCTGAGAAGGTAAACTACCTTTTTATTATATTTGTTTAACAAATTTGTTTCTGTATCATGATCATCTCAAACTCTAGATTTTGTGTCCATCTTTAGTTCATTGATTGTTACATATTATAGGCTCCAGACTACTGGTGAAAAACAGTTGATTTCAGTGGTGGGTTTTAAGCTTAAAAGTTTTAACCTGACCTTTGTTTAATTTGGGTTTAGGACGTTGACTATGACTAAAGAATGTTGTTAATCAATAGACCAATGGACAATTATGTTCTGATGTTTGACTTCCTTTTTTTGAAGTGTAATTATGGTTGAAATACTTATGATTTATGCAAGGAATTTAGCTTATTGAAGTATTAGAACTTATGCTGGTAATCTCATTTCCCCTCCTTCCCACACCTGCTATGCATATAGAATAAACATTCCGTTGTTGATTGTTCAATCTGCTTTCTCTTGATAGTATTGCTTTGATGCGATTAGATATGTGCTTTGTTTCCGATATTGTTTGTGTTTATATTTGTTTTAATTAATCATTGGAAGAATTATAGTTGGGGCTTTAGTTATATGTGTGGTTATTCAGTTTGTGTCTATGTGTCAAGTAGAAATCACTTAAAAATATTTGATAGAAGGAAGCAAGTAGAAAGGGAGATCTGCAGTGAACTACGTATGGTACTCCTCATTATTTTCTAGCCAGAAAACTATCATATATTGAAGCAATGAGGGACTGAAATTCTAACTTTTATTATTACATTTTATCTCATTTTTCTATTTGCATAGGTTTCTGCAGGGTAACTACTTAAGCGGACCCATTCCAAGTGAGCTTGGATTGCTCTCTCAGCTTAAAAATTTGTAAGTAACTTCTAGCGTCTATCCTCTTAAAGAAATATGAGACGAAACGGTTTTTGCTGCAAAGATGGCCTTAAAAGTTCTCATCATGTCCTAGACATATTTCATTTCACATGCAATATTTTATGAACTCTTCGAAAGTGATCTCTCCCATAAACAGAAAATTCTAGAACTCGGATGGGCTTGATTTTCATTTTCTCAATACTCTATTAGAAACTAACCCTTTTTATTATGCGTTCAGGATCATGAACATTTCGGTTGATGCTTTTAATTGCTAAATAAATTCATTAATTGGGTGAAAGCCTCATTGGCACCTAGTTAATATTCTTTTACTATGCTGCCTTCTTTAGGGATGTCTCAAGCAACTCTCTCAGTGGAACCATTCCTGCTTCACTTGAAAATTTGAAAAAGCTTTCAAGTTTGTGAGTGACTGAATTATCTACTTATGTTTCTTCATGTACTGTTTTCTTCAGCCTAATTGATCATCCTGTATGGTGTTTGAAGCAATGTTTCAACAAATTTTCTGGTGGGGCCTATACCTTCTGACGGCATTCTTGCGAACTTCCTGAATAATTCGTATATCAATCGGCATTTCTGAAATAGTGACTTTCCAAAGTCATATGTCTGAATCTCTCTCCAAAGTTCAAAGTGTTATTAACTTACTTGATTGTTATTAGGTTTCGGGTTCATCTATTATTCTTTTTCTACCAGCTTATTGTGTTGACTGCTCTCATGTTTTAGGTTCACCACCTTGCTTATTGTGTTGACTGCTCTCATGTTTTTAAGATAACATGCTTGATAGAATTGCTGAAAGCACATCAAAGCATGCTAAGACTAGAAAGCCCTACTAATTGTTATTTTATTCCCTCTAGAAAATGTTAGTTACCTTGTCTCTTTTTTTTTTCTCACTTGTGTAGATGTTCAAGCGAGTGCTACCTTGATGTTTAACCCAAAGAATAGTTTGTTTGATATAATATCTGACCAACAGTCCAATCAGAAAATCTTTCAAAATTTGATTTTTAGAATCTCAATTGAAACTTGAATTTTGGTTTCTCTGCATCTGTTTTAGATCATGACATTTTGTCTGCTTTCCTCTTTCAATAGGGATCAACGAAATTGAGGCAAATACCAGTGGTAATCATGTCATCAGAGAACATTTTGACTCGAATTGATAGGTAATTGTCTCATGAATTCTATTATTGGTTATTTTGGTCAATTAATCATATATGAATGATTGGATCTTGTTTACTAGTATTTCATAAACTGTACTATATTAGATTGTGTCATGGCAATAATTAGTATAGTGATTTTATACTTTTGTTTCAAACAATTTGAGATTGACGAGGTTCGTGAGGATTGGGCGACCATTGTGATCAATGAGGTTAGTAAAATAACTCATTCAATTTTATTTCTAAGTACTTTCCACATATTTAACTAAAAAAAAGTATCACTCTAGCTCGATTTTCTTGTAGATTGACATGTGAAGTGACAATATTGCTTTGATCGATGAGGAAGTTTGGTGATTTTGGGCATGGTGATTCAAACTTCTACTGTTTTGGGTCCGTGTACTAGTTTAAGTTACATTAGTTTAGGTGGATTGAAATATTAACCCAAACTTTTTAGTATTTTGTCATTTTTATTTTTATTTCCGTGTACGAAGTTGAATATTAGACAATTAATGCATATACATATTTTTAGTGCGTGTATGAATTCTCTATTTGGCATTGTTTTATTTTGTAAAATATATTGATGAAACCAAAATTATTAAATACAGGTTAATTAATGAAAAAAATACGAAAATGGTTAAATTTATCAAATTATAGATGACATTCTAAAAAAGTCATGTATTGCACCAAAACGTGTCAACTATTCGCTTATAAATGACATTTTTTTTTAATATAGATGACATTAAATTACTGTCATCTTTTGAATTATAGATGACATTCTAAAAAAGTCATGAATTTCACCTAAATGTGTCAACTTTTCGCTTATAGATGACATTTTTTTTTATATAGATGACATTATATTGTGTCATGAATTATGAAATAGATGACATTATTGTAGTGTCATCTATGAGCGAATAATGTCATCTATGAGCGCATAGATGACATTATTTCAGTGTCATCTATGAGCGAGGAATAGATGAGCCTACCATACTTGACATTCTTTTACCCTCATACATGACATTAAATTAATGTCATGTATGAGCGTTTTTCTAGTAGTGAAGGTATCGACTTTGATGAGACCTTTGCACCTGTGGACAGATTGGAAGCAATTAGACTATTTCTAGCATATGCTGCATACAAAAGATTTAAAGTATACCAGATGGATGTTAAAAGTGCATTCCTAAATGGCATACTCGAAGAAGAAGTATATGTTGAACAACCACCTGGTTTTGAAGAAGAGAATCCTGACCAGAAAGTATATAGACTAGCTAAAGCTGTCTATGGCTTGAAACAGGCACCCAGAGCGTGGTATGAAACATTGTCAACATTCCTACTGGAATCAGGCTTCAGAAGAGGTTCTGTTGACAAGACATTGTTTGTCATCAAAGTCAAAGAACACATTCTTTTGGTCCAGATATATGTCGATGACATAATCTTTGGATCACAATCTCCCCATCTGTGTGACAAATTTGCAGAACTAATGAAGAACAAATATCAAATGTCCATGATGGGTGAGATGAATTTCTTTTTAGGTCTGCAGGTAAAGCAACTACCAGATGGTATCTTTGTTAATCAAGCAAAGTACATTAACGATCTGCTAGTCAAGTTTGGGATGAAAGACAGCAAAACAGTTAAAATACCAATGCAATCCAATGGGAAGATAGATCCAGATCCAGAAGGGAAACCAGCAAACATTACACAATATAGAGGAATTATTGGCTCTCTGTTATATCTAACTGCAAGTCGTCCAGATATCACCTATGCAGTTGGAGTATGCGCCAGATACCAAGCCAATCCTAAAGAATCACATATGGAAGCTGCCAAAAAGATACTCAGATATCTTAAAGGGACAGCTCACATTGGTCTCTGGTATCCACAAGATGATAACTTTGAACTTACAGGCTATTCTGACTCAGACTATGCAGGATGCAAGCTGGACAGAAAATCTACTTCTGGAACGTGTCAATTTCTTGGAAACAAGTTGATATCGTGGTTTTCAAAGAAACAGACATCTGTTGCTACATCAACCACAGAAGCAGAATATATGGCTGCTGGAAGCTGTTGTGCACAAATCCTATGGTTGAAACAGCAACTAAGAGATTACGAGATTGAAGTGAAGAAGATACCTATATTCTGTGATAGTTCAAGTGCAATAGCTATAACACAGAATCCAGTACTTCACACAAGATGCAAACATGTCGATGTGAGACATCATTTTATTAGAGATCATGTGGAGCGAAAGCACATCCAGATCGAGAAGATCCATACAGATATCCAACGTGCTGATATACTGACAAAAGCTCTACTAGAAGAACGATTTAAGATGCTATGTGGAAAGCTTGGATTACTAAGTCTGGATGATAGGTTACCAGATAGTTAATAACAGAAGGTTACTAGAACGTTAACAACAGAAAGCTACCAGAACGTTAACAACAGAAGGCTTTCAAGATTTACAGAGTGTCAAGAAGGAAATAATAATTTCACGTGTCATTAATTACTCAAATTAGAGTATCACGTGGAAATTATTTCTTAATTACTACGTCAAGGGGGAATTTTCTATGAATCGGAAGCGTCTTAAGAGACATGGCGTCACTCCGTACAATCAACACCCGAGATTACAGTCTGAAAAAGTTACCTTTTTGATCTAGATTTACTAAAATCTTTATCTTAAATGATGATTAGCCCACCTTTGGGAACTGTGATCGAGAAAATCCCTGCGAGAACAGGAAAAAGGAAAGTTGCACTGGAGGAAAAGATTTGCACGCGCTATCCTACAACCCTAGAATCTAGAGCGTATATCACACGCAAGAAAAAGCGGCAAAATAAAAGGAAGAAGCGGGAAAATCTAAAAAGGGAAGATATTCCGCCTATCTTTTACTTATTTACCTCCTTCATCTTTCCTTATTTTTTATTTTTTTTCGTTATATATATGCGATATACACCTCAGAACTGTTCACCTTCACTTCATCGCACTGCGCACTACTCTCTCTAAGCACTTAAGATTTTCCCAAAATTTCTGCAAATCTCTTTTCAAACATTTTGCGATTTGATCATGGCACCACAAATTTCTTTATTTCTTCAACACGTTGCCGAGGTTCAGAAGTTTCTTTCGCCTGAACCATATGCTGTTCTTGACACCCATGGATTTCAAAAACTTGAAGAAATCTTTGCCATGGTCACACGCTGCAAAGGTTCTAAGCTTATCATACTTGTTCTTTTATCTGCAATTTTACTACATGTATTGATTTACGTGTCTCATAGACTATCAAAATATGCTCTCTTCTCTGAGTTACTGTTCATGTGAGAATATTCATATGTGTTCATATAAACTAATGAATATATATACATTTGTGTTGAATGTTCTTATGATGATAGGGTTCTGCAACATTGTTACTTCACATCCGAATATGTATTTGCAAAACAAGTCGCCACATTTTATCTAACTTGGCAGAATGACAAGCATGGATTTGAGGCAAACGTGCTGATGCCGATTGGTGATAGAACAAGCAAAACCCCGTACAACGTAATTGAAATGATCAACCAAGCATATAGGTTGAAGGACGAAGGTCTATCCTTGGAAGAGATTACTCCTGCACAACTGCAAGAAGCAGTGGAATTAGTGATGGTGATACCGATAAAATATACTGGCAGAATGTTTCAACGATCCCTACTTCAACCAGGATTCAAGCTGTTACTCGAGATGATTCAGAGGATATTCCTGAATCATAGTGGGTCATATGATCAAGTGACTCCGAAGAAATTCAGAATTCTCACGGCTGTTGTACTCAACCTTCGTGTCAACTGGAGCAGAATCTTATTCGAATTGATGGCTAAAGAAGCAAAGCTGGTGACTTATACCAAGGATAACAGAGGTAGAGGAACTTCGGTGGAAGTTAGAAGAAATCTACGACACTCCACCAAGATCAGTTTGATGGTGGAAAGATTCTTCAAGCAGAAAGTCTGGGATGATGCAGTGGAATTCAACACTAATCTTTCCATACCCAAAGATCAACATCAATTTGAGATGTCTTTGGGACTAGCACCACAATTTTTCAACAAAATACCTGATGAGGTGCATCATGCTGCAGCACTGGAAGTGGGTAGTTCTAACCCTACATGGGTACCACCTACTAAAGGTGTTGAGAAGAAGAAGGAGAAAGGTACCAAAGAAAAAGTGGTAAAAGAAAAGTCAACGCGCAAACGTGGTAGCTCTGTTGAAACAGACACATCGGCATCGCAGCCCAAACAAAAGGAACGCCGTCTACAGAAAGTACAAGAGCCCTCTCCTCCATCAGCAGATACAGCAGAACAATCTGATATGCCAGAACACACACCACCAGAACATGAAGAAGAAACACCGCAGGCACCACCAGAACAAACAGAAAGCCCAGCAGGTGATGTGGAACCAGAAACAAGTCATATCCCACATCCAGAAAAAGATTTTTCTCCTGCAAGAACAACTACATCCTCACCAGACAGAATGGAGAGAATTAGCGAGGATGATGAGGAAGGATCATCTGCTGATGAAGCCGAAGAACGGAAACAGCAAGCAGAAAGTGTCATCAACTTGCTGGAGAATGAAGCCAAACACTCTGTGCTTCAAGAATTCCCTAGAATTCACTTGCTCCCAGAAAGTTTAGGAGCAGCAACTCGCGTAAAATTTTACTTGCTGGTCAAGGACAGCGAGTATTATATCTTTGATGCATTGCTCCAGATTAAGTCAATAGACGAGCTGAAGAAAGAAGAAGCAACATTACTCAGTCTGCTTCAGGTCGCCACCGTTCAAGAAGTTAGAGCTGAATACAAACAACTCATTTCTGGGCTCATGCAAGGTGAGGCAGAAAATTTGAAGATTGATCTGGGAACACAACATCCAGATATTCATATACAAGAACCTGCAGCAACAGACCAATCACCTCAACCAGAACAGCCTGCAGAGCAGCCTGCAAAGAAAGCTCCAGTAATCAATCTTGATCCAGATGATGATGAGCCAGTGGGCCAGAACATTGGTGGTGAACCCACAAATGAGATATACACTCAAGGAGCAGCACAGAAGCTGAAGAAGCATGTCACCTACTACACAATGGAAGAAATTCTGGAAAGAGAAACCAATACATTCAACAACTACCAGCTGGACAACCTGATCACCCTTCGCGTTGAGGATCAGATGACGGATATCTGTAACTCCCTTCAAGAGAAGGCAACGCAGATACTCTCTGATTTCAATCAGCACCAGAAGGACTACGTAAATGACATGGATTCTGACATCAGACAGAAGCTCAAGAAAGTCCAGAAGGATCTAGACAAGAAAATCGACGATGATCGCCTACAGAACGAGGCAGAACAAAACAAGATCACTCTTCACCTAGACAGCCTCGAAGAGAAACACCAGAAGGCGACTGATCTTCTTGCTGATCTTTTGGCAAAGCAGGATGAAACCATTGGTGCAGCTGTCGAGAAGAAGGGACTTCAACTTGCTGCTGAATTGAAGGAAGACACTGACCTGTCCATCCACTCCCAACTTGCTCATTTTGAAAATGAGAAATTTGTGGAGCTGATGCGGAAACACCAGGTCGATGTCTTAAATGACCTTCTCTATCCCAACCCTGAAGAGCACGAGCAGCAAGACACTCGCATCACCGCCTTGGAAGAGCTGCAAGAAACCTATGACAAGACTCTGTCAATAATGAACAGCAGGCTCGAGCAGAAACTCCATGCCACTGACCAGACAGTCAATTTTCTGCTCGGGTTCAAAACTGATGCTGAGGAGAAGATGGCAAAGATGTCTGAGGAGCTTACCTCCCTGCGTACACTCATCAATACCCTCTTTGATGATGTCAAAAAGGGGGAAATCTCAGCAGGCAGCAAAGGCAGCAAGGGTGCAAGGGAAGAGATTGACTTGGGAAGAGAAGGGGTGGAAACAGAAACTGTTACAGAAACTGTTACACCAACAGAACCCAGAACAGCACAACCCAGACCAACCACACCTCCAAGACCCGACCCCACACTTCTTGGAACAGAACCTGCTCAACCAGCATCTCAACTTCAGATCCCCAGCGACAAAGGAAAGAAACCAATCGACGAAGGTGATCAGATAGCTGAACTATTGCTGTTTGGTGTGAGCATGGATCAAGCTTGTGATCCAGTGTTCAGAACGCAATTTTATAAAGAACAGGCGGAGAGAGAGAGAAAGCTGGCTGCCCAGGAAGCCAAAGAAAAATCTATTCAAACTCTTTTCTCCTCGCCTTCATCTACAGAACGCTCACAGCAACAGTCTTCCCAGTCAACCACTCAATCGAAGAAGAAAAAGAAGAAACCCTTCTCCTGGAACCTATCTTTCAAGACACAGACACCCAGAGATACATGGGTTCCAGAGGAAGATCAGAGTGATTGGGAGAAAGTGAAGCAGGGGTTTATCTTAAACAGATATTTTTTGAAGGAGCCTACATACTCAGAGTCTACACCGGATGAAGATTTTATTCGCTATCTGGAGAATTTTAGTGACCAAGGGCTTATACAGAGAATCAGAATAGCTGCTTCTGATGCCAAAATCCAGCTAAAAGCACCAGAAAATGAATACATGGTCTGCCCAACTATACCAGGCAGTAACCTTCCAGATAAGACGTATATTCTGAACTACATCAATCAACTGGCAAAAATCAAAGGCTACAAGATCGACAATCACGATCCAAACTATGTCAGGGTGAGAGATGGGATATATGAGAGTATTCAGTTAATCTCTGATGCACAGAGAGAAAAGATGAAGAAGGGCGGTGCAGCGAGATGGTTCTCTTAGATAGATAACTCTTATCTTTTGCTTTTTTCACTTCTGCTGGCCCTTGTACTCTGAAATTCATATATCTATGAATATGAGGTTTTCTTATCTTATTGCTGTTTACTGTTATTTAACTTAAATAACAAAAAGCTAATCTCTCCAGAACATGATATACGCTAATTTGATTACGCTGCCTAAGTGTG
>JAPKLX010001653.1:0-19028 GCA_026898415.1 Leonotis leonurus | reverse complement strand
AATTCTCATTTATTTAAATACAATGATCAATATATAATTAACAAGTGTGTTCGAATATCGCTTACTTCGATAATTAAAAGACGGGGCACTACATCCTCCCCCTCTTAACAAAAATTTCGTCCCGAAATTCGTACTTTCTACTCGAATAGCTGGGGATACTTTTCTCTCATTTTATCCTCCAGTTCCTAGGTAGCTTCTTCTTTTCCATGATTTCTCCATAACATTTTCACTAATGAAATGCATTTACTTCTGAGTTGTTGCACTTTATGATCTAAAATAGCTTTGGGTCTTTCCTCATACGTCAAATCGGGATTTAAAATCATTTCTTCTTGATTAATGATGTGTTTGGGGTCAAATATGTATTTTCTAAACTGTGACACATGAAATACATTGTGAACGTTCCCAAAACATGGCGGCAATGCCAGTCTGTAAGCAACTGTTCCTATCCTCTCTAGGATCTCATAGGGTCCAACAAAACGGGATCGTAGTTTTCCTTTGACGCCGAATCGGACTATCCCTTTGGAAGGAGACACTTTTAGAAAAACTCGGTCGCCTTCTTTGAATTGTAATTCGGTCCTGCGAGTGTCAGCATAAGATTTCTGCCTGTCTTGCGCTTCTTTGATTCTTCCTTTGATCTGGCGAACAATCTCTATCATTTCGCCAACTGAGTCCGGGCCTACTATGACCCTTTCTCCAACTTCGTCCCAGTATAGTGGCGATCTACACTTTCTCCCATAAAGTGCTTCATATGGTGCCATTCCTATGTTTGCTTGATAGCTATTATTGTAGGCAAACTCAATCAATGGTAGTACTGCTTCCCAACTTCCACCTCTGTCGAGAATTACTATTCTTAACATATCTTCAAGAGTTTGAATAGTCCTTTTGGACTGTCCGTCAGTTTGTGGATGAAAGGCAGTACTGAAATTTAACCTTGTACCTAGCTCTTTCTGCAAGCTTATCCAGAATCTGCATGTAAACTCTGAGTCTCGGTCTGACGTTATCGAGACAGGTACGCCGTGCAGGCGTATGATTTCTTGCACGTATAATTGAGCCAACTTATCTGAACCATATGTGATCATGATAGGTACAAAATGAGCAGATTTTATGAGCCGGTCCATGATTACCCAAATAGCAGTATTCCCTCTCTTGGATTTGGGCAATCCAGTCACAAAATCCATCGCTATGTGCTCCCATTTCCATTCTGAGATTTCCAACGGTTGTAGTTTCCCATAGGGTCTTTGGTGTAATGCTTTCACTTATTGACAAGCTAAGCATCTCTCCACGAAAGAGGCTATGTCTCGTTTCATACCGTCCCACCAGAATTTCTTTTTCAGATCTTGGTACATTTTTGTACTTCCAGGGTGAGCGGTATAGGGCGTATCGTGTGCTTCGCTCATGATTTCATCCTTGAGCTTCTCATCGTCTTTGGTGGAATGCACAATCTTACTTCCAGGGTGAGCGGTATAGGGTGATGGCGTTGTCAGCTTCTTCTCTGTAGATTGTGACGTCGTTATTTCTCACCTTGAGCCGTATCTTTTCTAATTTCTCATCCATCCTTTGTGCTCCTAGAATCCGACCTCTCAGGTCTGGTTCTATTACTAAAGTGGCGAGAAATCCTTCCACAATTTCGTGAGGTTGGAAGACTTCTAAGTTCATCTTACTGAACTCTCTTAAAAGGACTGCCTCTTAAGTTAGTAGAAATGCGATCTTTGACGAGCTTTTACGACTCAGAGCATCAGCTACTACGTTAGCTTTACCCGGGTGGTAATTGATACCGCAGTCGTAATCTTTCACTAATTCTATCCATCTTCTCTGTCTCATGTTGAGATCCTTCTGCTCGAAGAAATACTTGAGACTTTTGTGATGCGTGAAAATTTCACACCGAACTCCGTAAAGGTGGTGCCTCCAAATTTTCAAAGCATGCACTACTGCAGCTAGTTCCAGGTCATGAGTGGGATAGTTAAGCTCGTGCGGCCTGAGTTGTCGCGATGCATAGGCTATCACCTTCCCTTCCTGCATCAGTACACAGCCTAATCCATTCTTGGATGCATTGGTGTAGACGACATACTCCTTGTTCGGCTCTGGGACAGCTAAAACTAGGGCTGTCGTCAACTTGTCTTTCAACAGTTGAAAACTATCCTCACACTCATGAGACCATTTGTACTTGATTCCCTTTCGCAGCTGTTGCGTCATTGGTCTCGCTATCTTGGAAAATCCTTTTATGAATCTTCGGTAATATCCCGCCAGTCCTAAGAAACTTCTGATTTCGGTGGGAGTGGTCGGTGACTTCCAATCTTGTACTGCTTCTACCTTTGTAGGGTCCACCTTAATTCTTTCTGACGACACAATGTGCCCAAGGAAAGTTACCTCTCTGAGCCAGAATTCACACTTACTGAATTTGGCATAGAACTTCTCTTTCCTGAGGGCTTCCAAAGTGATTCTTAGATGTTTCTTATGTTCTTCTTGTCACAGCCCAATTTCTTAACCTTCTCTTAGTTAAGCAATTAGACCATGACTCGGTTAACTTACTGTACTCTTTGAAACAAAGTTTAAACTCAAAGATAAGGTATATCAAATTTTCGCAGGACTAGCCGGCAGGTTTGACACTTAAATTTCAAAAGCTCATAACTTTCTCATCCGAACTCCGAATTTCGATCCGAAAGAACCGTTAGAAAGGTAATGAAAAGATCTTTAAAATGTTATAGGATTTTCAGAAATTCAGACAAATAGGACGTGCAGAAAAAGGAATTCAGAGGCTGCCCTGTTTTTAGCAAAAGCAAACATACTGATAATTTATAAACTCGGAACTCAATTCATCAAGAGAAAAACTCAAACAAAAGGGAAATAGGTTGAATACAATGATTTACCAAGAGAAACATACCAATATGAATTCCATAAACTAACCAAACATAACGGTACACAACATTCATATTGGAAACAAAAGTGAACCGAGTTTTCCTCAACCAAAAAGAGTGGATGATAATAGAGTATAACAACAACATTTTTTTGAACAACTAGATACATATATGAACAAAGCATGGGAAAAACAAGCCCAAAACCAGCATTCAACCCCATCTCCATCTCCGCTGCTCAACCTGCACATTTAAAAGAATATGCAGGGCATGAGTACGATATGTACTCAGTGGGCACATTGCCAAAAACTTTTAAAACATACTCTTGTGACTTGCAAATGCTTTCTTTAAAAATAAAACATTCTCATGCTCAAACTGTAACATAATCAAATCATACTTGTGTCTGCAGACAAAATCAATCAAATACACCATATCTACGCACTTCTTGTGTTGAAAGGTAGGCCTCCCCTTCAACACTATGACCGGCCAGTCCGCTCACCGGCTCACGGTCACATATGTGTACACAAACCCTTACTAGCAGCTCGTCCAGCATAGGGCCGATATCGTAATTCTCTCGTAGATAGGCATCATACATCATACATCATACTTCATACTTAAAACATGCAAGTCACATCTTTCAAAATAACATGCATAATCAAATATTTCATAAATAGCATGCATATTTTTAGTAAGAAATGCCCACCTGAATGACTTATTCTATATAAGTCAAAGGCTCGTCTTCTTCTTTCTTTGGTTCCGTCCCTCTTCTTTCTACTCCACTTGCACCTTAAATATATAAATTTGGAGTATATTAGAAAGATATTACTCCACTATTTCTCAATTATACTTGCTTATGTAAATATAATCTCTCGTCTCAACTCGGATTATTAAGATTTTACTTTCTTTCTGGTCATTGCATCCTTAATCTATTTCCTTGTTTACAAGCTTACTTACTTACATACTTAACTTCATACTTAATAATTATGCATACTCTTTATTTATACCAAAATACCAACTTATGCATAATTATCTTATGAAGATTAATCAAACTTGATTATTCACTTACTAATACTCCTAAATCATTTTATATTCTTGCATCTTATTTAACTTATACAATTATAATACCTTCTTCTTTACATACTAAACTAACAATTTCTAACTTTCACATACATGGCTCTTTATATCTAATAAATTTACATTAGCCATCATATTCTTCCCTTATCTCAAATATGACCTTAGATCAAACAACTAAATTCTTTATATATGTCTTTTGATCATCCCCTTCTCCAAGCAATTTGTAAATCTTAATGAAATGATGGTTCTATCTTTAATCTCTTTATTTATCTATGCTTACTACTACCTAAATAACTCTAATACATCATCATCTAAACAAATTAACATCAACATATAGGTAAACTATGAAACTTCACTAACCATTAGATTTTTGAAAATCTATTTCTAGTGCTTGAAAAATTCTCTATAAATTATTCTAGGCCTTATTCATACCATTGAACTCAAATATGATCTCAATTTAAACAAATAAAATCAAAATCTTATAGGACACAATATATATAATTTTCGGTCCTTATGTATTATTTAAGAAGTTTGGATTTTGCTCTAATTTCTTACTCTAATCATGCTTATTGATGTCTAATGACACTTATCCATGCTCAAATCAAGCAAATTCATACAAATTCTACAAATTCAAATTAAGGTTTATGTAGAAGATTTAGGGAAAATCCAATTATCCATCATCTTTTGAAATTCTTTCCAAAACCTTACTTAATCATGAAGTTCTATCCATTTCTTACAACATATTTGAAAATTAACACCATATATCACAAATTATAGAACATAATTTATCATGGATGAAAAGATAAACTTTCTTCAATTTCTACAAACTAAAGATGTAAAGATGATAATTAATTACCTCAAAGATGATCACTTCTTGGAAATTAGACTCAAACTTAGCTTAGAAATTTGATTATGGAAGGAGAAATTTTTGGTTATGGAGGAGGAGTATAGTTCGAATTTTAGGGGAGGAGAAATAAGGTGGATGATGATGAAAAATGATAAGATAAGTATTCTTATATATTAAGTATGATATTTTCTTAATTAAATAATTAAATAATCATCTACATGTCTCTAGGGCCTTCTAGAACGTCTCGATTCTTCGTTTTTCGGGATTCAAGATATTAATGCTGGATGATTCATCTCGACATCTAGAATTTACTGGTTCAGACCGTTCGTAAATTTGGAGTTCATTTGAATAACTTATTCAAGTTTTAAAATACCGAATAAATCTAATTGAATAAATTCTTTCTAAAATAATATTTTCTAGTAAAATCTTCATAATAATCTCTTCTATATATATATTATAAAATCGGGCATAAATTGTAGGTATTACTATAGCTGTTGAATTCTCAAACTGAATTTTAACCGAAAACTTATTTAATTATTGCCGAAATTGCAATAATAAATTTTTATTCTCTATTTTATCTGTTTTCTAGCTTAATGAAATTTCAAATTCCATTTTTCTACATTATCTAATAAATAAAAATTTTCTCTTCTGAGGGGTATGCTTCGTCTGAATTTATTCTATCTCAACCCCTCTCTTTTATCGCTAATATGGAATTAATAAATTCCATTTTCTTTCTTAACAAGATAATCGAAATTCTTACTTCTAAATTATATAATAAATTCCTCAAACTCTTCTTAATCTCATAAATATATTCTCTTAAGGATGCAATGCCCTAATTAAGGTTTAATCACCATTTAATTATGGCTATAATAATTCGGGGTATTACACTTCTTCACTCTTCGAGTATATGAGAACATCATCTATGAATACTAGGACAAATTTGTCTAGGTAAGGATGAAACACTCGGTTCATTAGGTCCATGAACAATGCAGGTGCATTGGTTAATCCTAACGGCATCACTACAAACTCGTAGTGATCATAACGTGTCCGAAAAACTGTTTTAGGGACATCCTCGGTTCGAATATTCAGTTGGTGGTATCCTGAGTGTAAATCTATCTTTGAGAAAATGCTTGCTCCCTTCAGTTGATCAAACAAGTCGTCTATCCTTGGCAAAGGATATCGGTTCTTGAGTGTCAGTTTGTTTAGGCCTCTATAGTCTATGCACATTCTCAGGATTCCATCCTTTTTCTTCACGAATAGTACAGGCGCTCCCCAAGGCGATACACTAGGTCTGATGAAACCTAGATCTAAAATTTCTTGAAGCTGTATCTTGAGTTCTTCTAACTCCTTGGGCGCCATTCGGTAGGGTGCTTTCGATATCGGTGTTGAGCCTCGTTCCAAGTCTATCGTGAATTCTAGCTGACGGTTTGGTGGCAATCCAGGTAGTGCTTCAGGAAATACGTCGGGATATTCCCGCACGATAGCGACATCTTCAATTCTTCTTTCTTCTTCCATTTCCCCACTCAGATGAACGAGGTAGGCTGAGCATCCTTTCCTTACCAATTTCTCGGCTTGTAGTGCCGAGATAACTGTTTTTCTACGACTCGTGGTAATCCCGTGGAAACTTGTGGGTTCTTTACCGGGAGATTGAAATGAGATTTGCCTCTCATTACAAAGGATCGTGGCGTAGTTTTTAGCTAACCAATCCATTCCTAAAATTATGTCCACATCGTTCATGGTGATGACACTAAGATCGTTTGCTAAGATCTTAAATGATCATAAGTTCAAGTTCAGATTAGAGCATATGTGTGTAAGCGTAGTAGTTCCTCGTAAAGGTGAAGACACCTTCATAGCTGTCTCGACTAGTTCTGGTTTCGGCTTTAAGTTATCTACACATGCTTTAGCAATGAAAGAATGGGACGCTCCAGTATCAAATAAGATTTTTACTGGCAAGTCAAGGAGTGTTCCCATACCTGTCAGGTTGCCCTGATTTCCTTCAGGTTGCTTCTGTTTCATTGCATAGGCTCTAGCATTCTGTGGCTGCCTCTACTGCTGTCGATGCTGGTACTGTGGTGGTAATGGCAGGGGTGGTGGTAGCTGCTGGTGCCGTGGGCGTGCCTGGGGCTGAGCCTGAATTGCCCGCACATATTGCTTCTGGGGCTGCTGGTTAGGTCTCGCACTTCCCCCTTGTTGTTTGGTAGGGCAATGGCTCGCGAAGTGCCCTTTCTGCCGGCAAGTGTAGCATCCATCGCTACCCGCTCTGCACACTCCTCCGTGCATTTTCTTGCATTTTGGGCAGGGAGTAGATTTCTGTTGAAGACTCCCAGCCTGAGTAGTCTGGCCCTGCCTTCCAAGGTTCTGGGAAGGTGTTTGTCCTTCCCACGATTTCTTTTGAATAGGGTTGGGACAATGATCCTCCCATTTGCGCTTGCCTTTGAAATTTTGGGACTGGTTCTGTGGATATGTCGGTGGTTGGGTCGGTACATGCCTCTCTGCTGGCATGGCAGCTTCAATGTCGAGGGCCCGGCTGAGAGACTCGGGGTAAGATAGCCCTCCGTGGCTGTCTAGGGTCATCCTGATCTCGTGCCACAGACCGGCACAGAACTTTTCTGCCATCTTCCCATCCGTGTCAACTTTCTCTGGTGAATATCTCGACATGTCACAGAATACTCGGTTGTATTCTGTCACAGTCATCCTGCCTTGCCTCAGATTGTAGAATTCCGTCTCTTTCTTCTTTCGGTAGCTCTTGGGGATATATTTATCATATATCCCGATCTTGAATTCCTCCCAGGTTAGATTCTCCAACTGTTCTGGAGTCATTGTTTTTCTCCGTGCTTCCCACTAGAAGTCAGCTGGAAGGACACGCAAGTCATGCGTTCCTGACTGGTGCATCGTAGGAAGTTGAAGATACGTTCCAGTGCACGTACCCACGTCTCGGCCTCGGCTGGGTCTCCCATTCCATTGAACACTGGTGGGTTCTGTCGCAGGAATAATTCTTCGATTCTTCTCACTGGTTGTGGGAGAGGTGGGGTTTCTTCTCGTTCCGCCTCATATCCTTCTTCTACATTTCTAACTCCCTGTCCCCTACCTCTGCCCCTTGGGCGTCCTGCTCTTCTTGGTGGCATTCTGATAGTTCATATACATTTCGTTAGTCGTAACTTTTATTATTATTTTACTTGTGAAATCTTACTAATTTTCCATTTATATGTTTAATACAGAGTCAATGATGACGTACATAATGGAAATCACATATACTGCAAAAGACCCCTAAGGTCATATATATATATTTTCATATGTGCCTCCTCGAGGACTTAATACAACTGAAGCTCTCAAAATGTACTATCTAAGTACATGACATGATGCTCATCACTCTCGGATGACATCACAAAAGGTACTCAGTCACAAGACACTAGTTAATGTGTTCTCGTACTGACAAAAGGTGGCACTATCTAAGCAGCATCACAGATCGGTTCCATAGAATCGCCGTTTCCGTGTAACAAAAGTCTAAAAATAAAAACAGCATCAGGACGGCCTAAACACGTGGTCCGTTGCTGATGTGTACATCGTAAAAATAGAAATGACATAAAAGCAACTAAACAATCAGCGCCTATCGAGAACTAGGCCGCTGACCCTGCAGTATCTGTCCAGGATGCATCCATCTCCGGGTCCTCCTCCTCATCCTCGAGGCCATAGTCCTCCTCCTCCTCTCCGACCTGCCCAGTCCCCTCGGCCTCTGCCCATATCGGTCTCCGTAAAGCGTCAAGCTGCCTCCGCAGATCTGCGTAGAACTCACCTGTAGGTGGTGAGAACATCCTCTTACGGGAAGGGCTCCTGTAAGAAGATATGTAGATCAGATCTGCTCTAGTGGTACCTTGTGGTGGAGAGCTCGGGGTGTACTCCTCCACTGAATCAGATGAGGCTGGGGCCTTGCCCTTGCTGTCCGTATCCGAAAACTCTCGGAGGATCCTCTGAATTCTCCTCTCCATCGAGGAGCTCTTGCTAGAATCCATCGGGTATGGTTGGTGGATCGGCGCTGGTCGCCGCACCCTGGTAACAGGGCGAGAAGGTCCCGCCTCTGCGTCGTGTCGTCCGCACGCTCGGTCAGATGGTACCGAGTGTCGGATAGGTGATAAGGGTCGTGCCTCTCTCGCTGGATATGCTGGTCCAGCCTCGTAATAGTGCGTCCCTGGAAAGTCTGGGACTGGAATCGGATGTAGCCAACTGTATGTCGGAACTACTGGAATCACTCCAGCTGGTACAAAAGTAGGTAGTAGTGGAGCCCACATAGTGAATGCCTCTCCTACCGGCATCAAGTCCCCCGGTCGTACATAAGGTCCCCTCGGTACACTGCCGAATACTATAAAGTAAGAGTGGATGGTGGCGATGAAAGTCAAGAAATCTCCCTCTCGCTCGTAGCTCCTCCCTATCGGGTGGATAAAATCTCCTGAGATCATCCGCGCCCATCCCTGCCAATCCGGAGGCAGTAGCTGAGTCAGGCGTAAAATGCCATCCATCCCGGTGGCTCCGTGAGGCTGAGCTGCCGCCCACAATCTCCTAAAATGGGACAAGAACTCCCCTAGGTCGTCTCCTATGCAAGGTGCATAGGTCTGGTACTCAAATAGGATAGCGGCTGGGTTAGCTCGTGCGGAGAGACGTCTACGGTTGGTACGAATCCTTCATGCCATCTATAAAAAAAATGGTCAAACTTTTACGATTTCCTTACTTTTCTCATAACCTAACTTGCTTTATTTATTTTGTTCAACCCTCATTTGGGTTCATTATTTCTTCATAAGTTCATAAGGTAGAAGCTTGTAAATCTTTTATTTGGGTTTCATTTTATTGAAACTTGTTACTTAAGATTACTCGAATCTTCTTAATGGATTTCGTTCCATTTCTTGCGTTTAGCATAAAGTATTATATATAATTTCTTATTTTTATTCTTATTACGACGAAAGGGATTAAATCTGGATTCTTTATTTGTCTCGCGCATCTTTTCTCGTTCTGGAATTCCTTCTTGTTTCCTTCTTTCCCATGTGTCGTCTTTGGCTTGAAGGTAAAAGAGTTTATTCGAATAAATTCGTCTTATTTCTTTAAGGGGTTTGTTAAGTTAATAGGTTTCTATCTCTTAGGGTCAGATCTTAACTCTTAAGATCTTAAAATAAGGATGTGTGCATATCCTTTACATATGAAAACGTAACTTCTAAAACCTTTACCTTCTTCATGTTGAGCATGATGTGTCGGAGTGCTAGGCTTGTCGACTCACTCAACTAGTCTAGTGAACGATACTAGACTAAACTCGAAAGAAGACTCTTGGGTTTAAAGCAAATTGCTCTAATACCACTCTGTCACGAGCGTCCTTCGCCCTTGGTGGCAAAGTTGGGATACGCGATTATAAGATAGATAATTAAAGGATAATAAAGAAACTGTATGCTCTAACTGAGACAAAAGGATATCTCGATAACTGAGTTTTAGTTCACAACAAAGAGTTTAACTTCGAATTGACACCTACGTCAAACAATAATACTGAAACATCTTGCAGCGGAAAAAGGATCTACATAAATTTATGTGTATGAAGACACGTAAACCCCCAAGAGTTCAACTACACAAAAGACTGACAAGCCCGTCATAGCACTTCCGTTCAACACGTCTCAACCTGCATATTTAAAAATACATGCAGGGCTGAGTACAAACGTACTCAGTAGGCACATGCTGAAATCGCATACATACATATATAATTGTCATTGCCGGAAAGAGTGAAACATAAGGATTTTATCTTTAAAAGCACCTACTTCACTAAATCATTTTTGTGAAACCTATAGTTCGACAGCTATCTAAGTTCTTTAGTATTCTACCAAATCTGTTTGTTATGTGTACCGTGAAGTTGGCCACCTTCTACGGACACCTGACCGGTCAACACCTTCGTCGACTCACAGTCCTTTGTGTACACTAGTTCGAGCGGGGTTGCTTACCCACTGGAACCCGAATTTGATTAAATGATAACAAGATAGGCATCGTACAAAACATAAATCATTTCGGCAATACAATACTTTAAAACATAAATTCTCATTTGAAAAGCTTTTCGAAATATCAACATAATAGCATATGAGCACACATAATTTCTTTGTAATAGAAAGCCTACTTGGATAGCTTTGATTTGCACTTGCTTTGGTCTTGTAATGTGAAATAGATATCTCGTAAGAACCTTTAGAAAATTTCGTATAAGTTAAAATGCTCTGAATGCTTTGGAAATATCAAAATCGTAAGAATATCTTATTTTTGGTTTCTCGTTTGATTCATTAATTGGAAATATTGATCCCGCGGATCAATATTCTTTCTAAGGTTTAACCCCGTTTCAATTACTCAAGTAATTGTCATTAAGCACCATAAGCGTATTAACACTTAATGAAATAATTGAATCTTCATAATTAATTATTCAAATAATATAGTAAGTTATAATTATTAAACCCTTTAATTAACCTTAATGTATTGATTCCTTAAATAAATCCTTAGTATAATTAGAGATATCAATCCTCTTAATTTAAAATCCAATTACTAAATAAATTGGATTTTTCTGGATTTAGTACATAGGCATTAACTGTCTAAATTATAAGATCTAAATATTAATATGCAATATATATATATATAGGAGGGAGTTCAAATAAAAAGGAACATTAAGGTATAAAATAGGAAATCATCTCAGCCTTAGATTTTCATGATCGGACGGTTGAGATCTTGACCGAGTTATGTATTGCATTTTAACTATTAAATGCATTGTGAAAATGTAATTGAGTTATGCATTGCATTTAACTATTAAATGCATTGTATTTTGAACGCATAACTGCCCACTTCAAATTTTACCAAAATAACCTTATGCATTGTTATACTACAATGCACGCGCGTTTTTTATTTTAATCATGGCCGTCAGATTGTGTTGATCTAATGGCCCAGATCATTTCCTATTTTATACTTTAATGTCCCTTTTTATTTGAACCACTCCCTATATATATATATTTTACTATCTTTTTTGTTTTACAATTTTTAGTATTATTAATTAATTTAACCCAATTAGGATCACTAAATAAATTCCTAGTCCATTATGTATCCTAAATTAAGCCCACTGATAATATTCACTCGGCCCAGTTCTTTTGGCCCGCAAGATAATTAAATCAGCCCATTAAAATATTCACTCGGCCCATTTAATAATATTCACTCGGCCCATTTAATTTGTTTAACATAAGCCCAACCTAATTAATTAATCTTAGGCCCAGCAGTTTTAATTAATCTGGCCCAGTTGATTTTTTTTAACCGGCCCAATAACCCGGCCCATATTCTAGATGATTCCCATTTCTAGTTCTACCCTAATTCAATTCTTCTACAGGCGAAATCTTGCCCTTCTTCTTCAAATTCTCCCTCTTTCTGCCTCTCGACTCACTCTCTCTCGCTAAACCTCCCACTCTACTATTCTGATAGACTTTCTCCTTCTCTGGCGACTACATTCTCTTTCCGCCTCGTTGCTTCGCCTTGGCAGCAAGGCATTATCACCTAGTAGCGTCCAGCGGCGCCTCCAGCGGCTGTACAGCCTGAGGGCTCCGTCGAGACCATGGTGAAGTCTTATTTTCTCCTATTTAAACTTTTCCTTAGCTGAATCTAAATTTCTTTTCTTTCCTTTAAGTCTAAGTTCTGATTCCTTCTTGATTATGGTTGCATGTTACAGATGCTTTTAAATTTCTTGTTTAGTAAAGTTCTTGGTATATTTTCTCAGATTCCTGTTTTAGAATTTGGTTCCATTTTCTTACTTCTGTCTTTTTTTTTTTTTGGCTAAGGTTCCAACGACTACCCCATGCTATGACCTTCATATTTGCCTTCTTCAACAACTCGATTTCTCCCTCCCGATAGTCCTCGATAGGGAACAACAGCTAATGCTTTTGAGGTCAAGTCTAAATTTTCGAATTTCATGGTTTAAATCCTCTGCATGTTCTCATTTCATCTTTGATTAGGATAAATTTTAAAGTTGGACTAAATCCCCAGAAATTGAAGTTAAAATTCGAAATTCTCTATTTTCTTTTCTCATTCATGTTGGTCTCTGTTTGGATTTTGAGATAGAGAGTAAAATCCTAAATTAGTTAAAATTTTCAGAATTTGATTTCTCATTGGTTAAAAATTTTCTCGTTTGCTTTGATTCTGGCCGAGGGAGGGTTATGGCTAGGTTGAATATTTCTTCGATTTATGGCTGGAAAAAGGCTCCAGGTTTGAAGCTGAGTTGGTTCAGGGTGATTCGGGACTGTTCGGAAATGTTCGGGCTATTTCGGGGTGCTTCGGGACCTGTCCGGGGCCGTTCGAGGTATTTCAAGGTTGGTTCGGGCTGTTTCGCTTTTGGTTTGGTGGATGTTTGTAGGTTTCGTTCTTGTTGTGTTAATGATAAGAAGTGTGAATTTAATTTCTAATTCCATGTTAAGCTCATTCTGACTTCAGGCCAAAAACCTAAAATATAACTTGTTTCGATAGTATGCTCTATGTTTTAATAATATTCAGCTTTCGAAATCTGATTTGAAGATAGCTTGTCTCTATGACTAGTTAATCAATTAAGATTGTGATGTGGAGTTTTAAAGGGGTTGATACTAATTCATTACAAGCATAGTCTAAAGCATGTCTTAGTATGGTTTTAAACTTCTCTGGTAATATATATATATATATATATATATATATATATATATGTTTTGAAATTTTGGATTTAAATGGAGTGTAGGAAATGGAGATTTAGAGTTTATAACATACTTATAAGTTGAAAATCTAGAAGATATGAACTAAAATGTATAGTAAGAGCTTAAATTCCTCACCTTAGGAATTTAACTACTTCTTCTTGTGCTTCTATATTCTGCCCTTGGCTTGTGCTTCTCTTTGTTGTTCTAGCCGAGTGTAAGGTGTTTTTGTGTGGTAAATGCTTAGATTAGGAACTTCTTTATAGAATAAGGGTTTTGTTACTCTCTTCTCTAAACTGTCAAATCTCTTCTTTGCAGGGCAAGGTAAGGCAAGGCATAAGAGGGAAATCTCTTTGTTGACTTAGCTGCATGTTTTAGATGTGGAGATTGGCGCTCAATCACTTCCCTACTTACCCACCATACTGGTGTTCCCACTTTTAGCTATGCTTAGTGTAGTAGTAGTAGGCTTGTAGACAAGTCTTTCACCACCTTAACTTGTACTGTAGGTGACAACTCTTTTCTCCTTTCTTTCTTTCACCTCCCTTTTGTTCTGCCGAAAGTGCAGCTCTTGCACTGTAAAATTTTTATTTCATATGTTTGTAATTTCTTTTACTTAGTTTACTTATTATTACACACCATTTAATATACTGTACCAACATATATATATATAACTGATCCTGTTTCTATTTTTATGTTTTTCTAATTTTTATCTTACTTACTAAGTACATTCATGCATGTACAGATACACACTTGAGTGAATTCTCTTTCCTTCGCACAACATAGCTTTGCAGGTCTTATATATATATATAGGTACTATGCGTGTAGTTCTTTTATTGCATATGACAATTCAACAACATATCTATACATGGGCGTGTAGTATGTTATAATTATGTGTACATAGATAAAATTTTAACCACCTAATTATAATGTATGCACCCCATGCATATCATTTATATAGTCCTCAAAATCTAAAACATATACCCATACTTATATATATATTTATCCAAAGTATAACACATATACCTTAATATTATTATCTCTTAGATATAAATCAAGAAGTCTCTAATTACTTGTTATCTTTAAACCAAAATTCCTCTTCAACTAGATTAAATTCTCATTTATTTAAATACAATGATCAATATATAATTAACAAGTGCGTTCGAATATCGCTTACTTCGATAATTAAAAGACGGGGCACTACATCCTCCCCCTCTTAACAAAAATTTCGTCCCGAAATTCGTACTTTCTACTCGAATAGCTGGGGATACTTTTCTCTCATTTTATCCTCCAGTTCCCAGGTAGCTTCTTCTTGTCTATCATTTCGCCGACTGAGTCCGGACCTACTATGACCCTTTCTCCAACTTCGTCCCAGTATAGTGGCGATCTACACTTTCTCCCATAAAGTGCTTCATATGGTACCATTCCTATGGTTGCTTGATAGCTATTATTGTAAGCAAACTCAATCAATGGTAGTACTGCTTCCCAACTTCCACCTCTGTCGAGAATCACTGTTCTTAACATATCTTCAAGAGTTTGAATAGTCCTTTTGGACTGTCCGTCAGTTTGAGGATGAAAGGCAGTACTGAAATTTAACCTTGTACCTAGCTCTTTCTGCAAGCTTATCCAGAATCTGCATGTAAACTTTGAGTCTCGGTCTGACGTTATCGAGACAGGTACGCCGTGCAGGCGTATGATTTCTTGCACGTACAATTGAGCCAGCTTATCTGAACCGTATGTGATCATGATAGGTACAAAATGAGCAGATTTTATGAGCCGGTCCACGATTACCCAAATAGCAGTATTCCCTCTCTTGGATTTGGGCAATCCAGTCACAAAATCCATCGCTATGTGCTCCTATTTCCATTCTGGGATTTCCAACGGTTGTAGTTTCCCATAGGGTCTTTGGTGTAATGCTTTCACTTATTGACAAGCTAAGCATCCCTCCACGAAAGAGGCTATGTCTCGTTTCATACCGTCCCACCAGAATTTCTTTTTCAGATCTTGGTACATTTTTGTACTTCCAGGGTGAGCGGTATAGGGCGTATCGTGTGCTTCGCTCATGATTTCATCCTTGAACTTCTCATCGTGTGGAATGCACAATCTTCCTTCAAAGGTGATGGTGTTGTCAGCTTCTTCTCTGTAGATTGTGACGTCGTTATTTCTCACCTTGAGCCGTATCTTTTCTAATTTCTCATCCATCCTTTGTGCTCCTAGAATCCGACCTCTCAGGTCTGGTTCTATTACTAAGGTGGCGAGAACTCCTTCCACAATTTTGAGAGGTTGGAAGAATTCTAAGTTCATCTTACTGAACTCTCTTAAAAGGTCTGCCTTTTGAGTTAGTAGAAATGCGATCTTTGACGAGCTTTTACGACTCAGAGCATCAGCTACTATGTTAGCTTTACCCGGGTGGTAATTGATACCGCAGTTGTAATCTTTCACTAATTCTATCCATCTTCTCTGTCTCATGTTGAGATCCTTCTGCTCGAAGAAATACTTGAGACTTTTGTGATCCGTGAAAATTTCACACCGAACTCCGTAAAGGTGGTGCCTCCAAATTTTCAAAGCATGCACTACTGCAGCTAGTTCCAGGTCATGAGTGGGATAGTTCAGCTCGTGCGGCCTGAGTTGTCACGATGCATAGGCTATCACCTTCCTTTCCTGCATCAGTACACAGCCTAATCCATTCTTGGATGCATTGGTGTAGACGACATACTCCTTGTTCGGCTCTGGGACAGCTAAAACTAGGGCTGTCGTCAACTTGTCTTTCAACAGTTGAAAACTATCCTCACACTCATGAGACCATTTGTACTTGATTCCCTTTCGCAGCTGTTGCGTCATTGGTCTCGCTATCTTGGAAAATCCTTCTATGAATCTTCGGTAATATCCCGCCAGTCCTAAGAAACTTCCGATTTCGTTGGGAGTGGTCGGTGACTACCAATCTCGTACTGCTTCTACCTTTGTAGGGTCCACCTTAATTCTTTCTGACGACACAATGTGCCCAAGGAAAGTTACCTCTCTGAGCCAGAATTCACACTTACTGAATTAGGCATAGAACTTCTCATTCCTGAGGGCTTCCAAAGTGATTCTTAGATGTTTCTTATGTTCTTCTTCACTCTTCGAGTATATGAGAACATCATCTATGAATACTAGGAAAAATTTGACTAGGTAAGGATGAAACACTCGGTTCATTAGGTCCATGAACACTGCAGGTGCATTGGTTAATCCGAACGGCATCACTACAAACTCGTAGTGATCATAACATGTCCGAAAAGCTGTTTTAGGGACATCCTCAGTTCGAATATTCAGTTGGTGGTATCCTGAGCGTAAATCTATCTTTGAGAAAATGCTTGCTCCCTTCAGTTGATCAAACAAGTCGTCTATCCTTGGCAAAGGATATCGGTTCTTGAGTGTCAGTTTGTTTAGGCCTCTATAGTCTATGCACATTCTCAGGGTTCCATCCTTTTTCTTCACGAATAGTACAGGCGCTCCCCAAGGCGATACACTAGGTCTGATGAAACCTAGATCTAAAAGTTCTTGAAGCTGTATCTTGAGTTCTTCTAACTCCTTGGGCGCCATTCGGTAGGGTGCTTTCGATATCGGTGCTGAGCCTCGTTCCAAGTCTATCGTGAATTCTAGCTGACGGTTTGGTGGCAATCCAGGTAGTGCTTCAGGAAATACGTCGGAATATTCCCGCATGATAGCGACATCTTCAATTCTTCTTTCTTCTTCCATTTCCCCACTCAGATAAACGAGGTAGGCTGAGCATCCTTTCCTTACCAATTTCTCGGCTTGTAGTGCCGAGATAACTATTTTTCTACGACTCGTGGTAATCCCGTGGAAACTTGTGGGTTCTTTACTGGGAGATTGAAATGAGATTTGCCTCTCATTACAAAGGATCGTGGCATAGTTTTTAGCTAACCAATCCATTCCTAAAATTATGTCCACATCATTCATGGTGATGACACTAAGATCGTTTGCTAAGACCTTAAATGATCCTAAGTTCAAGTTCAGATTAGAGCATACGTGTGTAAGCGTAGTAGTTCCTCGTAAAGGTGAAGACACCTTCATAGCTGTCTCGACTAGTTCTGGTTCCGGCTTTTAGTTATCTACACATGCTTTAGCAATGAAAGAATGGGATGCTCCAGTATCAAATAGGATTTTTACTGGCAAGTCAAGGAGTGTTCCCATACCTGTCAGGTTGCCCTGATTTCCTTCAGGTTGCTTCTGTTTCATTGCATAGGCTCTAGTATTATGTGGCTGCCTCTGCTGCTGTCGGTGCTGGTACTGTGGTAGTAATGGCGGGGGTGGTGGTAGTTGCTAGTGCCATGGGCGTGCCTGGGGCTGAGCCTGAATTGCCCGCACATATTGCTTCTGGGGCTGCTGGTTAGGTCTCGCACTTCCCCCTTGTTGTTTGGTAGGGCAATGGCTCGCGAAGTGCCCTTTCTGCCCGCAAGTGTAGCATCCATCGCTACCCGCTCTGCACACTCCTCCGTGCATTTTCTTGCATTTTGGGCAGGGAGTAGATTTCTGTTGAAGACTCCCAGCCTGAGTAGTCTGGCCCTGCCTTCCAAGGTTCTGGGAAGGTGTTTGTCCTTCCCACGGTTTCTTTTGAATAGGGTTGGGACAATGATCCTCCCATTTGCGCTTGCCTTTGAAATTTTGGGACTGGTTCTGTGGATATGTCGGTGGTTGGGTCGGTACATGCCTCTCTACTGGCATGGCAGCTTCAATGTCGAGGGCCCGGCTGAGAGACTCGGGGTAAGATAGCCCTCCGTGGCTGGCTAGGGTCATCCTGATCTCGTGCCACAGACCGGCACAGAACTTTTCTGCCATCTTCCCATCCGTGTCAACTTTCTCTGGTGAATATCTCGACATGTCACAGAATACTCGGTTGTATTCTGTCACAATCATCCTGCCTTGCCTCAGATTGTAGAATTCCGTCTCTTTCTTCTTTCGGTAGCTCTTGGGGATATATTTATCATATATCTCGATCTTTAATTCCTCCCAGGATAGATTCTCCAACTAATCTGGAGTCATTGTTTTTCTCCGTGCTTCCCACCAGAAGTCAGCTGGAAGGACACGCAAGTCATGCGTTCCTGACCGGTGCATCGTAGGAAGTTGAAGATATGTTCCAGTGCACGTACTCACGTCTCGGCCTCGGCTGGGTCTCCCATTCCATTGAACACTGGTGGGTTCTGTCGCAGGAATAATTCTTCGATTCTTCTCACTGGTTGTGGGAGAGGTGGGGTTGCTTCTCGTTCCGCCTCATATCCTTCTTCCACATTTCTAATTCCCTGTCCCCTACCTCTGCCCCTTGGGCGTCCTGCTCTTCTTGGTGGCATTCTGATAGTTCATATACATTTCGTTAGATAATGGAGTTTTAGTCGTAACTTTTATTATTATTTTACTTGTGAAATCTTACTGAATTGCCATTTATATAAGTTTAATACAGAGTTAATGATGGCGTAAATAATGGAAATCACATATACTGCAAAAGACACCTAAGGTCATTGTTGGGAACCCCACAACTAAATTAAGTTTTGATGATGTTCCCTC
>JAPKLX010000218.1:405954-478772 GCA_026898415.1 Leonotis leonurus | reverse complement strand
CATTTCATACCAATAATGATCACCTATGGATCGGATAAGTTAGCCCAACTGTACGTTCGCGAGATTATACGTCTCCACGGCGTACCAGTATCGATCACCTCAGATCGAGACTCGAAATTCACATCCAGATTTTGGATGAGCTTGCAAAAAGAACTAGGCACTAGACTGAACTTCAGTACTGCCTTCCACCCACAGACTGACGGACAGTCAGAAAGAACGATTCAAACCCTAGAAGATATGTTAAGAACTGTGGTTCTCGACAGAGGTGGGAGCTGGGAAGCAGTACTACCCTTGATAGAATTTGCCTACAACAATAGCTACCAGGCAACAATAGAAATGGCGCCGTACGAAGCCCTGTACGGAAGAAAGTGCCGATCGCCGCTTTATTGGGATGAAGTCGGCGAGCGAGCAATAGTGGGTCCTGATTCTGTTAGTGAAATGATCGAAATTATTCGTCAAATCCGAGGAAGAATTAAGGAAGCTCAAGACAGACAGAAATCCTATGCCGACACCCGCAGGACTGAACTACAATTTGAGGCGGGAGATAAAGTTTTCTTGAAAGTATCTCCGTCTAAAGGAATCATTAGATTCGGTGTTAAGGAAAAACTGAGGCCCCGTTTCATGGGACCCTACGAAATCTTGCAAAGGATAGGATCGGTAGCATACCGACTGGCGTTAACACCGAGCTTTGGGAACGTGCATAACGTTTTCCACGTATCTCAACGCAGGAAATACGTGTTCGACCCAAAACACGTTATTCACCAAGAAGAGATGATTCTTAACCCCGATTTGAGCTATGAGGAGAAACCCGAAGCTATTTTAGACAAGAAGGTTCAACAGCTTCGAGTTTATTGACTTGGTTCGAAGCTGTTGAACCTTCTTGTCTAAAATTGTAGGTATACTTGCACACCACAAAAAAAATGAGATTACTGGATTTGATTTCAAGAGGTCAGGGTAAACAATATCCACTTATGTACATCTAGTTTTAAGGGCGATATTGAATGTTCATGGAGTTTTATTAGTTAAGCCAAGTCAAGTGACTCGTGACTGCAATGACTCGCGTTGGAAATGGTTCAAGGTATACATTGATATTTTTAATTACATATCATATTTATGGAAGAAAATTTTAAGAAAACTGAATTGGATGTTTTGTATACATTGTTTTTTGGTACAGGGCTGCCTAGGAGCACTAGACGGTACATATATCAATGTGACGGTTCCTTACACTGATAAGCCACGTTATAGAAACAGGAAGGGTGAGATTACAACGAATACGCTGGCCGTTTGTGATAGAAATATGAATTTTTCTTATTTTTTAGTTGGTTGGGAAGGGTCTGCTACAGATGGTCGGGTTTTAAGAGATGCACTTAGTAGGACTAATGGTCTGAAGGTTCAAAAGGGTATGTTTTTCCAATACACATAAATCTTAATTTTGTAATGAAATATATATGTTAATCTTCTTTTGCAATTTATTAATTCTAATTTTTTAATTAAATAGGGACATATTACTTGTGTGATAATGGATATGCTAATAGCGAGGGTTTCTTAACTCCGTATAAAGGAGTTAGATTCCATTTAAAAGAATGGGGGCCTCAAAGTTCACAACCAAAGAATGCACGTGGGTTGTTTAATCTACGTCACTCTATGGCAAGAAATGTGATTGAACGTGCATTTGGCATAATGAAGAAGAGGTGGGGAATTCTACGAAGTGAATCGTACTATCCTGTAAAAATTCAAAATAGGATCATTATGGCTTGCTTCTTGCTACATAATTTTATCTGAAATGAGATGTCTAACGACCCCATTGAGAGGACGGTGGTTGAAAATAATGAAGAAGAAGATCACGATGAAGAAGAGGAATATATCGATTATGTTGATCCATCTGATTTGTGGAATCAAAAAAGAGATGAATTGACAAACCTGATGTGGTCTACTAGAAATAGAAATTAGTATGAAAATTGTAATTTGTTTTAAATCATTGTGTAGGTTAAATATATTATTGTAATTTTTGAATTAAGATGGATGTTTGAATGTGTAGCTTCAGCACTTTCAGTACAATACTGTTTTTGTATGTTTGTGAATATTGGGAACATTGGCATGTGATAATTGTTTGGATTTTTGTTGATGTTAACTCTTATTATGGTTGCCTTTTATGATGAAGTGTGTCTATGTTAAATTAGTAGTCAAAAAGGTATCAGACTACTATTACTCATGTGACATTCATACAGTATATAAAGATCCATTCTTACTTGAAAATGGAAACCATAATTTGATCAAATGTCTCCTACCAAAATCAAACCTCAATCTCATTTCTTCTATCAAAATGATTGGAATGCGGATATGGATAATTTAGTATTAGACACAATTTTAACTTATAAAAGCATGATGTCTTGACCCGATGAATACATACCACCGACGACACTAGATGCTACAACCCGAATTCTAAACGAATCTCACGGTTTTGGCTTAACGAGTCCAGCTTTGGTAACTCGTTTAGCATTCCTTAGGAAACGTTTCAAAAGTTTCAAGAAGGTTAGCACTACCAAAGAGGTTCATTGGGATAACGAAGATAGGAGGGTCCATGCACCTGATGAAATATGGGAAAAAAATATTCCGGGTACGTAGTTATGGAACTATTTTATGTATTTTGTTAAATGTCAAATAATGTCATTTTATTTGCAAACACATTATTTGATTTTCTATTTTAATTACTCTTAAGTAGAGAGATTCATTCGCCAAATGTTACTACATGCAAGATGAGCCGGAATGGAGAAAACTTTGTATGCTATGGGGAATGAATGATGTCAAAAAGGAATCATCCAAGTCCGTAATCATAATAAGTGATTCCACAAATATAATAGAAGATGAGGATGATGATGAAGTTGTTTCACCAATTGCCAAACCGACGAGACGTAAGTTATTCTCCGGTGATAATTCTGATCAATTCTCAACTAACAATGCACGGGCTGACAATATTTTTCCAAATACACGTGATCAACCTCGTAATTCTAATCATGGTGGTAATAGCTCGTGTGCATCATCGTCTCCATGGAAATAATTTATGACGCATGTTAGAATAAATATTATAATTTATAATTATATATAAATATGATCTTTGGAAATTTCCAGAATTTTTCCCTTTTCCCTATGATCTACGATCATTTTTGGAAATTTGCATCAAAATATTTTTAAAAAATTGGCATGTAATATTTTAAACGTTTGGCATGTAATATTTTAAACGTTTGGCATGTAATATTTTGTAGTACTTTGTGTGTAATATTTTTTGTAATATTTTGTATCCTGCAATATTTTGTAATGTATTGTATTTATGTGTAATATTTTAATCATTATATTATATATATGTCTCTTGAATTAATTATTTTGTCAATTTATGATATTTAACGTATGATAAAATATTAGAAATAAAATAGACAACACAATAAACAAAACAAAATCATTATGGCTTGGAAAGTGAAGATATTTAATCTGCAAAATAATATAATAGAAAAAACAAATAAAACCATTTAATCAGACTATCAACATACTACCAATATATTGCCACCACATAAAATTACATATCATGTTCAAATTAACAAAAACCATATGAGCATGTACTACAAAATGTCTGTCAATATAAAAGACATGCATATCAAATATAATTAAAGTACTGCATCATACCAAAATAACGTTAATTCAAGTATTTGAACCAAAATAAATACATGTTGGCGTGAATAAAACTAGATTCTCCTATTTTTTAGAAGACGTTGAACATACATTTCCCTCGCTTCACCACGAAGCCCCATGAAAATCTCCAGTTCGTATTTTGTCTTCCCAAGAATTTCACACACATCAAATTTTTCATCCACAGAAAGATCCGGAATGCTAGCGAGGTTGTCAAATGCTTCTTGTTGAGCGGCACCAAGATCATACTCATATCCAACTCTCTTAGCTAAATCAGATAGTCTAGCATCAGTTTTCTCTCCAATCATTGACAGAACATCGATCAACCCTTGCATTTCGGAGGCAATGCGTTTTTTTCCTTTACTTTTTGATGAAGTATGTGAGCTTTTTTTAGATTGTGATTCGCTCTCACCCTCGTCTTCAAGTCCGGGCGTCTCGTCAATATTGCAATTGAGGCCATTCTCATGCAATTCAAAGGCAGCCGCTTCATCATCTTTACCTGCATTCACTGCATCCAATGCATCTTCTGCTCCCTCTCCGTTAGCTAGATCTTTCCCAAAAATTTCCTTCCATTGCTCAAAGTATGGCCAAGACTTGTACCTCATTAACCTCGTATTGCTATCGAGCTAAAAAAATATAACATATCTTAGTACGTGCAAGTGCAATCATATATAGCATACAAACAAAATGAATAAATAAACCAAATCAAGTGAATTAACCTTCACTATTTGTTCCCACTGATCATCTTCCACATCAATAGTATGATTTCCTTTAAGGTTGAATCCAACACCGCTTCTACTTAAAATTTGGCTTAATGAATAATAATTTTTTTTCCAACTTCCTAGTCTTGAATTTATATGCGGAGAACCCTTCAAATCCGTTGATGGGAATGACTTCTTCATGATTTCCTCTAACTTGTTTAAATATCCGACTTTAAATCCATTATCGGACTTCCATCCTTCCGCAATGAGCTCTTTCATACCGGCAATGAGGACAGCCTCCTCAGCTAGAGTCCAACTACGCCTATTCCTTTCGGGTTTTTTTCCATTACGACCAACAAAGTCACTGCTAGTTGTTTCAAATCCTTTCAAATTACATAGAAAAGTCAAACATTGAATGAATTTTGTAATGTAAAAAAATATAATCTACACAAAACTAATGTTTATACCTTCAAACGTAGAGCTCATGATTTCCACAATCCACTAAACTTGCAAATAAAAATTATAGAGTTAGGTTCAAACTAATTCACACATCCTCAATACATTTATGTACAAGTAAAAAACCAAAATCCAAACGCAACAGTGTAATCCTCGTAAATGGCACCTAGATCTCCAAACGCAGCAGTGTAATCCTCGTAAATAATGTTAAAAAATTAATTAACCTCTGTACACAAGGGTAAAAAATTGCAATGAAATCCTCGTAAGCACAAAATAGTAAATTCTAAAACCCTAGATCTCCAAACTCAACAAAACTTAAATAAATCTCCCAGCAATACATATAACTTCACAAGACAACAATAAATGTTATATGATTACATAAAATGCGTAAAAAAAAATCGATTTGTCAAAATAAAATTTTCTAGTGTCAAAGAAAGAATTCAGAAGATGGAAGTAGTCATGGATTAAAAGAAATTGCTATACATATTACCTACGTATATGAAAGTCGCGTTGGAAAATAGAAGGATGAACTGGAAGTATAATGAGAAACCCTACTGATGGACCTTGGTGCTGCGCAGAATGGGAAAAAAATGGAAGAGTTGTCTTAAATTTCAATTTTAGATTCTTTTTGTTGATTTAGTAATAAAAAAAATAGTTGAGGTTAAAAATGTAATTGTCACTAATTACTCTATGAAACTGAAGTGTACCAAACGACTCAATTGGATAATTAAAGTATGGGCCTTATGTACCAAACACATATCCAACAAAATTCAACTTATCTTTTCAGTCTCCTTTCATTTTATTCTTAACTTAACCCACCAAAATCCAAATAGGCTACCAAAGAAACTCTAAAAAGATAGTGGAGAAAAGAGGAGGATATAATTTGTGTTGTGGTAGGAAGATATATTTTAATTTCTTTTAATTTCATTAAGTATAATAAAATATTCATAAAAAGGAATATATTTAATAACTGAAATTCATTTCTTTTTTTCTAAGATAAGCTAGTTAAGTATATTAATCATAAATGATACTTTCAATGTCCACAATTTTTTATATATTTTATTAGTTTGGTCTGTCCACAAAATATTTTGTGCTAATTATACAAAATAATCCAAAAAATTATTGTAAAAGACGAAAAATAATTACTAAAATAAAAATATTTAAATTCTAGTAAATCTGAATGTGATTTACCACATATACCCTTATATTTAAATTTAATTGTATAAATGAATGAAATGTATGAATGATATTAAATGTATAAATAATATTGATTTATACGATTCATACCTACATACAATTTAATAAAACTAAATATCATACGATTCAACATGATTCATACTATTCATACTCATAATTGTAAAAAATAATTATAAGGATATTTTAGTACAAAAAAATTGTGAATAACTAGAATTTAAATATTATTATATTAATGACTATTATCTGTCTTTTATAAAATATTTGGACTATTTTGTATAATCACTCAAATATTTTTTCACTTGTAATATTTTATTTATGATAAACCAATTAATTTTATGCACAATTCAATTAAAAATAATAAATTACGTAAACCTAAACTTCATTTAATTATACGGTCATTTAAAAATAATAAAAGTATAAGTTTCAAATATATTTATCATATACTTTACATAAACTCAAGAAATGTTATTAAAATTAATGTGAAATAGTAAGTGTTAAAATATTGAGGGAGTAATTAATAATTGTAAAATTTTGTAGAAATGTACTGAACATTTTGTAGCAAAGTAAAAGAAGATTTGAGGCTGACAATTCCAAACCCAATCCTGAAGGCGGAAGAGTTTCTATCTTCTCTATCCATAAGATAAAACCCAATCTCTGAAACTAAGCATGGCCACTGCAACAATGGCTGCCATCCTGTCTTTCCGCCTCCCAACGCTTGCTCCCCCCACTGCAACACTCCCATCTACACCGTTAATCAGGAACCGCTCATTCTCACTCAATCTCAGTTCCTCACGCTCCATTTCTAGCCTTCGCCCCCTCGTTCTCACCCAAACCTGCAACATCTCCGCCCCACTTCGAAGAAACGCACAGCCGCTCACGGTGGTGTGTGCGAAAGGCTACAAAATGAAGACCCACAAGGTAAATTTCGTGTGCTTTGTGGTTCAGTGATGTGGACTATTGGGAAAATTTTAATCTTGAATTTGGGGGGAATTTAGGCGTCAGCTAAGCGGTTTCGTGTGACCGGGAGTGGGAAGATAATGAGGAGAAGAGCAGGGAAGCAGCATTTGCTGAGGAAGAAGAACACCAAGAGGAGATTGAGGCTCTCTAAAATGGTTTGTGCTTTTTCGCCTCATTATCTTGTGAATTTTGTATCATTCTAGTTTTCTTGTGCAAGCATTGGGATGGTACTAGTTGAAATATCTTATAGCAAATGCAGAGAGAAATGGATGTGTTTGGATTTAGTTGGATTCTTTATTAGTTCATTAGTTTTCAAGAACTATGACTATTCTAGGTGTTGGATTTGGGTGGGTTGGTGGGGGAGGGGGGAATGTGGCGAGGCTCTTATGAAGTCAATGCTGTTTCGTAGAGATTATTTATGTAGTGAAAGGGGAGGTCTGGCTATGAAATGCTTACAGCAAGGAGAAAACGGAAGTTAATGATGGATCGTTTTATGATATCCTTGAGTATCTTAAGTTTTTTTGGTATTGATAACTAATATATGAAATTATCTATAGAAAATGTAGAGAGTAATAAATGTTTTTTGGATTGAGTTGGACATTTTATTAGCTCATTTGGTTTCAAGAACTAGGACTAGTGGAATGCAAGTAACTTCTTTACAGGGGTGGAGGGGAGGGAGAATGTGGTGACTGGTGAGGCTCTTATCGAGATTCGAGCTAATGCTGTTTCTTAGAGGTTTATATAGTGAAAGAGACATTTGGCTATGAAAGATTCACAGCAAGGATTTAGTGAAACAAATAGTGGATTGCATTAGATTTCCTTCCTTGGATAGTCGTATATTTCTTATAGTGTCGATTATTAAGGTTGAGCCCCAAGATGCATTGCCTATAGTTATCTTTGTTGGTTAAATATGTTAAGAAGTTGGTACAAGCAGAGAATGAAGAAGCATGTAAAGGTTGTAATTGTGACATCCAAATTTTGAATTAGTGTGCAATTTCCATATTACTTACACACTGTACCTGCTGCACAAGATTACATTATTAGTGCATGTGATGTGATATGTATTAATGGTGATGGATAGGAGATCAAGCTCTGATTGCCTTAGGTTAGGACTATACCTGATCAAGAAGGGGAGGGATTCATTCTGGTTTTGTTTTACAAAAATGGTTACTATGATTTGCTGAACAGAGTTATTTTCCATAACATTTGAAAGAAGGGTTTATAATTGTTCAACGTTGTCATAAGCTTGTTTCAGTTGAGATTTTAGAGATTTTAGTGCTTCATGCAGAGTTATTGAGAAAAAGTAGTAAAAAGGATTAAAAGAATGGTAGTGTACTTATAGGCTGAAATTTGTGAAGAGGTTAAGTAGCATGCTACAGGTTTTTCTCTTGACATGTGTATCAAAATAATAGCTCGTGTGTTGATGCAAAGAAGTGGAACAATATGCTTTATCGTTTCAAAGTAAATCTTTGTAAGAGGAATGCTAGAAAAACTAATTGTTTGTATTCTTTGCAACAAATCAAACTGTGTGAAGAACATTAGTCCTTGCTCCAATGCCCAGAAACTATTTTAGAATCATTAATTAATTTTATCTTTCGTAATGAACTGTGATAAGTGGCCAATACGCGTAGCTACTGCATAAGTCCTTTCTTATAGGCTCTTTTACACCAATTATCATGTACATTGCTGTTCTTTTGTTCAACAATATGTTCTCTAACAAACAACGTATTGCTGCATTTACAGCTACAAGTTGATCGGAGCGACTATGACAATGTGATAGGTGCCTTACCGTATTTGAAAGTGAATCGGTCAAACTGAAGCTGATCGAGTTTTGTCTTGTTTAGAGCTTCTTGTTCCAGTGCACTTTAGTCCATGGAAGATATTATCTATCATTTTCTATTCCAATTGTGTAATTGCTAGATCTCTTTTGAGCATTACATTTTAGCTCCCATTCAGCTGAGATTACTCCTTGCTGTGAATAATTTGTTTGATTCTCAAGTTTCATGCACCCTTGATCCTGGACTAGATTGGGTAATGCTTTTCTAGTACCAATCAGCCTGAATATCCACGTGGTTCAACGGTCCCCGGCTCGATCCAGAACAAATCATTTGATGTATTTATTAGCTGAATAAAACAAGAGATGTTACATGAATATGTATCAAATGAATTGAATTCTAACGATCATTAGTTGAGCACATTCAAATCTTCCCCCTCCATGAGGTGAGGGCCTACAACCAAAACAAGAACCATAAAAGAAATGTCTTTAAAGAGAAACCGCAACATATTTATATGAAATAGAAACCGTCTATTTACAAAGTCTCACTAAATCTTCACTAGCACGACTTGCTTTCCTTCCATCACATCTATCTTGCTCAATGCAAAGATCATGAAGGAGTCGAACGTACCCCGATTTCGGGTAACATGGCTATAGCCACCACGAAGTATTCAGACCCGTGCCCCGATTTCGGGTAACATGGCTATAGTCACTACAAAGTATTCAGAACCGAAAGGAAGTCCATAAGGATTAGGGGCCAGGCCGCCTTGATCTAGAATCGACTCATTGCTTCCACTCTCGGAGGTTAGTGTATCCCTACTGTTATCTTCTTGATCAGAGGGAGACTTCACCATCTCTCGTTCGATATGAACCACCTCTCCGACAATGTAGTTTTGGTTACGGGAGACATTGTCAGTAAATAATGCAACGGATTCAGATGAAAGATAATAGTGATTGCAGCTGCGGTTGATAGCCACGTAGTGCCCCGAAAAGTTGAGGACGAAGGCAGCGAGCTCGTGGACTTCTAACTTACCTAGACATATATTTTCTTTGCATGCCTGTAAGTTGTAACAACATTATTGATTGTCTGGATAAGAATCTGGTGGGTAGTGAAATAGGGGAAAGGAACATAAATTTAGGAAGCTACCTGCTTTTCTAACTGATGCTTCAAACAGAGAGTGTCAACCAACACTTTCTTCTCTTTTAGCTCTTTATTGAGCTGCTTATTTGCAGCTTCAGCTTCGGAAGAACTTTCGAAGGATTCTGCACGTTGTCTCGACAAAAGACCAACCTTTTCGGCAAGTGTCTGAATACATTCACGGTACTCGGCAGTGCTATTATCGTCTCCCTCACTCGAAGAACTGAGAATTTTCAACTATGAAATTCAGGTACTTTAATATATATATAGAGAGACTAATCCATGTTGATGTCAAGCCATGTAAAGAAAGAATCTGGTTTGTTGTTCTACTTGAAAGGATACTAACCAAGATAATGAATGTGCTAGAACATGTAAAGAGTCAGCAATGGCAACCACGTTGGAGGATGCAACACAGCTTCTGAGTCTCTCAAAGAGACCACACATTTTGAGTTTAGATGCAAGCAACACGTTGTACTCTGAGGCCCTACGGTCAACTGCGCAGAGATGTCTTTCGGCTTCTTCTCTCGTCTCATGCACACAATTCTCCAAATGTGCAAGATTCATCTGCAATACCAAAGGTACAATCACATATTATATTGTAAAGGTGAAGAATATGCAAACCGTAAAGAAATGGTATACTTAGGACTTTCAAGTTAATAATACCTGAGATTCATCAAGTTTCTTACGACTGTCGTCCAAGTCCCTCTCGAGCCTTAAAAATTCATCCCTTACTGCTTCATTCTTGGCTTCTGCTTCGTCTAGCTGGCTGGATTTCTCTGCTAGTGCATTTTGTAAATCTGATATAACTGATTGAGACGTGCTAACGGCCAGATTGCTTGAAGTGATGCTCGTACCAGCATCTGCCTGTGGCATCGTCATCTTATGTTTATCATAAACAGGCCCTTTATCACGGTGCAGATCTAGCATCGACGAATCCAGTTGAGAATCCAACATACTAGACACTTCCAACTTGTTGTCATTAGTCTTTGTAGTTGATATTTTTAAACTACACGGACCAGATAGCATCTGCTCCAATTTGTGAATCCGTTTCTCGTAGGATTCGACCTGCTTCTGTTTCACTTTCAGCATCGACTTGAGGTGCTTTTCATATTCACCTTTCAGATTTAATGCTTCGGAAGTCTTCTCCTCGGCGTTTTTCAGTAAACTATCTCGTTTAACTTCATCAAGTGATTCATAGTGAAGCTCAGCACTCATGGAACATATTAGGGAAACTTTAGAAGCAAGTTCAGCTTTCAGTTTTGCATTCTCTACTTCCATCTTGCAAGTACTCGAGATTTCAACCAACTCCGACACCTCAAGCATCTCTTCCTGATTATAATACTTTTCAATATCTCCTGTCATCCCTTCTGCTTCACCAGCTCCATAACCATCATCAGACATTGACAGTGAACTCTTGAGAGCCCCATGTTCAGGAGCATAACGCTCTAAATCTACAAGGTCTATATCGAGCAAATTAGAGTCGAAAGGAGCCACATTAACGTCTAAAGGATTTGGGGTGTCGAACAATCCCATGGATGCTAAAATACCCCGAGGAACAAAAACACGGTGCACATTGAGGAATTCTTTACGTCTCCTAATTTCAGCATCCCTCTCAGTTGCAAGATTTTCAGCCAATTGCCCAGCCTTGCCCATGTAGATCTTCATTGCAGCTTTTCTCCTCACAACTTCAGCAAGACAAGCTCTGTATGCAGGAATGATTCCGCGAACGATTTTTAATTCCTTGAACCGGTCGTCTTGACAATTTAAAGCCTCATGGAACACAAAAAATTTGTAGCGCACGCCCTTAATCTTGTGCTGAATATATGCAATTTTTTTCATAAAACCATGTACAAAAATGTTCATCTCATTCTTTTTGTCCCTGCAGAAATTGAACAAACTGGATATTGCACCCTCACATGCCTGCATCCTCCGCAGATAAATTTTTTCATGCCGATCATACATAGGACCCAATGCTGAGACTGCATCGTGAGGACGCTGTGAAGATGACGCCGGAGACAAAATACAGTCGTCCATTAGCTTCTTCACTGTATTTACATCTTTACTGCATCAAGGGATATATCCTTTAGTGCAAAGTACTAGGGATTAAAGAGTGGCCTAGAGAAATCAATGATGGTAAACAAAGATGTCTTTAGATGCCATGCCATGCCATGCGGTTCCTAGTCAAAAGAGAATTTCATGCATGATAATGATAAGGTGATCATCAACTCTCTGTAGATATCTACATTGGCTAATGCAGTATATTACCCAACAATAGGTTGTAATAACACACGTAAAAGGAGTAAGAAGATCATAACATCATCTTTTAGCATACAGTAGATACATGAATGACCGATGAATTAAACGAACCTTAAAGCCTGCATTATGCTTTTCTGCTCATTGATAATCTGTTGGACATCTCTTATAGATGACTCCAAGCCTTTGAAAAGAGATGAACATTTGTCTGAGAACAGATGTTCTGCATTGTTCCTGAGCACTCCAAGTTCCACTTTGAATTCAAAAACCTTATCCTGAAACTGCTTGTGCGAAATGCTGCAATCCTCCCACGTCTTCTGCAACTTTTTTTCCTCCACAAAATCCAGCAAGCACTTCCGGCTAGCAGTCTGTAAGGCTGGTAGAACTTTTATAGTTCTCAGTTTCTCTTTATCCCTCACAAATGTGGCCAGAAGATTGGTGTGACGACGGTGCTGCTTTGAGTAGCATCTCATGAAATCCGCATAGTTCTGATGAATCCTCTTATAGAAATGATGCAGAGTACCCCTAGCAATCTCCAATGCCCTCTTTTGCACCTTCAGTTCTTGCAAAAGTCTCACACACGTCTCGAATCTTGCTGAAGTGCGGCTGTAAATAGCATGTCCACGTTGAAAATGATATCTGAATTGTCTCTCGTATGAAGGCAAGGCCTTCAAAGCAGGGTCCGAGGCATCATCGAGAGGGTGAGGATTACGAGACGGAGATGGAAACGGTGGGTCGGGAATATCACTAATCTTGACCTGCACTGGCTCAGGATGTGGTGAATGACTCCTCATCCTTGCTTTATTAAACAAGAAAATCTCCCTTTCATGAGATGGGAGTTTGTAAGCCGAGAGGGTTCTCTGGGGTTCGAGTTTAAAGTCCAAGCAGAGAAGAAGCTGATCACTAAACGGTATACCGCATGCTGATTCCAGACAATGCTGCACTGCCTCAACAAGTGTGTCAGCGCCACACTCGATCTTATATGAGTGCCCGTTCTCAGCAACGTGAACCACGAGCTTACCCTTTTGAATAACGCCTTCTGAAACAGCACAACTCATTCCTTCCCCCACCCTGTAATAGGTCGAAAGAATCTCCTCCACAGTAAACCCTCGAGATCAAAATAAACTTCACTGCACCCACAAATGTTCGAAGAACTCAATCACTCGTACTAAAATCCACCACTTGTTACTTTCAACAAAACAAATAATAAAATTCGAGCAAATATATTATAAGCAAAACTCTTAACAAGAACTCCAGTTGAGTGATTAAAACAATCAAACTTCAATTTCACCACTATATAAACATCAGTCACAAATTTCCCCATAATTAAGTGAACTGAACCGAATCAAAAAACGTTATTTAACCAAAAAAAGCAAAACTACAATTGCCGACTAACAGCAGAATCCTTAAAAACAGAAAGAGGCGCAGAACCCAAGGCCATCCACCTTAACATGGCATCACCTCAAAAGAAAAAAGAACTCAAACTTTATTCACAATAGCAATGCACCAGGGCAATCGATCAAACGAGGAAACCACCAAAAACTAAACCGCATAAAAGGGAGACAAAGGAATAAAAGAAAAAGAAATCAGAAAAATAGGTCTTCTTTGCAAACCATTGAACAACCTTATAAACACGAAAACATGCAAGAAAATAACTTTCACGCAAAACTCATGCAGTGTTATCCTTTATTCTTCTTTGTTGCGTATAGCGCCAAGAGCGCACGTACCTATATGCATATAACTCTTTGTTTTTGTCGTCGCAATGCCGTGGGAAATCGTCTCTGTTATGATGAATGATTGATTACGGTATTCCCACTTTTTTTTTCTTTCTTTATATCTTTCTTCTTTTTACATACTAGATTCTTTCACTTTAAGCACTTCTTTTTCTGATGATACGAGAAAGAAACTTGAGAAATAACAATAGAAAATAAAGAATGCTGTTTATGTTATTTTGCCTGTAATGTATTAAAAATATCTACAGTCTCCAACAAAATTTGAAGACGATATGGAAGAACCATCGAATAAGGGATTTTAGTTGGTGGCTACTGCTGTATATATAATAGTAATACTACTCCTAGTAAATGGTAATATTAAAATATTACATATAAAAAATATTGAATATTTAAATAAGAGTAAATGTTCTATAATATAGGGATGATTATATTTAAAATAATTTTTTTTATTAATTAAATATAAGTCTAAATTATTCATATTTTTTCATGATAATACAATTAAATTATATCTTAATGAATAAACGCTATCATAAAGAACAATAAATTCCACATATTGATGCACAATATATTTTAAATTAAAATATGCACGAAAATTATCTTTTAATCTGTATCATTCATCTAAATAATTTAACAATCAAAATTTATTTTCAATTAACATTTGTATCCAATATATATATAACATCAAACATTTTATTTTTAATTCAATTTCAACGACAATTTCAACTTTAACGGTAAACATAATACGAATATTAAATTTAATAAATTTTTAATTCTAAATGAAATAATGATTTCTATTTTAATTTCTTGAACTCCTAAAATTATAATATTTGGTTCGTGAAAATATTTACAATATGCATCTTAAATTAATGATCTCGACAAGAGCTTTAATTTGATATATATTATATAAAATGAATTTAATATGTAAAAGTTATAATAATCTAATAAATTAAAAAAATTATATATATATATGGCTGTCAATTTTCAATACGACACGATAACCCGACACGAACCGACACGATATTAATGGGTTTGAGTTTGCCTTTATTGGGTTCGGGTTCGGGTTCTTATCAGGTTGACCCAATAAGAACCTGAAATTTTAGGGTTGGGTTCGGGTTACCTGAAATATATAAATATATTATTTAAAATAATTATTATTAATAATATATATTTATATAATTGGGTTGGATCGAGTCATTATCGGGTTGTTATCAGGTTGGGTTGTTATCGTGTTGGGTCAACCTGAAAAAATAACATGTCAGTTTGGAATCAGGTTAAGTTCGGATTTGGACCATTCGGGTTGGATTTAGATTCGGGTTTACTATATCTTTAACAGATTGTGTTTGAATTTGGCCTTAACAGATTATGTCATTATCAGGTTGACTTGATAACGATCCAACCCGACCAATTGACATCCCTATATATATATATATATATATATATATATAGTATAGGGGCCAGATCAAATCAGAAACCAATCATTATGTGTTAAACTATTGTATTGTAATTAGCATGTTGATTAACATATAATGAATCCATTTGAAATTTTGAACGATTTAGATTAGATTTTTTTTTTTTTATTTCTACTACGTGTATTATCTTTTCAATTCATTTAAGTCTTAATTCTTTTATACGAATTTTTTTTATAATCAATCACGTAATCACATGAGTAACTATAATTTTTTCGTTTTATTTATATTTTTTTATTAAATAAATATTAAATTATATCCTAATTAAAAACACTAATTTAAAAAGTGAAAATTACATTTAATATATTAATTTACAAGAAAATAACATATTTAAATATATGTATATATATATATAAGGGAAGAGATCAAATAAAACCAATTCTGTACGAGTTAACTAAAAATAAATCTTAACCGTTAAATTATTTAGATCAATTATGCAGATTAAAAAATAATTTTGGTATATATCTTATTTAAAATATTTTATTCCTAAAAACAGGAAATTTGTTATTCATTTTTTATTGGGGTTTATTGATTAGAATATAGTTTAAATATATCCGTTAGATGAAAAAATATTAATAGTTTGGATTTAATTTTAGTTAAGACATGAAGATCTATTTTCATTATAATCATTTCATACTGTTTTTAGGAATAAAATATTTTAAATAAGATATATACCAAAATTATCTTTTAATCTGCATCATTGATCTAAATAATTTAACGGTCAAGATTTATTTTTAGTTTACTCGTACAGAATTATTTTTATTTGATCTCACATATATATATATATATGAGAGTTCAAATGTTAATTAGGATCCATTACTGATCGTTGATTTGTTTTGATCTATGGTTATAATTTATTCAATTATTTTAATATTATGTTATTATTTTAAAGGTTATAAAAGTAAATTTACTATTATTATTATAATCTTAACTTATTTAATATATACATGTCTTCAACAATAATACCTAAAATTAAGCTATCAATTATAACTATCAAGGAGATAATAACTCACCGCCAGATATATATTAATTAAGCAATATTATACCAAAAAATAAGCTATGCGATGTTTTAAAATAAGCAATGTAATTATTGATTATAATATATTATAAGTAGAATTATATATAATAATTTAAGTATTATTATACCACAAAATAAGTCATGTGGTACTATAAAATAAACAATGTGATTATTGATTACGGTATATTCTAATTAGAATTATATATAATAATTTAGCATTATTATACTACAAAATAAGGTATGCGGTGTTCTAAAATAAGCAATGTAATTATTGATTACAATATATTATAATTAGAATTATATATATAATAATTAAGCATTATTATACCACAAATTAAGTTGTGCGGTGTTCTAGAATAAGCAATGTAATTACTGATTACGTTATATAATAATTAGAATTATATATAATAATTTAGCATTATTATACCACAAAATAAGCTATGCAGTGTTCTAAAATAAGCAATATAATTATTGATTACAATATATTATAATTAGAATTATATATATAATAATTTAAGCATTATTATACCACAAAATAAGCCATATGGTGTTCTAAAATAAGCAATGCAATTATTGATTACAATATATTATAATCCATATCTTTTACATGAATAATGTACCAACCGCTTAATTAGGGGAAAAGATAGAGTTTGAAATTTTAAATGCACTTTATCTTGTTCATTGGATTTTATTTGATTTGTTAATTCTATTTTTTTTTTTATCGTAGTGCTCAAAATTTAGGTCTATTTCAACCAATTTTGTTAATTTAAATTTGATCTCCATAATGTAAATTATTAATTTGACCTTACTTATAATAAATAATCATTATATTAATTTTAATTAGTATAATAATTATATTGAATCATGGTCGTTCAAATATAATTGATCTACGGTCCTAATTGGATCTTAGTTAACACGGTTAGATCCGGCCCCTATATATATATATATATATATATATATATATATATATATATATATATATACATACAGCTATTATCGTACATATAATTTGTATAAAGAAAATGTTGTTAAATGCATTACGCTATGATATATTTCAATTTTTATTTTTTCACTTTTTTCGTTTTCTATTATTAATATTAAATATTTTACTATAATCTATATTTTTATATAAATATTAATTATATATTTTTTAATGTATTTTACTATTTCAAAGTTAAGATATTTATATTTTTATATAAATATTAATTACATATATTATTAAAAATAAATAATACATAATCAATACTCTGTCTGTCCATGATTATTTTTAACAGTTTGACTTGACACGTGTTTTAATATAATGTTTTGACTTTGTATAGAAAGTGTAATGAGTGGAGTTTGGGTCTCACCTATTATAATTTTTAATTGAGATATGTGTATTGAGTGGAGTTTGAGTCCACATGATTTATAATTTTTTAATTGAGTTGTGTGTATAGAATAATTACTATAAATAAAAATTTTTAGTGTTAAAATTATTGGTGGACGAACCGAAAAAGAAATATGTTAAAAACATTGGTGGACGGAGAGAGTAATAGAGATATTATATATGAAAAAAATATATAAGTAAATATATAAAATATTATAACTAATTTAATCAAAATTATTATATTATAATAAAATAATTTTCAAACAATAACTATTACAATAATTTATACTAAAATCAAAAATCAATTTAATGAAATTTTTTTAGTAAACTTCAAATTAATAATTCATTACATAAAAGTAGGTTAAATAATTTTTATTAAATAATAATGAATTAAATATATATATATTATTTATTTATTTTCAATATACACACATGTTTAAATAGTTATATAATTTTATTATTGTATCGTACTTCCTCCATCCACAATCTTTCTTCTCACTATGATCCGACACGCGTTTTAATAAAATATTTTGACTTGTATTGGTAATATATAATGGGTAGTTAGTGAAGAAAGAGACTGACATTATTGATGATATGTAGTGTCTAGTTAGTGTATAATGAGATTCACATTATTAGGGTCATATAGATTAATTTATGATTAATTACTGAATAATGAAATTAATTACTGAAATTAAGTTGTGATTAATTACTGAAGTGATTTGCATTCAATTTATGTAATTAATGAAGTGACTATTGATTAAGTAAGAAATTCTAAATTTGCATAATTAAAATAAGAAAACGAGATTGTGAAATAAATCAAGCAATGTGTAATTTGTGTTTTGAAATTCAGTACAAGAATTAAAAGCAGTTGTGAATAAGGTAAACCCACATGAATAAAAAGAACAAATAATTAATCAAAAAATTTGGAGGAAAATTATTGATTAGTAAATCGCTCCAAAACCATCAAATTCAATTTTCTGTTTTAGAACTATAAATACACGGTAAAGAGCAGTCACTTAAAGCGTTTACATCTCCTACCAAATTTCTGCCAACCAAACTACCCAAAAAACAGAACATTCTCCAAACATTAAGATGGAGTCGGAAAATTTACTAAATCGAAGACCGACAGAGAATGAAAAGAATGTTATAGCTCAATGGATTTTACAAAAAAAACATGAAGGATGGAGGATTGGCGTATGGAGCACGGTCTGTTGCATCAAAATTTGGGATATCAAGGAGAACAATCTACGTCCATTGGATGGAAACAAAAGAGCAACTCGAGAAGGGGCAGGCCATGTACCTGCAAGCAAAAAGGTTAGGTGTGCAGAATAAAATGAAATTAGATATAAAATAAAGTTAGAACTCTAAGAGTGGATCTTCAATAAGTAAGATGACATGTAAGTTAAATATAAGTAAGAGTTTGGTTGGCAAATGGGTGTGTGAGAAGAAAATACGAGCTCACACTAGTGCAATTAAACCAATCTTAACCGAAGTGAACAAGATAACAAGATTAAGATGGAGTTTGAGTCATCTTGACTTAGATTTACTAAATGGAGCAGTCAAGTTTCATACCATGCACAATGTGGTTCACATAGACGACAAATGGTTCTACATGACAAAGACAACACATAGATACTACATGTTGCCTAAAGAAACAGATACATATAGGCACTGCAAATTCAAAAGGTTTATTACAAATGTCATGTTTATGTGTGCTGTAAGCATACCCTTATAGACACACAAGGGGAAATCATATTTGAAGGAAAATTGAGTATATTCTCATTCACATAATTGCAACTAGCCAAAAGAAATTCCAAAAATAGAAGTAAATGTACAATGGAGACAAAACCAATCAATTCTATCACAAAGGAAGTCATGAAGGGCCTTATCAAAAAGGTGATTTTTTAACATCTTACTTGCACTATCAAACTATATAGTCATCACTTAGTTTAAATGCATGTCAAATTGCAAATTATACCAGCTTTAAAGACTAAATGACCTCCAAATGCAAGCAAATAAATAATCATTCAACAAGACAATGTTAAACCTCATATCAATCACAATGATCAAGAATTCGTGGATGCGACAAATTCAGATGGGTTCAACATCACTTTGGTTTGTCATCCACCAAATAGCCCAGACACAAATGTTAATGATCTAGGGATTTTCAGAGCCATTCAAAGTCTACAAGATGACAACTTGCTAATTCTGTGGATGACATAGTGCATAATGTAGAAACTGCCTACAAAGAGTTGTCCACAACAACATTAAACAACTTTATCATAACTCTAAAAGCATGCTACAAAGAGATAATGAGGGTGAGGGGCAGAAATAACTACAAGATCCCACATATGAGTAAGGCTAGAAACATTAGACAATGAACACTTTCAGAGACATTAGAAGTCAGTGAGAGACTCATTAGAGATTGTTTGGATTTTATGGAGTTACAAATAAACAATGTTGGAGCAACTTATGAATTATATTAAACAATGCCTAAAACCAAACCCTTATACTGTAAAACTATCCCTAAAACCAAATCGAAATGCAACTGAATCCATTAAACTTATGCTAAACTATCCCTAAAACAAAAGACAATCATACCTAAAAATCCCTAAAACCACACCAATTGGACGAATATGTTCTACTGCAAATAAATAAAAAGCACACAAATTAAGAACCCTATCTACTCCATTCAATTTACTCGATTTTGCAGAGAGTGTTTATTAGAATTAATACCTTCTTCAGTGGAAGCCATCCGATATATCTACTACTTGGATTCAGCAAAATTCTCACAACCGAGAGCACCACAATGATTTATCGACTTTGATTTTCTTCCCTTCTCTTTCAAATAGAAAACTTAGAGGCAATTTCAATTGTTCAATAATCTGCTCTTTCTATCTCGTGCGTAACTTTTAAGTTGGATTAATAATCTGCTCTTTCTATTCTATCTACCAAATGACATATTGTTTTATCTGGTCCTTTAATGTTAGCTACCAAACAACTTATTAAGTTATATGCCTTTTTATATTTCTATCAAACAACTTATTAAGTTATCTTACTTTTTCATTTTATCTACCAAACAACTTATTAACTACTATTCATATTACTTATCAGTGCACTGTTCATATTAATTAATTATCCTATCTTTCTTCATCTAATGTGTCATACCAAACGCAACCTTAGGTTAGTAATATTACTATATATATACATGTGTGTGTATTGAGGGCAAAGAGAGCACACTACATGTACCGCCCTCTTCATTCTTTTGCTATTAAAATTGTTTTTCAATTTCATTTGTTTATTTTATTATGCTTTGAGCTAATTTTGTTTGTTTCAACATCGATTAAGGAAACTCGGACGCGATTATTTCGTGAGATCTAATTCGCTCTTCATCCTTTAATTCGTATGCAAATATTTGTTGTTCTCTATTTTCTCTGTGATTTAAATGTTTCATTCGTCTAAATAGTGGCCAATATTTAGTTCAGTAGAATTGATTAATAGTCAATTGAATCAGTCATACATAATCATGGTTTATATTTAATTAGTGTTAAATTGACTATCTAGTCAAAGGAATAACAATCTTAATTCGATAATTATGCGTCAAAGTTTATCGGTTATGAATCGGGTCTCTCTCATTCTTAATGATGTCGGCTCATTAAACCTATAGAGCGTCTCTTATGGTTGTTAGTCGATTAGAGAAATAGTTAGTGAAACATCTTCCTAATTATCGAGAAGTTGTGGAGAGATGAGATCGCATTAGAAGCGTCTTTGGTGATCATAACCGATTTATTTGCATGAATTATATGCTATTTTTTCATTGAGGATTGGAATATCAAGTTTGGGTAGAATTAATTGATTGTTGGAATACTTCTCATATATTCATCATATTTGTTAGTTTTTATTTGTGATTTATTTGTTAAGAAAAACACAAAAATATATTTTCCATTTATTGTTCTTTTAATATTGTCGTAGTTACTAGATAACCCCAAATTTTCGTGACTAAACTTGCAGGTCAAAATTTTACGAAAATTCTCGCTGATTCCTTGGGAGACGATTTTATTTACTACTTTTTGCCGGTAAGGGCATACCGGATGTCTGTCAACCGAATTATTTTTGGTGGAAAACGACACACCAAATGTATTCACCGACTTTAGTAAGTTTCTCAAAAGTTGTGCCTCGAAAGGCTTTTGGTGTAATGACCCAAATTTTTAAAAACTATATATATATATATATATATATATATATTATATTTAATATTATGGATTTTGAATTATTATTTTTCTAATTTAAAATTTGAAAGTATATGTATTAGTTATGGTTGTTATATTTTTATGTAATGCTATATATTATTTTATTATTATATAAGCCTGAACCCTAAATACCTACTTTTTCTATATATAGATATATAAACTCATAAACTTTTATTTTTTTCCCACCCCATCAACTCTCCCACATACTCCTATTTAAATTTTCAGATTTTTATAAAGCAAAAAGAAAAAGTTTCATCCCTAAATGAATCCCTAAATGAAGTAACTTAATTATTTTTATCATAGGTACGAATGTAATTGTGTTATATGTATATATATATATATACAATGTGTGTGCGCGTGTATACAATATATAAATATATATGCATGGCTGTTATTTATATATATGTTTGTGTGCAGCATGTGTTTCGTGTATATAAATATATATACTGTGTGTGATCATATATATATATAAGCGCGTGGTATATAATTATATAAGTGTGTGTTCATGCATGTGAAGCTAATATGTATGCATATATGTGTGGCGTGCGATATATATATATATATATAGAGGAAGAGAGAGAGAGTGTGTGTACGTGCTTTTATATACATATATGTGCATGTATATTATTATAAACTATGAATACAGTGTGTGGTAATATATATAAATATATGTACAGTATACGTGTGTATTTTGCGCATATATATATATATAGATTATTAAATTAAAATCTCATTTTTATTTTATGTGTGATTCTGTGATCTGTTAATTGTTATCGTCTGGTTATTTTGGCTACCAGTGAAGTATTTATCAGGTGAGAGATATCCTTTATGGTTAAATGTAATTGTTAATATTTTTACTGTATACGTTACTAGTTATGCTGAAATGTCAAACCCACGTGATATATGAAAAGTCTTGCGCAAGCGTACGAAGGCCACGACTCAATAAAAGGTCCGGGATTCGAAAGAATCCTTGGGATAAAAGTCCACCGTGCAATATGAGATACATTATACGAGGCCAGAGATTCAGTAAAGGATCTGGAATCCGAAAAGGTTCTTGGGGTAAAAGCCAACCGTGCAATACGTTATACATTATACAGGCATTGGCATGATTATGTTATGTATTGTTTAAATATTGGTTGTTACGTGTCTCTCACTGGATAAGTGGATATATGGATATATTCACCCTCTTATTATATATATTTTTTTCAGGCTAAAGAGTCGGGCAGTGGCGCCGTGGCGGCATTATGACATCGTTTTTATTTACTTTTATTTTATTTTATTTTTCCATTAAGAGATACTCGAATACTTAATTTTAAAGTCCCGTTGTTTATTATTTTTAAATTCAAATATTATTTTTAAAGGCTTCCGCACTATATTTATTTAAAAATATTTTGTTCATGAGATTTTAAGAGCTATTTATTAAATTATTGAGAAAAATACGGGACGTTACAAGTGGTATCAGAGCGGGTCTACAATCCTGCTGACTCACAAATTTTTAAAATTTAATTTTTTTCAAAAAAAAAATTATCATCTGCTACTATTGTGCTGCAATGGTTCGATATAGGTACATGAATGTTATTGAAAACTACAAGATACATTTTTATCATTTATGAAGCTATGATATCATATTGTTTTTTATTATGAGATATGAGACTTAGTTATGATTATTTTCTATGATCGTATAAGATATTGTGATACTATTTATTCTATTTATTTATGATGTTATTTTATATACTCATATATGATTATGTGATATTGTGTATGTTATAATTATGAGATACGTGAATTATTTATGATATTATTTTATATGCTCATGTGTGATAATGTGATACTTGTTATGTGATATTACGTGTGTTATTTAAAAAAAAATTATTTAGAATATGCATTGCATTCTTTTATAATGTTTCATTCTAGACTTATTTTCTATGTATGCTATATTTTCGAGGACGAAATTTTTTAAGTGGGGGAGATTGTAACGACCCAAATTTTTAAAAGCCATATATATATATATATTGTTTTATCTATTTTCGGTCTCGTTTCTCTCGTAAGTTAGTCTATTTATCGCTTGTTGTCGTTCGATTTGATGCCTTGGGTATTCTATATGTTACATTTTAGGTAAAGATCAACACACGAAGTTGACAATGTTCGAGAAGAGAAACGAGGGCGAAAAGAGGTGAAAAGATGAAGAAAATGGTGGAAAAGGTAGAACGCAAGCCTAGCGGTCGCTAGCCCCTAGCGACCGCTGGCTTATGCCACGAAGGAGAGACAGAACATGGGGCTAGCAGTCGCTAGACCCTAGCGACCGCTGGCCCCTGGAATGTTTTGAAGACAGAACATAGGGGTAGCGCTCGCTACCCCTTAGCGGGCGCTACCCCATTGCAGCAGTTTCTCAACCAACAAGCCGAGAGCGAGCGCTACCCTGGCGCAATCTTTCGCACCTATTTAAACGCCCACGCGTGATCCTTCATACGCTCTCTTCTTCACGTTTTTGTACTTTTAGTCTAGAGTTTAGACCACGAGAGAAAACACTTTAGTACTTTAATGCAGTATATTTCCTTTTCATCCGTGAGTTCTTTTACTGTTTCCTTTATTACTTTATGATTCATCTTCTTTCTGCTTTGTTATTGATTAATTTCCAATTCAGCAATATAAATCTTTCAATCATGTTAATTAATCAATTCAAAACATGTTTCAATTCAGTTTCTTTAAGTCATTGCTATTAGATTTAGGATTTAATTACTTCATTAGTTTTCGCCTAGATAATTAATTAGATTAAAAATCCAAAACCCTCTCTTTTTAATTGCTTTTCGTTCTGCAACATAGATAAAGCCCTGTTTAGCTTTCCTTGAGAATACGACTTAGGATCAACTTATTTCTTTATAACGAATTCGTACTCTTGCGAACAATTTAATATAATAAATTGGAAGTATATTGGCTGGAAACATTCTTCGTGCCCGATACTGAGTCCCTTTATCGGACAGTGGGTCTGGTCTAAACAACGCCACGTACTACAGTTTAAAATAAGTTGGAACATATATATATATATATATATATATTTAATATTATGGATTTTGAATTATTATTTTCCAATTTGAAATTTGAAAGTATATCTATTAGTTATGATTGTTATATTTTTATGGAATGCTATATATTATTTTATTATTATATAACCATAAATCCTAAATACCCACTTTTTCTATATATAGATATATAAACCCACTAACTTTTATTTTTCTTTTTCATCTCATAGATCAACCGTTCCCTCTCCCACATACTTCTATTCAAATTTCCAAATTTTTATAAAGCAGAAAGAAAAGAGTTTCATCTGTGAGGTAACTTAATTATTTTTATCATACCTATGTTTGTAATTGTGTTATATATATAGTGTGTGTGTGTGTATACAATATATCAATGTATATGCATGCCTATTATATATATATATATATATATGTTACAGTTCATATACAAAGTGACTTTTGGATATAAAATAGGAAGTGATTTTTAACCATTTATTTTAGTAGATCAACGGTTATGATTTATCCAAATTTATTGATTTTTAAATACATTAAAGTATTCCAAAAATATTATGATAAAGACATTTATGTAATGAAACATTATAGAGAAAATAACTAATCCCACTAATTAAGGCGATAAGTTATATTGGGAGAGAGAAATTATATTTTGGGCGTTAACTTCCCCTCCCACCTCCGTCGCAATAAAAAATATCGCGATTCTGTTGTTGCCCAAGGTTAAAACTAAGATTGCATTTTCACATATGTGGAAATTGCAATAATATTTTGTTTCACCACACATACACTGTCACGCCTGCTTTCTACTAAGTCTAGTAAAATCGGGAAACGTGACTAATGAAAGGAATAAACGATGCATAATAAGACAATGAGTATTCCTCTCATATCATAAGTAGAGAATTCATCTCATGGATTCGGGAATAAATATGGTTAGAGTCATAAGCTCGTTACATAACACAACTAAATTAAAAGAGTTTGAACTCAGTCTATTACATAATGGTCTAGCAGCGAAAATGAAGGATCGCATAGACTAAGTCCTACGTGTATGAAGACACGTAGAACCCCCAAGAGTCAGCTACTAGGAGACCGACAAAAAGCCCAGCGTAGCACCCCATCTTCTTCGTTCTTAACCTGCACGTTTAGAAATACATGCAGGGCTGAGTACAAATTGTACTCAGTAGACACGTGCCGAAATCGCACACGTACATATATAACTGTCAAGTCATTCTAAGTGATACATATGGATTTTTGTCTCTAAAGCACCTATGTTCACAAAAGCATTTATTTGAGAAAGTTCTAAGTTCGACTGCGCAGTCTATGTTCTTTTGTAATCAACCATATCTGAAGTTTTTTTGTACCGGGGAAGTGGCCACTTCCCACAGACACTCGACCGGTCAACATCTAGATGACTCACGGTCCTGTGTACACTAGTTCGAGTAGTATATCTAATCTACTAGGACTAGAATTCAATTATAAATAAACAGAGAGGCATCATACATAAATCAAAATATTTATGGCAAGAAAATTCTTTGAAAATATCTCGTTTCATTTTGAAAACATGCACTCATATTTTTATAGAGTAAGAAAGTCTACTTGAGTAGTCTTGACTGACGATAGTCTCGTTCTCGAAGCGCGAATCTGACCTTTCGTCGAAACCTTTAAATAAATCTAGAGTGAGATACATTTATCAAGTATATCTAATACTTCTAAGTGCAAGGAAATATTTTCCTTTATTATTACGAGAGTTATTCTCGGGTCTTTAAAACTCAACTATTATACGAGTCTAGGGGTTCTATATCTAGAGGTGTCGTTTGATGATGTTTAAATCATGCTATGATTTGGAGGTTTGATATACCCAAGTAATTAATTATTGGGTAAAATAAATATAAGGATTTCTAATTTAATATCTTGGTCTTTGGATCAAGATAAATAACTTCTAATAGGCTAAGAAATTCTTAATTATCATACTCTAAGTATGATTTATAATTTAATCATTTCTTATGATTAAATTCTAATAAATTAATTTTTCTAAGTTCACCTATTGATATGAGAGGTCTATTCTTGGACATAGTCCAAATAAATTAAATCTTGATCTATTAATATTAATAGTTAAGAACTAATTAATTAGCTCTTAGCCCATTAGTAGTTTAATGAGTCCACCCCTTTAATTAGTATAGCCCAATACTAAATTTAAATGGCCCATTCAAAATTTTAATTAAGCTGGGCTCATTATTAATTTACTTAAGCCTACTGTTGTATTATTTAGGCCCATGGAGGATAATTCTCGGCCCAATAGTTATAGAGACTTGGCCCACTTTCGGCCCACTCAGACTAATTAACCCTGTCCAAGGTTTAATAGGTTGGCCCAACCGTTTAATTTCTGGATCCCAACAATTTAAATGGTCAGCCCGTTAACCCGGCCCATACCTGGCCCGGGTTCTAGACCCTTCTAACCCAACCTAACCCTATTCTATGTTAGACTAGTTCATCTCCTCCCACAGACACCACACTCGGTTCCCCCTCCCTTTCTCTGTCGCCATCGCCGCGCCTTGCTCCCTTCTTCGGTGACACGATCCTCTCGCTCTCCGCTTGATTCTTTCCGGCATTGGACCCTTCGCCCTTCTCCCGATGTTGGGGAGCGGCAGTCAGTGGCGAATCTGTCGTCGTGCGTCTACTGCAACATCTCCAGGTTACCTTTCTATTTTCCTCCTTCCTTCTTAGTTGATTCTTACAGCCTTGTTACAGATCTCTTGAAAATTTGTTTAGTGGAATTCTAGGCATATTTTCTAAATTTTCTGTTTTCAGATTTGGATTCTATTATTTTATTTACTGTAATTTTGCTTTTCTCGTTTCTGGTTTGCAAATGGTGTGAGACTTGGTTCAGATTAGGGTTTCCTTCGATTCCTTGGCCAATAATGGTTCGATTGAATGCTGGGTGGCTTGGTTGGGACTGGATAGCCCGGGTTTGAGGGGCGTGGGGGTCACGGCAGAGGCTCGATTGGTAGGACCGATTGCCGCCCTGTAGTTACGGTGTGGGGTGTTCTGTTGCAGACCCGGAGAGGGTTCGTTAGCCTCAGCTAAGTCTCTTTTCCATCCCTCTCTCCTTACTTAGATGAAGTTTTCATTTTGTGGTTTGTTTTAATTACAGGTTGAGTTATTTTTGAATTTCTGCACTTTATTTCCTTAAAGTTATGTCACTTCTAAGTCTGAATATTCAGTAGTGAGTTCACATTTCTAGGTTTGAAGTATGCATTACAAAATGTTTACATTCTGAAAGTGAGTATGCATTACAAAATGTTTCAATTCACAGATAAGCATAAATCTCTACTTGTAAGTGAGTTCTAACAATTGTGCATATAACCATCTAAAGCTTAGTATTTTCCAGTTGCTTGTTTACCTTATGAACTCCTTATTTCTGGCTGGAAACCTCGGTTCTGACTTGGAGAGGGTCCTCTCCTCTTAGTTCCTTCTTATGGAGGATTTTTGGGTGGTTTAGAGTTGGGCAGAGCATAACTCTTCTAGACCTCCTCTCCTCCTTAAATGTTCTAAGTGTGGTAAGTGTTGTGTTGAATGTTAAGTGTGAATTTGTGAAGCTGAGCGTGAGGTGTAAAGCTTGTCTAAGGTGAATGTAGTGGTATTTATATGAGAGTGGAGTTGATTAAGGCTGGGGTTTGAGCTCTTGGGTGCTGCTCGATTTGATGTTGCAGAGAACCTGATTTGTTTTGATTGGCTCTATGTTACAGGTTTTCTTATGGCAGGTCAACTTCTTGGAGATCCTTCCTCTGTTCTTACTGCGGATGTACTGCAAGGTAGCAGTTTCAATCCCTCTTCTGCCTTCTTATTTCCTTTTCACTAACATATGCAATATCCTATCTTTTCTCTCATCACACTTCTTGTCTTATACATTGGTTAGGGAAAGGGTGGCAGCATGGTTTCCTTTCCATCTTTGTTCTTCAATCTATTTCTTCTTAGGATGTAATTTGTTTTCTTTTCACAATTAGAAGATTTTTTTCATTCTTCAACAGATACTCTATGGTTTTGGAAGATTGTTTAATCAGCCTTTATCGGGTGTGAATTCCCAGGTTTAGATTTGGGAATTTGTTTTCTTCTTATGTTTTTACTATAGCACATCTCTTCTGTTTATTTGATTCGTTTGTTTTCAAAAGATAGAATGTTTGAGCTGGCCTCTTTACAGCCCTTCTGTAGTTTGTTTCCTTCCTTAAGTTTGTCCTATATGTAAAGTTTGTATTCATGTAATGAACAAAACTTATCCATTCCGCTCTTATGTGTGTATATATATATATTCCTCCATTTTCTGCCTTCTAAAATTTTACTTTGTTGTACCAACATAAGAATTGCCATTAACAAGGCTGTGAATAATGCTAATTATCATTTCCACTAATAGTATTGATCATAATAAGTCATTAATTATTATTAGGGGTTCCAAAAATCACCATTTAATAAAGGTGCTTGCTAATGAGTAATATTCACTCATCCTTAATATAATTAGCTCATGTATGTCATAGTTTTATACCGTTATAAGGTTATTGTTCACGTATATAGTGATTTGCCACTATTTATTAATTAGCGACATCGGCTCATGTTCTAAAGGCTCGAATATATTCTAATTTACACAAGTCACTATTAAATTAGACTATTCTTATTAATTATCGAAACATTTATCTCGTAAATCGAATACCAGTTCATAAAATTTCGAATGAATTGCTAGTTCATTCGGGAGTGAAAAGTCGGGGCATTACATACACGTGAATTGCATTGATCTATACATGTAAATTGCATCGACATTTAGATTAGAATGAAATATTTCAGTACCGTCCAATTTATAATTCCTTATAGAATACAATGCAACAATAAATATAATGTAATGCATAATGCATCATACGTTTAATTGTGAATCAAAATGGCATAAATTGGTATTGAATGGTTTCAGTTGCATTTCTCAATTAAAATCTATGTAATTCGAAATTATGATGAATTTTCAAATATTTTTAGAAGATTATGCCATTTCATAAATTTCTCCAACTACCAAAAATTAATTTGTAGTACAATATATATATATATGTTGTATAATGCAAATTACGTAACTATACAATGCAATACTACGTATATATTTAATGCAAATTACATGACTACACAATGAAACAATAAACAAACGAATTACCAAATTGTTTGAGCATGAGTTGAGGGAAGTTACCAAATTCTGCTCTGTAATTAATGGTAATGATATATCTTTTGAATTTTCATAAAGAAACCACCAAGATAGATTTGTCCATAATACCCTTTTGCATTGCAAATTTGCAATACAACACGCGTAATAACCATTTTTCCTAAATTTTAGGATTAAATCTACGCCATTAGATCTAATGCAATAGATGGTCAGAATTACTTCATATTTTATATCAAAAAGTCACTTTTTACCTGAATCCATCCCTCTATATATATATATATATTTGTGTGCAGCATATATATATATATATAAGCATGTGGTATATAATTATATAAGTGTGTGTTAATGCATGTGAAGCTAATATGTATGTATATATATATATATATATATATATATCAGGCCCGCCTCAATCAAAATAGAGGTCTCGTGCTAATTATAAAATTAGGTCTTTAAATTTTATTAAATTATAACTTAAAAATAATAATATATTACTACAATTTCTTACAAAATATAAAATCAAATACGCAAATTGTTTTATGAAGTTAATGCAAAACTAGACGTGGAGGATTACAAAATAGTTTTCTTAGTTTCTGCTGCGTCTCTTACTTTCTCCTGTGTGTGTGCTGCTTCTTATTATGAAAATAACTGGACCTGTTAAGATGAATAAAATTTTAGGCCCCTCATTTTTTTGGGGCCATATTCTATATAACATGCTGAACACCCTAATGGCCGACCTGAAATATATATATATATATATAGAGTGTGTACGTGCTTTTATATACATAATATATGTGCATGTATATTATTATAAACTAAATACAATGTGTGGTAATATATATAAATATATATGTAGAGTATGCGTGTGTATTTTGCATATATATATATAGGGGGTGGTTTCACGTAAAAAGAGGATAAATAGTAGGAAATATGAATTGATATGGAACGTCCATTTGAATGGATCTAATGACTATAATTGATTCCTTAATTATTTCGTTAATTTTCGAATTTCTTGTTGCATTTTAAAAATACAATGCAATAAGGTTAATCGGTAATTATCATATACTGGGCGGTCTTGGTGGATATTTAAATTGATATGGATCCCATAAATTACGCAACCGCATTAAGGAAAGATAAAACCTTCATTTGTTTATTGTTGCATTGTATAGTCACATAATTTGCACTAAATATATATGTAGTGTTGCACTATATAGTTACGTAATTTGCATTATATATATATATATATGATGTAAATCATATACAAAGTGTTTTTTCAGTATAAAATAGGAAACAATCTCATTCATTCATTTAGAAAATCTAATGGTTCAGATTATGGCAGTTAATTTCGAATTTAATACATTAAAATATTACAAATTAAATACTTGAGGGATAATTAAGTAAATATACAATGAGAGAGAGAAGGAACATTTGTTGCAGTTGTGGGATTGAGAAAATTAAGGAATTAAAGATCATGTTCATATATATGGGATGAAAGAGAAAATATTTTGCAGAAACCTAGATCTATTCATCATCATTCTCTGACGTCGACGATGAAGTAGGACGGCGATCAATCGCCACTCAAATTGAGAATCCTTGCCGCAATCCCACCTCCTCCTGACGTAGCTTCCACCGCCGAGGAGACAGCGGAAGCCGCGGAACGCCCCTGCGAGAGGCAGAGCAGCTGTTGAAAGAGGCCACTGAAGATCTGCAGCGCTGCAATCGAGGACTACCTGGAGCCCTCCACCCTCTGTGCGATCACGCCGATGAGTCATGTGTCGCTCATGCCCTTGACGACGAGGCTGAGGAAGATCGGGAGGGCGCGAAGCATCCGAGCCATGAGGGGGAGGGAGCGGCAGCGGCAGCGGTGGCTTCAGGTCGTTCGCAAAAGATTATTACAATTCATTTTAGTAATTTATACAATACATTAATAATAGTATTACTATTCAACTTACTTGCACATAATATAGTAATAATATAACAATTCAACTCAATTACCAGTATACATAATGATAACAATAATGTAACACCCCGTTCTTTTAATAGAAATTTACGAAAATTTATGTTAGATATATATTTTCCTTTAGAATTTTTTTTGATTAAAAAATCGATGAAAATCTTGCACGAACTAAGTAAGAAATTTTTTTTAGTAAAGCTAGTACCTATTAAATATGTGAGAACTTTTTCAAGATTTCGAAGTAATTGGAAATTAATGAGTTATAACCGTTCTTTATCTTTAAGATAATAGATGCAATAATATGATACTATTTCAATTGATCTCGAGTAATTGAAGTTGATTCAGTTACCCAAATTAGCTGATAATCTAAATTTTGGATAATTCACAAAATAAGTAGATTTAGCTATACTTTAAAAGCAATTAAAGATAGCATTAAGTAGGATTATACTCGGGAGATATAATCAAATAGAGATAGTCAATGTATATATATAATGTAATGTAGAAATGTGAATAAATACATCAAATACACTAATACACAAATACTAAATAAAATACACATACTGCCAAAGAAAACTTTATGTGCAGTAGCTTACCAAGGAGAATTTTGGGGGCAGAGGCTTACATAAGAAAATCTAAATAGATCTTTTATATAGATATCAAACAAGCAACACTTCTAAACAAATCAAATAAAATATATACTAGTACACGGCTGTCCAAAACAAAGGAAATGACATAATAGTAGAAAGCTGCAAACACTGTAGAGATAAGAGATTGCTTGTGACAGCAGCTGAAGTAGGGGAAACAGAACCTTTGCTGACAGCTTGACTCTTCCCCAACACATTAAGAGCAGCCTACGTTCTCGAACAAAGAGAAAGGCAGGGGAGAGAGAGAGCATTCTAGGGGTTGACATTACACCCTATCACCTCTATCACCAGCTGTGGCTTCAAACCTCCGATCAGTTTACGGTTCACAAACCAACACTTAACATTTAGAATGCTTAGAAGAGGAGAAAGAGTTTAGAGGAAGCTCTGCCCAAACTCAAACCAACCTAAGATCAGCCTTAAGAAGTGTACTTAGAGGGAAACTGAGGAGAGAAGTTCTGTCCAAACCGAGTCAACACGAGCAGTCCACTAAGGTAAACAAGCAATTGAAAATACTAAGCTTTAGAAGTATGCACAGCTGTTAGAACTTATTTACAAGTAGAGATTTATGTTTATCTCTGAACTGATATCCGGTCAAAAACAAGAAAAGTGGCTGTTAGATTTGAAAAAAAAAATAGATGCAGCAGATATGGAGCTGCAATAAGGATTTTATGGCATCTCGGGGATGAAGACTAAACACCCTTATCACAGCTAAATCACCCTATAAATACCAAGTTCTTCAGCCTTCTAACAAATTTTAGCAACAAACACATAGAAGTTAAAGCTAGGTAGTTCAAAAGAGAGGGAGAAGAAATTATGCCCAACTTCAAACCGACATAGTGACAATCATAAGTAAACAAACGAGCAGACCTCAAGGAGAACTAAGGAGAGGAAGCTCTGCACAATTCAAGCATAGTATACCAAGTGTTCTTCAGGTAAACAAAAAAAACTGAAACTTAGATCTTTAATAATGTGTGCTTTCCTCTTAGAAATCAGTTAATCACTACTTAGTTAATGCAAACCATACTATGCTCAGTTACTTCTTAACTGAATATTATGAGAACAAAAAAAAACTTAGGCAAACCAATAACGTAGATCTTTCCTTCCTATTTCGCTGTAGAAACTCTAAGAACACAAAATCAACACTAGATCAAATTCAATAGTATGTTACAGCCTTTAAAATCATGATATTCTGAACAAGGTTCAAATGAAATTTTAATTGAAAGTCTTGACTCAGAATGCTTCTTAGTACAGAAATTCAGGGACTATACTGGCTAACAAACTCAGGCATGCTATTCTTAAGTATCTAAAGGAGACATAATAACAAGGAATCAGAATAACATTAGAAGAGAATAAAAAAGGGGTGACTTAGCTTCTACCTTAGTGTGCATCGGCTAGAAGACAAACAACTGGGTCAGAAATGAAATCAACCCCACATCCAAACCATCCACAGCTCCAAACTAAACCTCACTCCCTATATTAGAACAAAAGAATCAGTCATTAGAAGAAATTAGAACTCACTGTGAAATAAAATTTAGGGCTTTTCCCAAAACTCTTAACTTACCCAAGATCCAACAAGATTTTAAGCATTTCAAAGAAAGTTTTTAAAAAAAAAAACAAATAATAATAACAACATGTTGTACATACTAAAGATTTTAAGGCACGATAATCAGTAAATCAAACCAGTGTTAAAACATTTCAGGAACTTTTACAGTAAGAACTAAAAACATACAGTAATAGAAATCGAAAATTTGGGCTTCTTGCCCAAGAACAAATTTTTCCAGGAAGATATAGAGAGATAGAGAGAAGGAAGGTATAGAAAGGTACCTTGGGTGAAGAAAGCGGCAGCGGGACAGGAGCTAGGCGATGAAGGAGCCTCGTTGATTGCTGCCTTTGCTGCCGAGAGCAAACAAGAAGGAGAGGGTAAGCGAGGAGAGAGATGAGTAAAGGGAAGAAAAAAAAAATCTAATGAGAACCAGAGGGATGAGGAAACGATCTGAGATTGAGAGGAGGAGAGATCGATAGGGGAGAGCTTGTAGGAGATCACGAGAGAGAGAAAGATGAGGGTGTGGGTGTGGGTGTGGGTGTGTGTGTTGTGTCCTGCGGCTGAGTGAGGGAGAAGAAAGGGTTGAAGGTGAGGTGGTTAAATGAGTGTTGGTGTCTGATTAGGGATAGGAAGATGCTAGAACATGGGCCGGGTCGGGTAGTAAACTATGGGCCGAGAATTAAATAGAGATGGGCTGGGTTTTATTACAAAGACTGGGCTTAGTTGTGAAGAATTAATGGGCCGTAAATAACTAACCTGTTGAGCCTAAATTATAGTTAATACTAAGAGGCTAAGATTGAAGTCTAATTGGGCTAACTAGTTATTTAATTGGATCAAGATCTAATTAGTTTGAACTATGTCCAAGTGTAGAATATTATTGTTGAATTTAGAAAATAAATTCATTAAACTAGAATTTAATCATAATATTTGATTAAATTATAAATCATACTTAGAGTGTATTATTTTGGTTAATGCTAACCTATAAGGGTATATTAAATATTTCGATCTAAGGATCAAAATATTCAAGTAGAAGTTTCTCTATGGATTATACCCAACAATTACTTATTTGGGTAAGTGGATAAAATTTAGTAATAAATCATAGCTTGATTTAAGAATTTAACAACGACACCTCTAGACAATAATTAAGATGCTCGAATATTAATCGAGTTAAGACCCGAGAATAGTTCTCAAAATAATAAAGGATAATATTTCCTTATGCTTAGAAATATTAGATATACTCGAAATTTGTGTTTCACTTGAGATTTAATTAAAGGTTTCGACGAAAGGTCGGATCCAAATTCCAAGAACGAAGCCATCACTAGTCGAGACTATTCAAGTAGGCTTTCTTACACTATAAAATATGTGTGTGATATTAGTTTATGAATTTTTCTTTTCAAAAAGCTTTTGAATTGAAAATGTCTTTCAAGTATTGTCTGCCATAAATGTTTATGTTTTTCGTATGATACATATCTGCTCAGTTAAGTTAAAAGAATCGAATTCGGGTCCTGGTGGGATAACTATCCTACTAGGACTAGTGTACACAAAGTAACCGTGAGTCATCGAGCGGGTTGGCCGGTTAAAGTGACCGTGAGTCATCGAGCGGGTTGGCCGGTCAAGGTGTTTGTGGAAGGTGGCCACCTTCCCGACACAAAGAAGAAGAAGTTACAGATATTGTAGATTACTAAAGAACTTAGATCGATCGAACTTTAAGATTTCACAAATGGATTTTAGGGAACATAGGTTCTTTAGAGACAAAATCTCTATGTTTCACTTACAATGGCATGACAATTATATATGTATGTGTGCGATTTTGGCATGTGTCTACTGAGTACAATTTGTACTCAGCCCTGCATATATTTATAAATGTGCAGGTTGAGCGATGATGAAGGAGGAGTGCTACGTTCGGGCTTTTTGTCGATCTCTTATTAGTTGAATCTTGGGGGTTCTTCATGTCTTCATACATGTAGAGCTTTTATCGATCCGAGTAACATTCCGCTGCTAGTTTGAGATCATTATGTATTAAACCTAAGACTCGAATTTCTTTCATGATATGTTGTTATGTATTGAGCATAAGACTCAAGTTCTTTCTTACTAATCATACGATGAATTATTCGCCCAATTATGATATTGTTGTTTAGTTTCGTCCTTGTTCCATTACCCCATTTCTATCCTGAATTCTTTAATCCCTTCCAAAGTCACGGTTTCCCCGACTTTACTATCCTTAGTAGAGTGCGGGCGTGACAAATAACAATTCATTTTACATTCTAATACAACGCATAAACACAAATACGACAATTCAATATACTTTTCAGTTCTTTTAAACAATATATGTGCAATTTGCAACATTATTGCCGTATATATCAATATATTATAATTCATTTATCAATAAAAAAATAACTCAATCAGACTACAATAACTATTATTGAGTTTCAAAATTGTCGTCTTCGTTGTCTGAAGCCAGTCGTCGTATACTTCTCCTCACAATTGTCGTCTGAACCCAAATTGAGTGGTATGGGAAGTTACCATAAGTAGTTTTTTTTAAATTAAATTTCCTAAACCGCCAACTACAAAATTACTTAAATGACCTTGTTGAACTGTTGAATAACAACTCAATCCGTTTTTTAAGTGAAATTGGCAAAAATTGCCTAATTAATCTCAACCGTATGATTGATTGTAATCTAGGGTGTGGATCATTTCCTATTTTTTTTTTACCAAATTACTACTTTCTACCTGAAACCACCCCTATATATATATATATATATATTGTACCACCATTTAATTTTTGGTAGTTGGAGAAATTTATGGATATCATAATCTTCCAAAAATATTTGAAAAATCCCACCTAATTTTGAAATATGAGAAATTTACATTTTATTTATTGATGTGGAGTCTGTACAAATTATAAATGGTTAGGACTGATCATTGCGTCTTATAATATAAATGACAATGCAATTCATGTATATGTGTGATGCAACATAATATTATTAAATGTCACAAAAATGAAATAACATTGCAATTTACATGTCTATAACAATGTAATCCACGTGTATATGAGGTGCAGCGTAAAGAGTGCAACAACAGTCAATTTTGCAATAATATTATGTAATGTATAAACAATGCAAAAACTGAAGTATTTAAGTGCAAAATATGAACTTTGTTGATGCAAACATATGCAGACGCGATGCGAGCCGCCGGGCATGAGAGATGACTGTTGTGGGCGCTATCTTCGCCGCCGAAGACGCCATATCCAAGTATAGGAGATTGTTATCAAAAGCGAGTGGTCGAACACAATCCAAAATTGATAGGTACAACTCAGAGGCCTATTTCTCCTTAACCTACTTCGTCGTCATCGTCGTGTTGTTCCACCTCGGCTTCCTCGCCGCTGCCTTGCCCAAAGCAAGCCGCAACGACACCGCCACGACAATCATCACTAGTGAGTTATGATTCTAATGTAATGAATGTCATTTAAAAAAAATAAAAAATCATTAATAGTGATTAATGAGTTTCAAAACCACCATTCAGGTTGATTGATACTTTAATGCTTGTGAGGTATGTGAGTCTTATAATAAAACATCCAAAACCATGTTGGTAAAGAATAGTAATTGATATCTAATAGGACCATTAATAAAGATAGTGGAAGAATATTATTAGAAGTAATAAATTAGTGCAGACTGTAACAAAAAAAAATCAGATAGAATTCTAGGTTCCACTTGATCTTGTGTCATTATACAATAGTGGTATTGACCACATAGGGCAGTGCCCAATCAACAAAAGAAAGTAAATCAAAAGATAAATAAAATAATACAAGTGATAAGATTCATAAGGAAATGGCAAGGACAAATAAAGTGCAAGAGAAGTACAACCAAAGTCATCCTAAGAATCTAGAGAAATCTCACACAAGTAGTAGGATAAGGGATTACAGGATGTGAATTACAATAAAGCTTGCACTAAATTAGCAAGATTTCATAAAAAGAAACAAAAGGAGGAAGCAGGTGAATCCTGCTGCCTAGGTGTAGGAGAAGGGACAACTGTTACTCTATTCCAAAAGCCCCATCGAAAACCTGCAATAAGAAACAAGAAACAATGTTAGAAACATGAAATGGAAAACGAGTTGGGATCTATTTATGCCTAGAGTAGAGGCTGCCATAGGAAGTTAGGAGGACACCTTAAATTAGAATGAAACAAAACTTGAAAAACATGTAGAAAAGGAATCAACACATAGAAGGAAAGGTGCAAGGATGGTTTCAGAAGAGAGAGGGAGAGCTCGAGGACACTGTCCTCTTCTCCATTCACCTGCAGACCTCATAAGGAATAGGACAAATCACACCATTCCATGATCACATAAGCCTGCAACCATCTAAAACAAAAAGGGAAAATCAGAAGAGAGAGATGGGTGAGTCACACTACATAGACCCAAAAAGGTGAAAGATAGGAAGGAAATCAGGAAGGAGACTCCTACCTCCATTCAGCCGAAGAGAAAGGCTGGGATGGGAGGAATCCCAAGAGCTACAGCTCATCCCTGCCACCTAAATCAATCTGTCAGCTTCTTCCACCTGCAATGTGAAGCCAAAAGACTTCATTCTCAAGAAGAATCCAACCTAGAATAGAATACAACACAAAGCACAGCCTCAAACCACATCTACACTATAAATACCATGCTATTTCATGCCTTAGAAGGCTTCCAGCAATGAGTAATATACATAGTAATCAAAATCATAAAGGAGAAAGTAGAGGAAGGCATAAGAAGAGAGGACCCTGCCCAAACCCAACTCCAAGGTCCCCATCACTTCTGAGGTAAGCAATGATTCAACTGAAGAATTTCAGATTTCAGTTAAGCATACTAGAATCATGCTTAGGCCTCTCCAAACTTAGTTGCATTATGCTAATAAGAGGCCCTATGACACATGCTGAACTTAGAATACTCCTTTATGAACTGGTTTGGACATAGAGAACACATAGCTTATATGACGTACAGAATCTAAACCAAAATGTTATATAACACCAAATCTGAATATCTAGAACTCTCTCAAGGCTTTAACCTCCGATCACTAACATCACATAAGCCTACAACTACATTTTCAGAATCAAGAAATAAACTTATAAGTATATTCCCCAACACAGAACCTAAGCATGAATTAAAAGGCATAAACTAAAACCCAACATCCAAATCATGAACAAAGAATAAACTACAAGTTAACTCTCTCCACCAAACAGAAAACACATGAGTTAAAAGAACACTTAGCTTAGATTTTGGACTGCCTCAGTGAGGGAAGCACCAGCCGAGCACCAACCATGCCAAAACTAGCCCTGAATCTAGAGGAGCAGACACATGACAGCCTTAGTTGTTGTCCGTGCTAGTCGAGTTCCACCAGTACCGAACTCTAATCAACCAGAATATAATAAAATAAAAATTTAGAAGCTTAAGAACTTAAGAAGGAAGACTTATCTGCCTCAACTCGGCAGGCACATACAAGCTATACTCAAACCACTCGATCCAGCCTAGCTTCGACCCAAAATCTCCAGCATATCTCAACCCCTCCTCAAATCAGTCCCTTAACTAAAGAAAACAGAACGGGAATTTAACAATGGAAGATAATTTCAAAGAGGTCTGTAACATGCAAACCTTAATCAAGAGAGAATCAGAACTAAAACTTAAAAGAAATAAAGAAAACCCTAATCAAGAGAGGATAATATTTCCTTACATTTAGAAGTATTTGATATACTTGAGCGATGTATCTCACTCGAGATTATTTAAAGGTTGCGACGAAAGGTCGGAACCGCAGTTCGAGAATGAAGCAGTCGAAAATCAAGACTATTCAAGTAGGCTTTTCTTACTCTATAAAAATATGTGTGCATGTCTTCAGAATGAAACGAGATATTTTCAAAGCATTGTCTTGCCATAAATGTTTTGATTTATGTATGATGTCTATCTGTTTATTTATAATCAAATTCGGGTCCCAGTAGATTAGATATACTTCTCGGACTAGTGTACACAGGACCGTGAGTTATCCAGATGTTGACCGGTCGAGTGTTTGTGGGAAGTGGCCACTTCCCCGGCACAAAGTAGCTTCAGATATGGTTGATTACAAAGAACTAGGACTGCAGTCGAACTTAGAACTTTCTCAAAGAAATGCTTTTGTGAACATAGGTGCTTAGGACAAAAATCCCTATGTATCACTTGAAATGGCTTGACAGCTATATATGTATATGTGCGATTTCGGCACGTGTCTACTGAGTACAATTTGTACTCAGCCCTGCATGTATTTCTAAACGTATAGGTTAAGCAACGATGAAGATAGGGTGCTACGTTGGGTTTTTGTCGGTCTCCTAGTAGCTAACTCTTGGGGGTCTTACATGTCTTCATGCACGTAGGATTTCGTCTTTTCGATCCTACATTTCCGTTGCTAGACCATTATGTAATAGACCAGATTCAAACTCTTTAATTTAGTTATGTTATGTAACGAGCTTATGACTCTGAATTAACAAATTTATGAGGTGAACTCTTGACTTATGTTATGAGAGGAATACTCATTGTCTTATCACTCGTCATTTATTCCTTTCATTAGTCATGTTTCCCGACTTTACTAGACTTAGTAGAAAGCAGGCGTGACACGCACCTCCGTTGATCTACGAAGTCAGAATGTGTGAAGGCAAGCCGCGCGTGAATTCTACTATTAATTGATTTGTGATCTGCATTTTGTTCATGAACGTGTATTCTCCAGCTCTCAATAATGCATTAATTAGTTTTAAAACTCATATAATTCTCTATTATCTTTAATATGATAACTATCATCCTAAAAATAAGTATGTATCTGCGGTTATGGAAATAAATAATATTCATTATTATCAAGCCCTAAAAAAATGCAAGATTCTCTAGCTATAAAATATATGATTTTTCTCTCTCCTATCAAAATTGTTTAGTATGTTTTCGTTATGTTTTTTGTTGTCGTTTTGTCGTGTCTAGTGTTTAGATTGTTTACTTTCGTGTCTTTTCTTGTTTGTTTTTATGTCGGTCGTGTGTTTTTATGTTGTGGATGTAGGATGAGGCAACGGGAGAAATATGGAGCTAGAAGTCGTGTCTTATGCGTCGCCTATGCAAAGCCGAGTGGAGCGGGAAGAGTCGAGGAGTGCACGAGAAGGGAAAACCAAGTCGGAGAGGCAATGGAGGAGCCAGCACCCGCTAGCACTCAAGCGCCCGCTGGGGTGCAGCTGCAGAGATTTATAGAAAGCAGAGACCAGCAACCGCTGGCTTCCCAGCGGCCGCTAGCTCTGCAGGAATTGAGCGTCAGAAAGGCATAGCCAGCGACCGCTGGCTGGCAGTTATGAGCGGGTTTTAAATCCTTTTGGGCGTCATTTTTATGAACTAGTTTTACTTGCTTTCCTAGGGTAGATTAGTAGTTTGCTTAGGATGAAGGATTGAGGGCGAGTTTTGCTCTCAATCCGAGACTCAATCTTTATAAGCATGTTTAGTCCTTATTTCGATTGTTCTACGAATTGATTGTTTTTCTCTGCCTAGGTTTAGAAGTTCTTTTAATTATTTATTGATTGTTCTTCGATTCGTGCTTATTGATTTAACTCGTGCTTGTTTAATTGAAACGCTTGATCACCGTTTTGATTTATCGTTTATTGGTTGAGATCGAGAGATGATTTCAATATAGACCTAGGGTGAAATCAAACAATGATTCCAAATCAGAAACGCATGAATCATATTTGTGGTTGTTAATGATTTTTTCTTTTGTGTAATTCGAATACGTAGGTTGGAATTACAGCTTAATTGTCGAATACGAAAGTCAGTAATTAAGAAAATTTAGGAAGTCATTAATTATTCGAATCGTTGTTCGTAATTGAGGAACTCCTATTAGGGTAATCTAATACTAGAGTTATGATTGTCGTCTAGTTATGGATACGTAAGTGATTAGTTAGACTAAGTTTTAGGAAGTCCTTGATGAATGAACAATAGGATGAAGGGAGGAACATGATTTAACTAGTTATATAGTTTCTTGATTCTAGACCCATGAATCTGGAATCCCGCCTGTATGTTTATTTTTGGTTACTTATCTTATTCTTATCCGTCTTGTTTTTTTCCGATTCAGAGTGTTTATGATTTCCCCTCACTCGTGTTAATAACATTTATGATTAAAACCGCCCTGTTAAGCTTTCCATCTAGATCCGACCGCAGTTAGCTTGCCACGTGCAATCGACCTCGTAATAATTTGCGAGAACCTAGAGTACTCACTTTTGGCTAAACAAAAATTACGTATTTAACCTTCAAGTGATATTTATAAAATATTTTATTGATTTAAAATTCTAATATATGCGGTTAAATAGGTACCACACGATCTCAATTATGGACGACCCAAATTACTTCCTATTTCATATTAAAAAATCACTTTCTATATAATCTACATCATATATATATATATATATATATATATATTATTAAATTAGAATCTCATTTTTATTTTAGATACGATTTTGTGATCTGTTAATTGTTATCGTCTGGTTATCTTGGCTACCAGTGAAGTATTTATCAGGTGAGGGATGTACTTTATGGTTAAATGTAATTGTTAATATTTTTACTCTATACGTTACTGATTATGTTGAAATGTCAAACCTACGTGTTATTTGAAAAGTCTTGCGCAAGCGTACGAAGCCAGAGACTCAATAAATGGTCCAAGATTCGAAAGGATCATTGGGTAAAAGCTCACCGTGCAATATGAGATACATTATACGAGGCCAGGGATTCAGTAAAGGATCCGGAATCCGAAAGGGTTCTTGGGGTAAAAGCCCACCGTGCAATATGTTATACATTATATGGGCATTTGCATGATTATGTTATGTATCGTTTAAATATTGGTGGTTCTGTGTCTCTCACCGAGTATGTGGATATACTCACTCTCTTATTATATATATTTTTCAGGCTAAGGAGTCGGGCAGTGGCATGGTAGCGGCAGTATGATATCGTTTATATTTTACTTTTATTTCATTTTATTTTTTCGTTAAGAGATATTCTCGATGACTTGATTTTAAAGTCCTGTTGTTTATCATTTATAAACTCAAATGTTATTTTTAAAGGCTTCCGCGCTATATTTATTTAAAAATATTTTGTTCATAAGATTTAAAGAGCTATTTTTTAAATTGAGAAAAATACGGGACGTTACATTTGGAATGTCGCGCTTAACGATCACTAGACTAACGCGGTTTGAGCGATCCCACTTCTCAAAGTTCTGTTTTTACCCAGCGGAATTTGCATCCGTCAGAGAAGCGGGTTTTTCTACTCTCAGTGCGTAGTCTAGATCCATGCAGCCCAAAATGATCAGAATATTTTCTTTTCAATCCTTGAAGTTTTACCCATTAAGCATGAAAATGTTGTTGGTGTTAGCAGATATAGAAGTAACAGACATCATAATTGAATAGATAACAAAATTAACGTCAATTTTATTGTTCAGATAAATAAACTCAAGCAGATCTGTAAAGAGCAACGAGTTGTGCATTGTGTGTCAATCTACCGTCTTAAAGACCACTTGGCTAATTTAAACAATATTTTATAAATATAAGAGCTACCAACAAATCAACGTTTCTACACCCGACATGTCCCTAACAAACGAACATAGAACATATCACACTTTTGACCTGGTTAAGAACATATCACTCACTTTGATATCGAGACTTTATATGAGCAAATTAACATCTCTCTTACACAGAGAAGTTGACATGCTATCTAGGCAAGTTGACCTCTCAATCTTATTGTTCAAGGAAATTAAGAAGAGTTGGAGTTTGGTGAAGTCGTGTGTAAATTTTTAGGTGTAAAGGATCAATGCTCGGAATTCGAAGGCTATCACAGTGGCCGAACGATTGGTGGAGTTAAATATGTCGAGTGTCAAGTACATGTTATGGACGGTGGATAACGAAAAATGTGGGAAAGACGTGATGACACCCGTTTGAAGGGCTCTCAATACGCAAGATCCACATGTCTAATAATTCAAATAAAAATGCAATTCTAAAAAACAAACAATATCATGCAACACATGTACTCTCTACGTCTCACTAAATATGTCCTATTTTGACCAAAATTGTGAGAGTTTTTTGGTCAAAGTATGACATATTTAGTGGAACAAAGGAAGTATATAATAATAAGATAAAATACCAGTTTTGGTCAAAATATGACATATTTAGTGGGACGGAGGAAGTATAGACTAAGAAGATAAAATACGTAATAATTGAAACCTACACATGCTCTTCTTTAACATGAGATTAACTGTACACATTAGACCAACTCGAAGTTCTATTCGTACTAACGACAGAATTATAAAAATGACTATAATTAGTTTAAAATTAAGTTAGTGATTATTATTTTTACTGACTATTGGTGTGTTGTTAGAGTTGTTAGATAGTTAGTTTGTTATAGGTAGTTTCTTTGATAGTTAGTTTATTGTAGGTAGTTTATCTAGTTTCAAATCCTTATATAAAGGACCCCTCCATAGCTTGAGTTATTTGTATATTCATAGTTTGTTTCTATCATTCAATGAATATACCTTCTATCTTCTTTAGCTTGTATGCCTTTCAACATGGTATCACGAGTCTAAAGGTCCTAGGCAATTCCCATCCATGGCGAAATATGGTGACATCGCCACTGTCACGCCCCGACCTCTCGCCCTCCCCGGCAGAGTCCGGGCGCGCGACTATAAAACAATTAAATAAAGGATATAAAAGAAACTGAAGGCTTTCAACGAAGCAAACGGATATTTCGATAACTGAGTCTTAGTTCATAACAAGAGTTAAACTCTGAATTGACACATTCGTCAAACAAAAACTGATAAAACCTCTTGCAGCGGAAAAAGGATCTACATAAGTCTACGTGTATGAAGACACGTAAACCCCCAAGAGGTTGCCAACAAAAGAGACCGACAAGCCATGCAAAGCACCTCTTTCCATCACGTCTCAACCTGCACATTTATAAATACATGCATGGCTGAGTACAAAAGTACTCAGTAGGCACATGCCGAAATCGCATTCATACGTATATAATTGTTATGCTATTGTAAGTGAAACATAGGGATTTTTATCTCTAAAGAACCTATGTTCACTAAAATCCTTTTTGTGAAATCTTAAAGTTCGATCGATCTAAGTTCTTTAGTAATCTACCACATCTGTAACTTCTTCTTCTTTGTGTCGGGAAGGTGGCCACCTTCCACGAACACCTTGACCGGCCAACCCGCTCGATGACTCACGGTTACTTTGTGTACACTAGTCCTAGTAGGATTGTTATCCCACTAGAACCCGAATTCGATTCTTTTAACTTCACTGAGCAGATAGGTATCATACGAAAATCATAAACATTTTATGGCAAGACAATACTTCACATAATTTCAGTTCAAAATCTCTTTGAAACGAAATAATAACTGATACAACACACATAATTTTAGTTGTATAAGAAAGCCTACCTGGCTCGCTTCCTCTTCTAATTAAATTCGACCTTCTGGATTAGCACTTCCTCCCAGCGTAACCTTAATCGAGTTTACGAGGTGAGATACTCATCTGAGTATATATATTATTTTCTACTTTGAAAGGAAATGACATCCTTATTATTTCAAGAGTTGTTCTCAAGTCTTAACTCGACTAATATTCGAATGCTTTAATCCTTTCTCTAAAAATGTTCTCTTAGGATTCAAGCCAAGCTATAATTTGTTTAAATCCTAATTTATTTAACTCAACTAATCTAACAATATGTAATAGAATAATAAAAATTCTTACTTTATACTCTTGTATTGGACTTTAGCATTATCTAGTACTTAACATAATCCATCAATTAATTCCAAGTGCGAGGAATTATTATCCTTGGCTAATTTGAGAGTTTATTCTTGATCTTTTAATTCGACTATTTTACGAGTTTTGGAGTTGCCTTTCTAGAAGTGTCGTTTGAAGATTTCTAATCAAGCTATAGCTTAGAACCTTCTAACCCAACTAACTAATTATTGGGTGAAATAATTTAAGGACATTTCTAAATTAATATCTTGATCTTTGAATCAAGATAAGTACATTTCTAATTAGGCTAATTAAATTTCAATTGTCACACTATAAGCATGATTTCTTAATTTAATCATTTCTTATGATTAAATTCTAATTTGGTGAATTAATTTCTAATTAATAAATTAAGTCTTCTAATTTGGCTTTAAAAAAATAATCTTCTAGAATTTATTAAGCTTGATACTACTTAATCTATACTTCAATATAGCCTAATCAAAATAATATATTATCTCATTTGATTTATTTACGGTCCATGGGCTAGTTAAAAATTCGGCCCATAATAATTAACTAAACTCGGCCCATATAATTTGTGTAGACAGGCCAATCCATCTAACTCGGCCCAACCTGATTAGATTTGGCCCATGACCTTAATTCAAAACATATCTCAACCCCCAATTCCTTCTTCACTCAGCCGACTACACTTCTTTATTTCCCCTCTAAATTTTCTTGTTCTTCTCCTTAACTCATTTTCTCTTTGATTTTCTTTCTGTACCACACACAATCTATATCCCTCTCTTTGAATTTCTCCTCTAGACTTTCTACACCTCACTTCTACACACAACTCTCATCTCTCCCTTCTCGGTTTCTCTCGACAGCGATGCAGCACTAGTTCGACCATCTCATTTCCCCCCGTTGATGCGGTTGCCACGCTTCTCGCGCAAATCCTTCATGGTAAATCTCTTATTTCAATTCTCTTTCTGGATTTGAAGCTTCTATATTATTTTCTCTCTTATTTCTAACTTTCGGTTGTCTCGACAGTAAGGTCAGTAGCCAACGAGGCTATTTCCGTCGCATGAACTCTGTCTGCCGCCGCTACTATAACTTGTCCCCCACTCCCCTCTAAACTTTGCTCATTTTTAAAAAGGTAAAATCTAATTTCCTTATTTTCCAAGTTCTATGAGTACACTCTATTGCATGTCTTAATTTGTTGTTAGAATTTTGGTTTCAATTAGATGAAAAACTAATTTCATATTTTGAATCTGACTTAAACTCCTTATTAATGATATTTCTTTCTTTCCTTTCTTGTTTTAAGGAATCAAATTGGGTGGAGTTAGGAGCTGGAATGGTGTGGGTTAGGGCTGGGATGGTTCGGTGCAGTTCGGGGTGGTTCGAAACTGATTCGGGGCTGTCCGAGAGGATCCGGAGCTGTCTGGGTCCGTCCGGAACCATTCGGGACTGGTTTGGGCCTGATCGGGATCTTTCGGAGCTTGTTCGGAGTCGTTTGGGGTTGTTTGGGACTATCCGAGGTCAGTCCGAGAGGATTCGAGGTTGTCCGGAGCTATCCGGGTTGGTTCGGAGCTGTTCGTGGCTCACGGCTGGGGATATGAGGTGGCTCAAGGCTGCGTTTTTCTTTCCTTACTACACGGCAGCTAAGTTTTCTTTTCTTCCCTATGTGTTTGTTAGGCTATGTGAGTGAGTTCTGGATCTGAACTAAACTTTAGGAAATATATATTAATGTTTAAAATCTAGTTCTCTTTTACCTCAAGGAATGAGGTTGGCTTCCATTCGTGTTCCCCTGCTACTGCCTTACTCTACGAGGGCGTCAACATAGCTATGTCTTTTGTCTTTAATTTTAATGCTTTCTTATTTACTTCTACACATACTTGAGTTTTATTGTTTAATATAAAGAACAATTTTCACTGAAGGTGTCTTTATAAACAGCCCTAAAGTTTAGAACATAAAACAGTGCATAACATGTGGCTATTACTTCTGGGATTTGTTTGAGGGTAGAAGATATTTTGAACTTAACACTAAAAGCATAAAAACTGAAAGTATAAGATTTGAATACCTCAATGTTTTCTTCTGCTTTGAACTAGTGTGAACTTCCTAATGGATGGATATTTGGGCAGAGTTTCTCCTTGTTGATTCAGCCGAGTGAAATGGTTGTGTGTAGTGATTGCTTAGGGTAGTATTCTAGTTATAGAATGAAGTGTTCTGTTGCTCTCTATCCTTACCTGTCCCATCTTCTCTGCAGGAAAGGTAAAGTATGGGAAGGAAGTCTCCTCTTCAATCCCACAGTAGGTGTGGAGTGTTGGGACTTGTTATCCAATCACTTCCTTCTTTGCAATCATGCTGCAACATGCTTCTATCTTTTGCTTGTTATATTTCTAACTTTAGTTGTACTTAGTGTAGTTGTAGGGTTTTAGATAAGTCCTTCCTATGTAATAGGTGTACATACCACCTTACCCTGTACTTGCAGATGGACATCTCTTCCTTTCCTTCTTTATTTTACTTCTATTCACTCTGCCGAAAGTGCAGCCCATGTGCACTATGTAATTCATTTAATATGTTGTAATTTCTTTTACTTAGCTCACTTTACTAATTCCTTTACATTGTTTTACACCATTTAATATACATATACTGAAATCTTCTTATTTGTATTTTATAATTTCAGCATATATTACTTGTTATCTATATATATAGGCATGTAACTCTCTTACATGAATACATATACATGATCATCCTATTTGTACATCAATATCAATATATATATATATATATATATATATATCCTTCTACACATGTACTCACATGCAAAATCACGGCTCTCTTAGAATAACATTTCGGACTTAACTTTAAAAGATAATAAAATTATCTCGTCTCGTTCAAAACGATGAACAGTGATTTCTCGATAAATACATCATTCTTCCGAAAGTCGGAATTATTAACTTTTCACCTTATCTCCGTATTGTACAATAATTGAATGGAAAAACAGATGCTGCTTCGATACGAGTTCTCGAACTTAAACTATGACGATAAACGTCAAACCGAATTTTCTCGGTTTCTTTCTCGATTTCAGAAATTTCTGAAATGACTTTTAACTCACATTAGGAGTTCTATTCTTTAATACGAGTTTTTAAACTTTCAACGGATCTTGAATCCCTCGTTTATTCATAAATTTTTCTTTTATTCGGGTTTTTAATTATCGGGGTATTACAGCCACCACCTATGCTTCTTCCGCTTATGTTGCGGCAACATCGAAATAATTATGTATTTTGCAGAGAGCAAGTTCTCTCTACTCTACCATTTGTGCTCATGGTTTTGAAGATTTAATATTCTCAACCATGGAATTATTATCTCCGCCTTCAACTCTCTCCTCTCCTCCACCGATATCCCCTCTGATCGCTCCTCCTCCTCCGCCAATCTTGCCAAAGTCCTTCGCTACCAAGTCCTTCTCGAGCACCTCTCCCTCCCCGACCTCTGCTGCATCTCTCCCGCCGGCAAGCTCGTCGCCGTCAACATCACCCTTCTCCAGACCACCAGCCATCCCTCTGCCATCTCCGGCGCCGTCAACATCACCCTCGACGCCTCCTCTAATACCGTCACATTTCCCCCGTCTCCACTGCCTCTGTTGTACATCTTTCATCCTCGCCAGAGTCATCCTCTGCTCTGCCATCATCACCGCCAACACTCCGCTCACCATTCTCGCCTTCTCCTTCGCCTCCACCAAGATTCTCAACCACCAACCCCTCCGACACTGTCCTCGAGCAAAGCAAGCTCACCTCCTCTAAGAGCTGGTCGAACCAGGCCGTCAAGTCCCTCAACGCCCTAGCCGAGAGGAACTCCTATAGCCTCGTAGTCCATCACTTCACCTCCATCGCCCCCTACACTAGCATGCACGACGACGTCTACACCCACCCTCACCGCCGACCAGATCACCAACATCGACCAGGCCTGATCCTCGCCAACCAAAAATCTCGAACCATATTCCACATATGCCACCTCTTCGTTGGAGGTATGGACGACTGTGAAGCCCTCGCCTTTGGCACCAAGATCAAGTCCCTCGTCCCCAATCACTGCCTCATCATCATCATCTCTCTTAGTTCCTCATGCAACAACTTTGATCTGCCTCGATCTGCTTCTAACACCTAGCTAGGTTTGCTTCTAACACCTAGCTAGGTTTGAAAGGGGGTGTATTGGTGTGTTGTTAGAGTTGTTAGATAGTTAGTTTGTTATAGGTAGTTTCTTTGATAGTTAGTTTGTTGTAGGTAGTTTATCTAGTTTCAAATCCTTATATAAAGGACCCCTCCATAGCTTGAGTTCTTTGTATCTTCATAGTTTGTTTCTATCATTCAATAATGATACCTTCTATCTTCTTTAGCTTGTATGTCTTTCAACACTGACAATTCAAAAAAATACTCAAAAACTAAAAGTAACATGTAAGAAATGTTCAAATGTTAAAATATATAAATATCCAATATTAATCTTTCAATATCTTTTTTTTTTACCATTTTTTATGTTTTATGTTTGGTGGCGCAAAGCCTTGGCGCTAGCCCTTGGTGGCGCGCAAGGTTCCTTAGTGCAAGGTGGTCTGGTGCAGACACTTGGCGCAGGGCTGGACATGCCCACGGTTCATGAATCGTGGGCATGTCCTCAAATTGGCGGTTCCAATTTGGATAAGGCTGAACCGTAACCTGTCCGGAGACCAAGCTCGACAGTTCTGTGCAGTGCTCAAAAACCGGCAATTCGGGCCGACAATTTGTCTATTTTTACTTTTTTTATATTTTTGTGTTTGCAATTATAATCTTTTTGAGCCATATTGAATTAAAAAGAAAAAAATTTACTTATTCAATACATAAGTTTGAATTAACAAACCTAATTCATGAATTAGTGATTTTAGTTATGGATAAGATTACATGTTATTTTATAAGAGCACTCATTTGATAAAATTTCTTAAAATTTTGATGTGAGATAAAATAAGTTATTGTTCGTTTTATTTGAGTTTTATTTGGATATGATCTCTTAAAAGTTCAATGTATAATGATAGAACTAAGTATTCTTACTAATATTTTACTTTATACTTCACTTGTAATTTAAGATATAAAAAAATTTCTACATAATTATTAATTAGTTTATATAAAATTGAAATGAGTATATGGTGGATTTGGGTAATTGGGGTATAATACTTTTCAAATATATATATTTTTTTACTTTTCTTTTTGCTCTTTTGTTTTTTGTTTTTCCAAATAAGTTTCAATTTTGTCATGCAGTGGGTAACAATGCCTTTTTATCATTATTTACATGTATTACAAAATATGAGTAATTTACATGTAATTTTAGTTAATGATTATGTTAATTTTTGCCCCTTATTTTTATATATAATATCTTAAATAACTAGATTTTATTTAAACTCCATATATCATATGACATTATATACTAGTTTGGGAAATTTTGTATATCCTCTGCTAGTTCATAATATTAAATTTTCTGTAATACAGGAAATGCGAAATATTAGGATAATTCATTTGAGGCATAAATTAAGTGCACACTTTGAACAGTAGACATAAAGTTTACCTTTCAAAGGAAAAGATAAGACTGCATTGGACACTTTCAACAGTAGTCCCTCTCTCCCTGCAATAAATGCTCGCTTGTTCTCCAACAAAATTGCTTAATAAAATAATATTTTTTTCTACCAGTTGCACTTCCACTTCTCCCCAATCCGATCGCAGGAGCCCTAGAAAGATGTCGTTTTGGAGATGGGTTTTGAACGTTTTCCTTGTGATTTTACTTCACTTGATCAGCTGCAGCAGCAGTTTTTTTTCTTCAGAGGCCTTTCATCTGCAGCAGTTAGATAGAGTGCTGAAGCTTCCTGGTCAGAGTTTCAACGTCAGCTTTGCACACTATGCGGGCTACATCACTGTCAATGAAGAATCTGGGAGGGCGCTTTTCTATTGGTTCTTTGAAGCTGAGGAGGACCCTTCCTCCAAACCTCTCCTTCTCTGGCTTAATGGAGGTCGCTATGTGTGTCTGTAGACTGTGAACTGTATTGGTTGATCTAGTGATGATGTTGTTGATGAGAGTATCCAGAAATATGTGATGATTTATGATGTTCTTTTGATTTTCTTCAGCTTCTTGTGGTTACATTATATGATCTTGCATCTTATCGTATGTATGTTAGTGTGTGTATATTTTTGTTGTTGGTTAGTCAAATTCTGTTTTTTGAAATGTGTGCCGAAAAGCGTGTGTATATTGTGTGGTGTGAATTGCATTTGGTGTATGTACTGATGATGTTGCTGAAGAGAATGCAAAAAGATGCAATAACTTGTGATATTTTTTCTGTGGTATATCATCTTCTTGGTGATTATGGATCTTGCATCATATTGGGTTCATATATAGAATTCCGTTGCTGGCTTGTTAATACGTGAAATGCGTTCTTAAATGTGTATGCATGAGGTGCATTTAAATTGTGAATAGCAGAAAGATGTGATGCTGTTGAGTAGAGAATGAAGAAAGATGTGATCTGCATGATTATTTTTTGCTCTTATTCTTCATGTGATTTATATGATCTTGCTTCATACCCGACATTTATATAATCTTGCTTCATACTGGACGCCTATATACATTTGTAGTTGTTGTCTTGTTAAATTAGTAAGTGTGTGCTTAAAGTTTCATCTCTGATTTGGGTTTAGAGCCTTCTGCTACTTAATAATGGCTAATTGTTTTGAGTTGTTTGTGATATTTAGGGCCTGGGTGTTCATCAATTGCCTATGGGCTGGCTGAGGAACTCGGACCATTCCATATCGAGACGGATGGGAAGACCCTTTATTTGAACCCTTATTCTTGGAACAAAGGTAAATATGTTGCAGTTTTGTATGGTTGAAACTTGAAAGAACGATATAATGTTCTGTTTTTTTTCATCGATAATAATTATTCCCTCCAAGAATCAGAAATTTGTTTGTGCTGATTTCATCAGTATATATGTTCTCTGCTTTTAAACATATTTCTGAGGAATTTGAAACTTCATATTCCCCTTAGAGATTCAGATGTGGCAAAGGTTGTTTCAACATTTTGCATATATGTCAGTTCTCCACCAATTATATAAAGTTGTGTTCATTTGAATTATAGATGTTTACAAGAAACTGATTATTTGTATGTAATAATTAATGCCTATTTGCTAAGAGCAGAGCTCCATGCACACTTTACTTTTCTTGATTAACTAAAGCTTTCGCCATATGTTACTAAATCTAAACATTTTCAGTATCTGGTCATGAAACTGCAGTTTAGAAATTCTATCTCTGCTCCATTTTTATAACCATTCTTCCATTCTTTTCCTTTCTGTGCCGTGTCCATTTTATCCATTTCCCAATAGTAGTTAAAATGCGCTTTCATTTATCAGCTCCGAGTCTCCGAGAGAGTAGTGAATCAATTAAAATTGGCATTTTATTTCTCAAAGAATACAAAACTGTAGTCTGTAGAGAGTAATTGGCATATTTTTGATGATGGCATGATGCTTCTCGTTTTTCAGTGGCAAATGTATTGTTCCTCGACTCTCCTGCTGGAGTTGGTTTTTCATATTCTAATACTTCCTCTGATTTATTAAGCAATGGAGACGAAAGAACTGGTACCATTTCTCCTTCATATTCTATCACGTCATATTTTTATATGTTGATGCAGCGTTATGATTGCAATTTCTGTTCTTGCAGCTGCTGATAGCCTAAAATTTATTCAAGGATGGTTAAAACGTTTTCCACAATACAAAGGAAGTGACTTCTACCTTTCAGGAGAAAGTTATGCTGGTAGATTATAGTAATTATAATCAATTTAGAGATCAGCAATAGCGTTCTTACCCATTTAATAATACATTATTCTCAACTGTTATTCAGGACACTACGTTCCTCAGCTTACCCATGCCATTGTGGAACACAACAACAAAAACGGAGAAGAAGCTATCAATCTTAAGGGCTTCATGGTATTCTCCTCTTGATATTTAGACCTATAAGGGATTTGTGTGCTCATGTGGAATCAATCTTGAAATTACGTCTTTGCATGCAGGTCGGAAATGCTCTGACAGATGATTTTCATGACCACTTTGGAGTGTTCCAATTCATGTGGTCTGTTGGCTTGATCTCTGATCAGACCTACAAGCAGTTAAATATTCGGTGTGACTTCGAGTCGTTCGTACACACCTCAGAAGAATGCATCAAAGTTCTTGAGATTGCTGATAGAGAAGTTGGAGACATTGATATGTACAGCATCTATACTCCTCCATGCAAGGCAAATATGAGTAGATTAAACCGTCTTTGGAGAACAAAGACAGTAAGTTTTCCTCTCTTCGCTGTTCTCTTCTACTTTTTAACTATAGCAAGATTAGTAGTTGCAATCATTTGAGGCATTATATGTTTATTTAGATTTATTAATAGTATTTATTTTCTTTATGTAGAAGGTCGGTCTTCTCAGAAGAGCATACGACCCCTGCACAGAGAAGCATTCGACTCAATACTTCAATCTTCCTGAGGTTCAAAAGGCTCTTCATACTCATAGCATGAACTCCCGTTGGGAGACTTGCAGGTATGAGATCTATACTTTGAATAGGATGTCGTTGAGCTCTAGACACCCGTATTTATTTTTGTCTTGTTAAAATGCATCATTAATGATTAGTGGTAAGAGGCCGATCATATCCTGCATTCTGGATTTCAAATATTCCCTCCGTCTATGAAATTTTTTTCCACTTTGCCATATCCGTCTGTCCAAAATAAAATTTCTCACGTGAAACTTGCCATTTAAATTTTAAGGTAACATATTGACCACCAACCACTTAAAATCAAACAGTCAAGTGGGACCTAGAAATTCAACTCGCTACACATTCACTACTCAAGTCAAAACACATTATTAAAACTTAAAACTCATGCAGAGTCAAAAATGGAAAAAAATTTGTGGATGGAGGGAGTATCAATCATTTCCAATTTTCCGTTGGATTTACTAGATTTTCCTTTTGATTTATTAAAGATAGATCTTGTATTGTGATTGCAGTGACGTGGTTGGTGAGAACTGGCAGGATTCTGCTAAATCAATTTTGAATATCTACCGTGAGCTCTTAAATTTGGGGCTTCGTATCTGGATGTTCAGGTAATTCTTTCTCCATCCCCATTCTGCCACTTTTTAGAACAGAGTTACTTAACATGCAACCGAACAATTCTTTTGTCTTTGAATCTCCATACACATGAATAGAACGAACAACAGAGTTCTGTTCAAAGTTATGTGAATATGAGGAAATATAACCTCAGGGTTTCATCATATGCTTGCTTTCTTTCAGTTTGAAGCAGGATACCTTAGTTCTAGTTTCAGCTGTATCAAACCTAAGGTGCTCTTTAACATTGTGGTTGCTAATCCTTGAGTGTAGCACTAAAAGGGAAATTAGTCCAACAGTTCCAATAGACACGATGCTGAACTAGGCTGATATGGACGAAATGTATCAAAGAGAGTTGTAACTATTGAGAAACATCTTAAGAATTGGCTCCATTTTCTTTAATCTTTCTTCCTTCCTTCCCAACCCTAGGTATTTTTGTATGCCTTATTGATTATCATCGTGTTGCTACAATGGTTAACCTAATTACTAGAATAGTTCGTTGAACCCATATGATACACTGTTTGAACTTTCATTACAACAGTGGCGACACGGATGCTGTAATTCCCACTACATCCACCCGCTACAACATAGATGCTCTAAAGCTTCCGACAGTTTCCCCATGGCATGCTTGGTATGATGATGATGGTCAGGTTAGTATCTTTAGATTCAAATTTTTTAGTCCTGTTTTTGTTTTGTTTTTTTTCCTAGCACTTGATGACTGAATTTGTGCATAAAACAGGTAGGGGGATGGACAGAAGAATACGAAGGCTTGACGTTCGTGACAGTGAGAGGAGCGGGGCATGAGGTACCGTTGCATAGGCCGAAGCAAGCTCTAACACTCATCAAGACGTTCCTCTCTGGGAAGTCCATGCCACGGTTGGAACTGGTGAGTGATTTGTAGTTCTTTCTTTACTGGGAACAAGGCTCACTTGTGGAGTTGATGGATGACGATGCATAAGATCTTGCTGTGTTTTACTTCAGCGCCTTCGAACCTCATTTGTGGAATAGTTGCTAATAATTCTTGTGCATCAATCTAGACTGTTTCTTGAGTGACCTTTTCGGTTTAAGCTTTATATGCTCTTCAGTCGCAATATTTTCACAAACACACACACAGAGAGCGAATTGAACATAAAGGAGAATCAGTAAAATAAGGTTTTGAGACAATTACAAGTTGGGGAAGGTTAAGAATATATCAGTATTCTTTCTGTACAAAAGAAGTATATAGCTGCAATCAAATCCAAAATCCAAAGCACAATTCACAAATAATCCAGTCATCTTCATCAATCACTGTCAATAAATTGAAAAGAAAGACGATGGCAAAGTCACTCTTACCCACACAATATACAGACATCAACTCAATTACCACATCTCAGTAGCTTTTTCCATCACAACCAAAAGTGAAGCATTGCCTGCACATATATTCATCAATAGATTTAGTCACACAGCTTCAATGGTGTGTGTGAGAGAGATAGAGATACAAAGATTACCTCCGAGAGAACAACCATATCCAAGGATGTTTCTTGACCCGAAGAGGATGATTTATTCTCTTTCTGCTTAAAACTCCTAATCTCATCATGCAACAAATCCACTCTCTCTTTAATCTCATGCAACAGTTTCAGTTCTTCCCCTCTCTCACTACATTCCACAACCTCAGATATCCCCTTATCCCGAGCCATCGTCGAAGAACTGAACCCGGAAACCCCGGATGCAGGAGGTACAATGACCAAACGGCACTCAACATCACCACTCACGCGGCACAACTTCTTCTCAAAGCTGCTCCTACTACTCGACTGTAACACCCTCCTGAGCCACCCGGATTCATCGTAACCCTTCTCAAGCCCCTCGCTCATTTTCTTGATTCCATCCTTCCCCATTGATTCACATGACTTCGAGCTCCCTTCAGCTCGTGGCACCTCAAACACGTCATGAACGCTTGTTGAACACTTGGCCTTGTCACTTCCTTCCATCACACCTAACTCATTCCTTGCAGAGCACGACGGATCACATGAACTCCCTCTACTTACACAAGAAGAAGACAATGGGGCAGGGCGCATTCCGCTCCTAGAATTCGTATGGTTGATGCTGTCTCCGGCGATCTCCTTCACCCTCTCATCCAATCTCCTTATCTTCTCCCAATAGCTATCAATCTTTTTCTCGGAATCTGAATCCTTCCCACACATTTCCTCAACCATTCTTCCCTCCACAACACCACCATCTCTATCCCTCTTCCCCCTACGCGGCATAGGCGCAGAATGCCGCCTCCCTAAGTCCCCGCCGCAGGCCCCCGCTTCACCAGCCGAGCCCCCCTCATGCCTCTGCAAGAAACCATCAAGAAACTTGAGCCCACCATAGCCATGATCATCATCAACACAACCCAAGCTCAACAACTTGTACTTGTAAGCCTGCACTTGGTAATCCAAGGCAGCCACCTCCATCTCTTTTTGGTAGATAGCATCTTCCACCATTGCCAACGACTCCTCGGCATGGCAAATCTTCTCCTCCGACAACCTCTTGTAGTGCTCCGCCTCCATCTTCACCGCTGCCTTCTCCCCTTGGAGGCGGAGGATCACCGCCAGTGCCTCGCTGGCTGCGGAGGCGGAGGCCTCCCTCTCTGCATCAAGCTCATTGTAAAGCTTCTGAAGAAGCTGTTGCTGTGCACACAGTGCCTCTTTTATACCACAAATCTCACCACCTTCAAATAAAGGAGTACTACCATCCTCATCATCACCCATTGGATTCCGACACATGTAAACACTCTCCAATCTGATAATTCAACAGAAATTTTTCAAGAGAATTAAAAAACAAAACAAGAAAATCGAATCAGCCCATTTTCGACATGATTGAGCCGAACCCATGTTCAAGAAACTCAGAACCTTTGCCATATAAGTAGTTCTTACCTTAATCTTTGCAGCAAAAAAGAAATGGACAAAGAGTGATTTGGATTGAAATTCAACCCTTTCGAGCCCAACTCCTCCTCTACCTTCAAGGACAAGAAACTGCAGTTTGTTTCTTGCAAGCATCAAATTTTGCAGAGGTATAGTATAGGAGGTATACGCTAATGAAAACTGAAGCGGAAAATATGCATATATACGCGTCGCGTGTGTGAAGTGGGAGAAAACCAATGAAAAGTAACAAGATTTTCTGGAAAGTTTTTTGAAGTTGAGGTATGGAAGAAAAACAAGAATGCCCAGAAAACGAAAATGAAAACTGCAACTCGATTGTTGTAACTGTTTATAAATTTGTCTTTTACGGAAAGAAGAAGAAGAAGAAGGAAGAGTGAAAATTTTAATAATCTGTTTGCTATTAATTCATGCTGTAAATGCTATTACATGTAAATACGTAATGCATATATACGTATAATATAATGTACAGACACGCGCGCGCACGATCATGATTGCTTCTTAATAGTTCGACATGTTTCTGAAAAAAAATTAAAAATAAAATTATTATCTTCAAGCAAGCTCAGTATTTACTTTTGTGAGAAGTATAGTAGTAATAGTTTTGCATTAATTCTGTGTGTAGGTTATTTAAAGGCAAAAGAACATGGATAATTGCAACAAATCTAAACTTTTTTGCGTTATGATATTTCAATTTAGAGTGAAAACGTAAGTTTTATAAATCAATAAAAATTCAATTGATATTACGACATTTCAATTTAGTGTAAAATACACGCCAAATATTTCAATTATTGTCAATGCTTTTAAAATTGAACTTGAATTGCAATTGAAAATATTGACATGGAGAGTGTTCTCAACCAAGTTTAGGATATAACCTATTTAAAATCTCTTATTTTTCTTTTCATTATTTTTCTAAAAGATGTGAGTTTTTTTTTTTTTTTTTTTCTATTTAAATACATTCATCTAATATTTATTAAAATTCATATCGTAAATCGTACCGACAGAAGACACTTGTATGAGATTGGCCATGGAGTATTATACACCAGGTGATGAAGTTGTTTTGTTTGTTGGCTAGTTTTGCCATGCCCACATTTTTGGATTTTTTTTGCCGTAACTTCAATTCAATTTGGAAACGTTGATAATTGAAATAAAATGTATTGTTTTGGTGGATTGAAAAAGTCGTAAAATAAACTAGAAAATTCAGAAAAGTTGTGTATATTAATACAAAAGTACAAAAAAAAAATCAAGATATATAATAAACCAAAGTTTTGAGATATGTTGTGTATTGTGATGCAATTATTCCAAAAAAATTATAGCGCTAATTACATATTATATATACGCAATGATTATATTATATATATACACAATTCATATATAATTGGTTCTAAAAAATGGATATATAAATAATTTTGTGCTTTTTCTTGTATGGAGCAATCAACAGTCTATGGTGGAGGAATAAGCCCTTCACATCAAGTAATAATTAATAAATCTTGCGCTTAAATTAACAATAATATATATATTTGGCTGATTCTGATTTGCGAATCCCAATTCATGTTGCTCTAGTCAACATCTAAGCTGAGCCAATAATAATTTTACTTCAATTAATTTATGAAAAAAATATATAATTTCCTCATTTGAATAAAAGATTTAGTTATTATTTTCAATTTTCAATTTATTGGTAGATGATAAATGTGACTTATTTTTGTCTAGATGATATTTAAATGGGTAAATTTAGTGATAGATATTATTATATAATTAAGTGTAAGATTATGAGATTATATTCTGAACTAATGGAGATTATTTGTACTTATAATGTGTAACATTGTAATTATTTATAAGATAAAAAGTTCAAATAGTCATCGACACCGATTGTTTTTGTCGTTCTTTCTTTTTTTATTATTTTTAATGTCTCTGTCTATTATATATATATATATATATATATCACAATTTTCGTTTTGTACACTAGGAATTATCATAATCTAATTTATAATATATTACGAGAACACTTTTTCTAGTGGTAGCATAATTGTACTTAAGTGAATTAAATTATAAAATGATTTTGTTTTTGGTCGACACTGCATTGAGTCACTTGATATTCACCAGATTGACAATTGGTTAAAATTGCAACACATTGCCTCATTAATCATGGTTAAATCAACAAGATATTAAACTAATTATTAAATCTAAAAGTTTCAAAAAAAAAAAAAAACTGGACTTTTTTCTACCCTTTTAGACAATTCTTTAATCCATTAATACACATGTACCAAACGCCCAAAAATAATACCTAGAGTAGGATATTCTATTAATCTAGATTTAGAAGATGAAATTACAAAATTATTCATTTTTTTATTTTGAATGCATTTATAATGAGATATTGACAAAATTAAGATTTGTTTAAAGATTAAATATCGATCAAAAAATAGTTATCTTTACTATCACACGCGCGCACTCATGTATTCGTATTCACATTAATGTATGTAATAATGCATATCACTATCCAACAAAAATATATAAACATTTTATTAGTAACTTGTATCTTTATGTTGCGTATTTATTAAATAAATAAAAAAGTGAAAGAATATTATACAAATATAATTTAAGTTAATCGCGTGATACCCCAAAAGATAAAAGAAACATTTTCTTTCTCTTTTATGATATGATCATTTCTTCTTCAACTTTGACATTATTGTGCACTCTTCTTTCTAAGACACATATTTGTAATAAAGAATTAAAAGTAGTACTAATTGATTGATGAATATAATTAGACGGCCCCATTTTAAAATAATCCTATTATAGTGTGAAACTTTAATGAAAATATTTAAAAAGTCAAATGTGGGCCGATTCCAACGGCTAGGATGAAGTGTGGGGTCAACCTTTGGCCGACCATGGCGCCTATTCAGACAGCAAATTACACTATGGATTTAGGCTCCACTGTGAGGTAATATACTAAGTATGAATCATGTTTGATTTCTAAATATTATATGTATATTATTAAAATTTTAATTTTGGTTGACCTATAAAATTTATTGTGCAAGGGTTAAGGTTTGTCATGTGGAGCTTGAGACTTATGACTTATGATTACTATTTAAATGGCAACAATAACATATTTGTCCCTAGGACAGAGGTCCCTATAACGGATCATCCCTTTATGGTCCAATTTTATTCAGATGGGTCTCTGAAGTCGATTAGTTGTTGCTTTAATCCTCCCTTCTAACGGCCGTTTAACGTGCTAATTAAAATAATTTTTTAATTTTGATTATCAACATTCAACATGGCAATAATATCAATTATAATCATATATACAATTAGCATGCCAATATTATTGACGACGATGCAAGCTTGGAGAAGTTTTTGCAACGCCGCCGAAGGCGTCGCCCATGCCGTTGTTGTAGGAGGCAGTGGCGCCGGCCTTGCTTAAGCGGAGGAGCATAGCTATGAGAGCTCGGTGAGGAATGCGACGAAGACGATAGTTGCGATCCCGAGGGTGAGGCCGAGCACTTTCATGGTGTCAGGAAGGGCCATGATGACAACGCCGATTATGGTAGACAAGTTGAACATTGGGGCCCCGGTGAAGGAGACACCATTCATTTCTCCATGGGAGAAGATGTTGCTCGCCTCCTCCTCCGCCTTCTTGCTCTTGAGCAGAGGGGTTTTCTCGTCGGTGATTTGTACAGACACTGCATCCTTCCTATGCTTCTTGTGCGAGCTCTTGAATTTCTTGAGGGTTTTGGTCGTCATGGGGTGAGGATTTTGCAGAGGTTGAATCTTGGGAGGGGAAGAGATGATGATGCAGAAAAACAATTACTTCAAACTTGTAAATTATGACTAGCTTGTTTGTTTTTCGTGTGCAATAACTACTAGCAAATGCTTGTTCACTATTATCTACTTGAAATAAAGAAAAGAAAAGGAAATAAAAAAATTATTTTACTTAACAATGTTAAACGACTGTTAGAAGCGAGAGTTAAGTTGCAACAACTTATTGACTTTAGGACATTTAAACAAAATTGGACCATAAGGGGTTATCCGCCATAAGAGTCTCTACCCCAGGGGCGGATATGATATTTTTCCCTATTTAAATTGAATTGAATACTCTATCTAAATAAATATTGATGGAGAAATTTTCTGGATGCAAGTATATATACATATAGTATGTAATAAGATATAGAAATGGTTAATTAATGTAAAAATTTTGACCTTTAGGTTATTTTACATTTCAAATTTGACTTTGTAATTGATTCAATTACAATATATATTTAGAGGATTTTCAATTGCATCGCGTTTTATTTAGCACATATTTTGTAAATTGTTCAATATATATATAGAGGTGAATCTTCAAGACACAACCTACACAAAAATGTATGTTGTGAAAATTGCTGCATGGGAGATGATTCTGATTTCAAGTTAGTATTGTGCACATCTTGTTCATATATTTAAAAGAATTTAGTCATTAAATTTTATGCAAATTTTGTTAATATTAGGGGAAGAATATGGGTGATACCATTTTAGGGTGAAACATATATATCTCAACAGGCTTGAAATGAAAACTAATATTATTAGAAAAAACATAATGTGCATGTGTTACCTGATGGTTGAAGAGTTAATGTTAGATCAAAAGGTCTCAAATTCAAGTTTTGCGTTGCGTGGCGCGATCATAAAATTTAAATTTAATCTAATTACTTAAAAATATAAGAAGTAATTTGTAAGCCAAAAATAGTCTCTTAGATGAAGACTACTTGTAGAAATAAATCTATGAGATTGGGTACCAATGGATACCCGACCTTAATGAGCTAGTTATGAAGATGAAATATTAGGGTTTGAGGTAGGTACATAATTTTGCATTTATACTGTGTTGGGTTCGGGACAAGTGCGAAACATAAATTATATGTATAAAAATATTTTTTATATATGATTTTTCAAATTTTCATAAAAATAAGATAATGAACGTGGAATGTCTTCAACTTTTCAATATTTTATATATACTTTTTTACTGTGCAATTTTGTAATTATTTTTCTTAGAAAATCATATTTTTTTCTCAAACAATTACTACTTTTTTCTTAAAAAAAATTGATTGGGAACCCCCTCCAGTAATGATATAAAGGTGAATATAGAGGTTAATTTTTAAAAACGAGAAAATTATATCCATCCTAAACCATTGTCATCGTAAGTGATTGATCTTATATTATATAGTCCAACTTGTAGCATGCATTCTTAATTTACGCTCTTACTTTTCTTTCTATATCGATGATACAATATGATGCAATGATAAATATATTGTATCGATATTGAAAAACTTGACTACAAAGAAAAGTGAAGAAAAAAAAGGTGAATATATGAAAACAACTTCTTACCAAACCTCACAATTTGGGATAAGTACAGATAATAATAAATGGAAGTTCAAATCACAGTTTCATTTTGATATATAGGTTATAAACCTTTTATGAAACATATTTTGGATGAAATGAAGTTAATGTTTTATTTTTAATCCCGCATTTCATGTTACACAATTAAATTTATTATTTTAAATATTTATTTTCTAAAACAATTTTTTTAATAATATAATAAATCATAATTAATAATTATTTAAAAAATTAAAATTATATACCTTATTTTTTTAATTTATGAACCCTAAACACTACAAAAAAAATATTTCATGATAAAGGAATAGTGACAGAAAAATTTTCTGTTTCTAAATTGTAATGAATTAACAACGAAATTGTTATGGAATTGTTGTTCAATTTTTAGTAACAAAACTAGTGACGGAATAATCCGTTATTAAAATTTAGTAACGGAATTTTCCGTTATAATTTTGTTACTAAAATTGAAGAAACCATTTTAGAAACGGAAATTCCATTACAATTTCGTTGTTATATAGTAACGTAATATATTTCGTTGTTAATTTTTTTTTATCAACCATCGATATTATTACGAATAAATCTGTTACAAATTAGTTACTAAAATTTTTAGTAACGAAATTTCTTATTTTAGTAACGGAAAATTTAGTTGTTAAATTAATTTTTTTTATAGTGAAAATTCAATTAAAAATGATATTAAATGTTAAAAAAATATATATATTCTATTTGGTAGGATGAACCTTAGTATTAAACGTAACATTTAAGTAAAACATAAAAAAATTAAAATTGAAAAAAATAAATAAATATGAGACCTGAGACATAAAAAAATAGATATTAGATCTCATAGGATTTTGAATACTTAAAAAATCAATAAATAAATAAAACCTCTTCTCCTTCTTTGTTATCCAGATATTTGGAGACCACGATGGAGACTAAAACAAAATGACTATTATAGATACAAAAAGTTATGCAAATAATAATTTTCAGTCTATACATATGTACGATTATACCAATATTTTGTTAATTATGAAATAATATAATATAATTAAATCAATAAAAAAAATTTGATCACAACCGTCTATCTTTAATATTGTCCAAGATTGTTTCCTATTTTTCTGAAAAATATCATTTCTACATGATATTTTCTAGTACTTAAAGGTCCAAAAATGATGCTACCTACTCCATAATTATAAGAACTCTTTAGTACAATCATGAATTACAAGCATAAAATATTTTCATTTTTTCTTACTTAAATCAATTTGATTAGTGAAATTAAAACATGATACTTAATATGCATTGAATGTGATAATTGAATTTCATGAACTAGTTTCAATCCACCAAATCCAACAACCAACAAGTTAAATCATCAATTCGTGTAGCCATTTACATACCATATTTTATTTATACACAACCACTTTGCAATTGTGGTAATATAAATACCATACCTACTAGCCTCTTAGAACCATAATGTTTTTATTTCTAACATATTTCTTTTATTCTTGAAGGTATGTAATTATAATACTCCAAATCTTTATGTACAATGCTTAAAAATCATGAGGGAATAATAGACCTCCTGGAATTGGAATTCATGTTTATTGTTTATATAGATTATACCGATCAATTTGATAGAAATAGTTTCAAAAGGAAAAAAAGAAACAGCTTTTACATGCTCATAATTGTAGCCCAAGTACTTTGATAATTGGCCCAACAATGAGTATATCCCTACCGGTAGGCGGGTACGAGAAAAGAAAATCGGGATGGATACGGGCTTCTGGTTTGTGTATTTGTGTACCCGAATCGAGTACGGGTCTATAAATATTTCAAAAAATTATAATAATAAAATAATAGATATCGAAAGAGTTTTCAATTTTTAAATTTTTTTATATACAACTATTTTATTACGCTAGTAATTATTTTTTATCTAAAAAGTAGTACTCCTATTCGCTCCCGAGTAATTCCCGTCTCGTATTCGCTCCTATTTAAACGGATATGAAAATGTTTATGAGAGTTAATTTTTGAAACATGTGTGAAAATAAAAAAGTAATGTATGTTCCAAACCCGCTATTGCCATCCCTAGCCCTAGGCGTCTCTCTATAAATTAGTTGAACATAAATTAATTCTGATGAGTGATGATGGAAGCAATGATTTTTTTATTTATATAATGAATATCATAAAATGTGTATATTACAAATATTAAAACTGCATGACCTTAGATTTTTATTGATTTCCATTAAGAATATTAGAATATTGTACTTATAAAGATAATATATGAGAACAATTGTTGCTCCATCTGTTCCAATAAAAATCGGTTATTTCAATGTGCATCCTCTCTTTATAAGTGATGCGTTCAAAAAAAAATTCAACTTTTTAAAGTATAGATTGTAAGTATGGGATGAAATCTAGGCGGATTCCGGAATCGTATCCAATCGGAATCTAATTTGGGATGAAAAATCGGTATCTGATCAAATTCTAATTCGAATCCGAAAATTTGAATTTGGATCTGGGATCCAAATCGGATTACATAATATCCGAACGTATCCGAAATTTCCCATATTTTGTCAGATATTATCCGCATAACAAATTCGAATATCCAATGTAGGGTGAAGAAGAAATGGACAATGATAAGGATTGATGAGGATCCGAGAAATGAAGCCTCCATTTTATATTCAATAACTATGTTATTTTATTTGATATCACTTCATGTCAAAATTTGTATGATACATTTATGGTTCTTAAATTTTGCAAACTACTTTTTGTCGATTTTAAATCTTGAATTATATTTCAAGATGCATATTTCATTATTTAGATACTTTTATGTTTAATTGTTTAATTTAGTTTGTACTTTCTTCATCCTAAAAATTGTATTCTTTTAATAGATACAATTTTTATAATTTGTATTGGTTTTTCTATGAAATATTGTGTCACAATTTTTGTATGAAATATATTATCCGATTATATTTATTCGAATCCGACCCGTATCTGTACCATATTTGTTCCGTGTTCGTATCCCGAATATTCCGAATTCGTATCCGAATCTGACTTTTCCGTATCAAAATCCGAATTCGAGAAAAAAATACGAGTTAGGATACGGAATAAGCATTATCGGTATCCGATCCGATCCGTTTCCACCCTAGTTGTAAGTTGTATCACATCTTTTACTGTTTACACATTTTTTATGTACAAAATTTGTGTGTTTTGTTTTGGTATATTTTAGATTGTAAAGAAAAATATGAAAAAAAATTCAAGCATGCAAATGAATTAAAAATTGGGTTATTAATGCAGGGCCAGTCAGAAAAAAAATAGGAAAAAAATAGTCAAGTAATCATAAATATTCTTTTAAGTTGAAACAATTCAATCTAACATAAAGTTCATTTACTTCGTGAATTACTATCTTTTTTATAATATCAATCACGTTGAAAATAGTCATAACATTGAAGATTTTAAATTTTGATTGTAACTGCTTTCGCGACAATTTTGCTTATCACGTCAATGATTATTAAATAATTAAAAAATTTTATCTTATTTTGAATTGATGTAGTATTTTGTATGAATTATACTACTATTTTAATTAATTATTGTAGTATAGTATTGTTTATTTAAATAATTATCATAATTTTATTATCAATTTTAGTATGGTTAGAATTTATTTTAGAAAATAAAATTGATGGATCAGAGTTATACTCGCAGACCCGGTGTATCTCATGGATCTGAATACATATATCAATTTTTAAGATTTATTTAATCTAGATTGGACCTGAACCAAGCAAAATCCGACACATTATCATCACTAGTTTTGATTCTTATAAAAAATCACGTAAGAAATGAGAAATTTTTAATCATTCATTTTAATAAATAAAAAGATTGTGATTTTTTTTTAAAAAGAAAATTAAGTTTCATTTACAAACCAATTTACATATCCTTATAATAACGAAATATTTATATTAAATTTAAATAATTAATTATAGATGGTTAAAGAATATGTATTTGTCAGAATATTTATTAAGTTATTTTGTAATATATAATATATAATTTAGAAATTTATTTATGAGAGAAAGTTGTGTCAGAGATTGATATAATTTATATATGAATTATAAATTAATATTATATTCAAGAATAATAATTATAATGTTCATCTCCCATTAACGGATTACATATATATATATATAAATTATTATTATATGGTTTAACCATATTATCCAATTAACTTCCATTAGGGTCTTTTATAAATAAATAAATAAAATTTTAATTGGTTAATTTAAATAATAGTACTACTTTCTTCTCGAGCAGTTTATTAATAGGTTTCATCTATTATTTTTAATCTATATTTATCTTAATAAGGGTAACCATTTTTAGTAATTCTAATTTATGTTTTTTTTTCAATTGTATAAATTAATTGTCAATTATATAAAATATAATTAATCATTAATGATTTGTTTGAATAAATATTTACTGAAACCGTTATTAAACTTTTATGACTAATATTAATTTTTTAAAAATTTTAGTTTAGGCAAATTTCAATTCTATTAAGAACTTGAAATTTATGTTATTAAAAATAAAAATACTCTTTAATTTTGATGATAATTATATAAAATATCTAATTATTATAGAAATTAATTGTCAATTAAAAAGAAAGGAGTACCTTTTTTTTTTTTTTTTTCAATCAATAACATTACTCAAAACTTGTTTACATACTACTCCCTCTGTCCCACTAAATTAGACCCATTTGTATTAAAATAATACACTCATCTACTTTTTAAATGGGTCTAATTTAGTGGGACGGAGGGAGTACTTCATGTTAGTATTGATTGTTTAAATCATTTTTTAATTATTAATAAATTTAAGCTTTGAATGTTAGTCAATTCAAGTTTCAAATTCGTACATGAAGAGTAAAGACTTCAATTTACTTTATTTAAAACATTACTTCCTCCATTTCACCAATTTAGTCCATCTTTCTGGATTGGAACATTCCACAAAAGTAATCTCATTTTCATTTTTAACAAATTTTATAACTAAAAAGTAAAGGTATTAAAGTAATCTTAAAAATTAAGTAAAACAAAGTAAAATATTGATTTGCGTGTAAAAAGAGAAGAGGAACTACTTTCATGAGATGAATGGAGTATTTAAGATTGTCGTGACAAGCACAATTTACCTTATTTAAAATATAAATGGAAATATCTTTTAATTACGATGATAATAGCTTAGTGTATAAATGGAAATATCTTTTAATTTCTGCACTCCCCCTGTTCATGGTTTTCTTGATTTTCTTAAATTGTTTAACAAAGAATGAAATCATCAAAAATGTTGAGAGTTAATAGAAATATTTATATTTTTATATGAATTTACAAGTTAAAATATATTTTTACGAGTTACAAACAATTATTATATATAATATAAAACATAAAATTGAAATAAAGGTAGAAAAAATGCATAAAAATATTAATTTCAATTTTGATTACAAATTTCATTTTTAAATTCTAAATTTATTTTTATATATTTTATAATTTTTTGCACCCTTTCAAAAAATTTTGGACTATTCAGGAAATTTGCACCTAGGAACAAGACCACGATTTAAAATTTCTCATTTCAGAATTCGGGAGTCCGAAGTCATGATAAGGACTATAAAATTAAAAATTTTCAAAACTGAAACTTCTTGACGGATGCCCGATCTTAACCTAATTCTCACTCCTAACTATTTGATTTAATACTCTAAAGAAGTAGTTTTGTATTAATAAATTCTATTATGAGAATATATATTCATAATAATCCCATGACCTAAATTTTCAAGAATTAATTAAAGCACTTTCATCATTTATTTATGAAAAAAAGTATAATTTGTAATTCTATTTTTCATTTTTTCTAGAGAGATTTGAGACAAGAAAAAATTGTAAAATAATTATTTAATCATCTTTGAAACGAGCATTGTTTAGCCTCTTTTTATTCGTCTAAACTCGTGTTTTCCGTATCTTTATTCGTGTTATTTTCCCTTGATTGCATGATGTTTTGGCTCGATTTATATTTTAGGCCCACTAGCCTAAACGAGTGTTGAAGTTGGAAAAGAAACGAGAAAAGATCGAGAAATGATGAAAGTGTGAAGAATAGTACCGAGAGCACTAATCAACGGTCGCATAGCCCTAAGCGGTCGCGTACTAGGTGATGCGCACCACGGCCGAGCCTTGGCTGAGCCAGCGCGCGGGAGGCCAGGATGCCAGGGTCAGTGGTCGCTGACTACCCAGCTAACTTGGGCCTGACACAACAACCTCGAGCACGGAATGCGGAACCACCCGAGTCAGCGGCCGCTGACTGTGAGCGGTCGCTGACCAACCCTCTCGGCTATATATACTCGGTGAGTTTCTCATTTCATGAACATCAAATTTGGCACGTTTTTTAAGACCCTTTTCGACACCACTTTTCAGCACTACTTCTAGATGTTTTCTCTTCATAGTTTTAGCACGTCTCGACCTACATTCGAGGGTCGAGACTTTGATTTCTAGTTAGTTCTCTTTAGCTTTAGATTTCATACTCGAAGGTTAGCCAATTGCAATATTCCATTTCCAGATTTCTCTTGTGGATTCAAACCTTTTCTAGTTATTAATCAAGTTCGTTTCCTTTTTTATTATTCTGGCTTTCATTTATTGATTTCATTCGTTTAATTTTTTATGCTTTCGGTTTCTTATTTCATTTACGATTTCCAAATTTCTTTCCGCATTCTTTTTGATTTCGAATTCCAAATTACTTGCTTTCTTTTAAATTCACATTTCGGTTTCTTAGATATGTATTTTGTTTACTAGTTGCTTTCTATTAGATTATGTTTAATTTTCTTATTTATATTCTTTGCCTAGTTATATGTTAATCCTAAATTGTGTACAATTTAAGTTATCGCAAATTATTACGAGATCGATTGCACGTGGCAAGCTAACCCCGGTCGGATCTCGATGGAAAGCTTAACAGTGTGGTTCTGATCCTAAGTGTTATTAACATGAATGAAGGGAAATCCTAAACACTTTGAACCGGAATAAAACAAGACGGACAAGAATAAGATAAGTAACAAAAAATAAACATACAGGCGGGATTCCAGATTCAAGGGTCTAGAATCAAGAAATTCTATAACTAGTTAAATCATGCTCCTCCCTTCATGCTATTGTTCGTAAATTAAGGACTTCCAAAAAGTTAGTCTAACTAATCAATTATGTGTTCTCAATTAGACATCAATCAAAACTCTAGCATTAGATTACCCTAATAGGAGTTCCTCAACTACAAACAATAATCCGAAACTAATTAATGACTTCATAAAGTTTCTTAATCCTCTAACTTGCACATTCGAAAACTAAGTTGTAACTCTAACTTACGTACTCGAATTAAACAATGGAAAAATCAATAACAACCACGAATATGATTCATACATTCCCGATTTGGAATCATTGTTTGATTTAACCCTAGGTCTATATTGGAATCATCTCTCGATCTCAACCAATAAACGATAAATCAAAACGGTGATCAGGCGTTTTAAGTAAACAATCACAGGTAAATCAAAGGCATAAATCGAAGAGCAATCAACAACGAATTAAAAGAACTTCTAAACCTAAGCAGAGAAAGACAATCAATCCGTAGAACAATCGAAATAAGGACTAAGCAAGCTTATAAAGATTGAGTCTCGGATTGAGAGCCAAACTCGTCCTCAATCCTTCAGCCCAAGTAGAAATTACAAGAAAAAAGTACTAAACTAGAGTTCTAAGATTACAAGTTCGAGTTCTATTTTTGAGAGAGAGGAAGTTAGCCTTCCAAAATGGCTTGAAAAAAGCTTTAAAACTCGCAATTAACCGTCAGCCAGCGGTCGCTGGCTTTGCCTCTCTGTCCGCTGCTGCAGCACAGGCCCAGCGACAGCTGGCCTGTGCAAAATACGAAATTTTTGAAAGAAAAGAATTGAAGCTCGTCTCGATAGGAATCCGTAGCCGCAAACGGATCCAAATTTGGAGTTTTAATGAAGGAGAACGAGCCAAAATAAAATTATTGCGCAAAACGCAACAATTTTGCGTATGGTCATGCTCTCGCGTTCTTTTTCCTCTCGTCTTCTGCCCGTAACTCCTAGCAAGCTCCCATCCAGTTTCCTCGGCTTTGTTCGGCTTAGCACATACGGGATAATCGGCACCAATTCAGCTCCTATCCATTCTTCAATTCACCATCCTACAACAAAAATGAAAACAACAAAAACCGACGTAATACAAAATAAAAAGACACGAAAACAAAACAAACTAAAACCTAGACACGACGAAACATCAACTAAAAACACACCAAAAACGAGCTAAACAACTTCCCCACACTTAATCATTTGCTTGTCCTCAAGCAAAATCCAATCATCATGTACCGACTCAAATTAAAGATTAACACGCAAGCCCAACCTCCATGCATACCTTCACTTCAAGACTTAGACTAGACTCGATTCTCAATCCTATTCGGTCACTCAATCAAAGTGTGGTGTTGCCCATTACTTAGTTCATCAACATGCACACGATCATGATGTACACACATCTCACACCTCCCTATCATTCACATATTCGATTCTTCCTTTATTACGCCCTTCTAGTGTTTATTACTCTTTTTTTTTGAAGAGTTAATACAAGACTCTTTCTACTCTTTTTTTTAAGGGGAACCGAATACATAAACAATAGGGAGTAGTCACTCATAATCCGAATCATGATCGGTACACGCCAACTAGCAAAGCAACATGACCCACTACACGCCTTAATCACACAACCTAGCCCAATCAAGAACTGAAATCATCTAAGCCTACAACCATACATGCTCATACCCAGGCTCACATGCTAATAATCGATAGTCGTCAACACAAGGTAATTGAATAAGCAAGACAACGTGCATCTGATCAAGATTGGGGAAATACATGACCTCACACAATCACAACCACAAACAACGACATCACAACTCACATGCACAAACAAATCACAAACATAAACAACTCAACACAAATCACAAACACTAGAAAAAATGTACACGTTACAAAGCAACGACAGACAACACGAATACACAGGAACCTCTCCCCCACACTTAAGTAATACAATGTCCGCATTGCATATAAACCAAGAGGGAAAATAAGAGACTTCCTGTAGGATGATGAATTGTAGTCTTCAGTTGTGATAAGCCGAGATGCTACGTAAGAGTAATACGGTCGTCCATCTTTCACTGGTCCTCTGCTGGACTCCATATCAAGTTGGATTTACCTGTATTCTAAACTTCCATCCTCTCTGTTCCCAACTTATTTGTAAACTGTAGTACGTGGCGTTGTTGAGTCCAGACCCACTGTCCGATAAAGGGATTCAGTATTGGGCACGAGGAA
>JAPKLX010000218.1:270041-405944 GCA_026898415.1 Leonotis leonurus | reverse complement strand
CCCCAACGTTCTGTCTTGGGGAAGTCTGCAGGGCCAGCGGTCGCTGGGGGGCTAGCGACCGCTGGCCCCCATTGCTGCCTTGGGTGAGCGATCGCTAGGGTGCTAGCGACCGCTAGCCCCCAGTTCTGTCCCTCCTCATTTCTTGGCGCAGCGAGCGCTGGGGGGGGAGGCTAGCGCTCGCTAGGCCCCCGCTCTGTTCCTTCTCGTGCGAAGAGCAATTTCTTTCTTCCTTTCTTCGTCTTTTCGTCTCGTTTCTCCTCTCGAGCCTTATTAGCTCTTAATGTCGATCTTTCACCTACAAAATAGCAAATAACATACCCAAGCATCAACTTGATCGACAATATCAACCAATACTAATCCAAATTACGAGAGAAACTCGACCAAAAATGTATAAAACACTCTCTCTACTACATATATATATAAAACAGAAATAACTAAACATAAACTATACATAAGCAAAAACGTAACTAATAACTAAGGATACGATAAACGTGGGTTGCTATGTCAGATCTCGATGGAAAGCTTAACAGGGCGGCTCTAATCCTAAGTGTTATTAAAATAAGAAAAAGGAATTCCTACACACTCTAACAAAGATAAATGGGAGGAACAAGAAATAAAACGAAAACAATAAACAAAAATAAAAAGGTGGATTCTGGATCGAAGGGCCTAGAATTTACAAAACCTACAATTAATTAAAGCATGCTCCTCTACTCATGCTATTGTTCATTCATGAAAGACTTCCTAAAAGTTAGTCTAATTATTCACTTACGTATCCATAATTAGACAGAATCACAACTCTCGTATTAGATATCCATAATAAGAATTCCTCAATTACGAACAACAATTCGAAGTTAATTAATGGCTTCCTAAAGTTGCTTAATTACTAACTTTTGTATTTGACAATTAAGTTGTAATTCTAACCTACGTATTCGAATTACACAATAGGAAAATCAATAACAACCACGACTATGATTCATATGTTTCCGATTTGGAATCATTGTTTGATTTAACCCTAAGTCTATATTTGAATCATCTCTTGATCTCAACCAATAAACGAGAAATCAAAATGGTGATCAAGTGTTTCAATTAAACAAGCACGAATCGAAGAGCAATCAATAAAGAATTAAAAGAGATTCTAAACCTAGGGAGATGAAGACTATCAATCCATAGAACAATCGAAATAAGAATTAAACATGCTTATAAAGATTGAGTCTCAGATTGAGATCCAAACTTGCCTTCAATCCTTCATCCCAAATAAACTACTAATCTACCCTAGGAAAGCAAGTAAAACTAGTGTTGGAGAGCAGGAATTCGAGTACAAGAGTTGGGGGTGGTAAAAATGATTCCCAAAAGTGCTTTTAATCTCGTCTGCAACTGCCAGCCAGCGGCTGCTGGGAAGCCAGCGGTCGCTGGCCTCTGCTCTTTACCATTCTCTGCAGCTGCACCCCAGCGGGCGTTGACTAGCTTCATTGTTCCTTCGGTTCAGTTTTCCTCTTCGTGTATTCTTCGATTCTTCCCGCTCCACTTGGCTTTACACGCACAACGACAAATGTTCCACACTTAGCTCCAACCTCATTCCACCATCCTACATCCAAAGCACGAAAACACACGACCAACGTAAAAACGAATTAGAAAAGACACGAAAGTAAACAATCTAAACATTAGACACCAAAAAACAACAACCGAAAATATAACGAAAACATACTAAACAACTCCCCCTCACTTAATCATTTGCTTGTCCTCAAGCAATATCCAATAGCCAAGCATCGAATACATACCAATAATCAACATGCTAGCCCAACCACCATTCATACCTTAATACCAAAACTTAGACTAGATTCAATTCTCAACCGTATTCGGTCACTCAATCAATATGCAATGTTGCCCGTTACTAAGTTCATCAATATGTACATGATCACGATATACACACATCTCACATCTCCCCATCATCCACACATCCGGTTCCCCTAAATTTTAAAGTAAAATAAGCAAGTCCGCATACGGGTATGATAATTGGATCTAAACATCAATGGATCACATTGAGTGCCCCGATGTGGTTTCCCATACTCATTATCTATGATAAGTAGAGTAGAACCCACGGACTCGACTTGTCTCACTCATTTACGCCCTTCTAGCGTTTATTACTCTTTTTTTTAAGAGTTAAAACTCTTTATTCATTTTTTTTTATACAGGGGAACCAAACATATAGACTTGGGGAGTAATCACTCATAATCCTAATCATGATCACTATACATACCAATTAGCAAAGCAACATGCCCCACGTAACATCTCAATCACACAACCTAGCCCCAATCAAGAACCGAACCTAACTAAGTCTACCCACCTATCATAACACATACGGGGCTCACATGTCAACAATCAATATACATCAACACAAAGATATCGAATAAGCAAGTAGACATACAAATCATTAAGATGAGGACAACATAGACTAAAAACAAAAACATAATGAAAAGTACTAACACATGCAAGAAAGCAAACATACACCCCCCACACTTAAATCCTACTACGCCCTCGTAGTAGGAACTAAAAAAGAAGAGTAATGAGAACTTCCCTAATAACAAAGAGCCGAAAACAAGCCCAAAAGTCAGTTGATTCCTAGAGTTGATACATGCGTACAAAAACAATGAAAACATAAAATAGAACAAGTAAAGAAATAAAAAGGAAAACATAAAATAAAAAGAAAAGGAAAGAAAACTTATACGCCGGATCCTGTGGATCCTGATAGTCGGAATGCGGATGGAGGGAGGATTGGGTCCAGACCACCTCGACCATATCTCCTCAACAGAGGTGACACGTGTGTTGAGGGACAGAACTCAATTGTCGATCGAGGAGATTGTGCTTACCTGCAATTTAAGGTCGTTAGTAGACTATTTATTTATTATGCGAAGGAAGAAATACTAAGAGGGAAATAACAAAACAACGGAAATAAAAACAAATGTCATGCTCATTTAATTTCTCGAGCTCGACATGACATTCTCCTATGTGAATTACTTTGGTTGGAAACCGAATAATTCCCTAAGTCAAATATCTACACAACACAACAACAAAAACCAAAACATAGCATTCACTACACAAGAAAACAATAAAGAAAACACCAAAGGAAGAGCAATAACGAACAAACAAGACGATATGAAACAACACAGGACAAGACAAAAAGAGAAATAATGAACAACACAAAGAACACTCAGAATCAAAAACGCCTAAATCTTTCCCCGGCAACAGTGCCAAATTTGTTAACCCTAAAATGTGTACTCTAGGATCTCGCAAATTATACGAGGTCGATTGCATGTGGCAAGCTAACCTAGATTGGATCTCGATGGAAAGCTTAACAGGGCGGCTCTAATTCTAAGTGTTATTAAAACAAGAAAATGGAAATCCTAAACACTCAAACAAAGATAAATGGGAGGAACAAGAAATAAAACGAAAATAATAAAAAAAAATAAAAAGGTGGATTTGGGATTAAAGGGCCTAGAATTTAGAAAACCTACAATTAATTAATGCATGCTCCGCTACGCATGCTATTGTTCGTTCATGAAGGACTTCCTAAAAGTTAGTCTAATTATTCACTTACGTATTCATAATTAGACAAAATCACAACCCACGTATTAGATATCCCTAATAAGAATTCATCAATTACGAACAACAATTCGAAGTTAATTAATGGCTTCCTAAAGTTTCTTAATTACTAACTTTTGTATTTGACAATTAAGCTATAATTCTAACATAAGTATTCGAATTACACAATAGGAAAATCAATAACAACCACGACTATGATTCCTACGTTCCCGATTTGGAATCATTGTTTGATTTAACCCTAGGTCTATATTTGAATCATCTCTCGATCTCAACCAATAAACGATAAATCAAAACGGTGATAAGACGTTTTAAGTAAACAAGCACAGGTAAATCAAAGGCATAAATCGAAGAGCAATCAACAACGAATTAAAAGAACTTCTAAACCTAGGCAGAGAAAGACAATCAATCCGTAGAACAATCGAAATAAGGACTAAGCAAGCTTATAAAGATTGAGTCTCGGATTGAGAGCCAAACTCGCCCTCAATCCTTCAGCCCAAGTAGAAATTACAAGAAAAAAGTACTAAACTAGAGTTCTAAGATTAAAAGTTCGAGTTCTATTTTTGAGAGAGAGGAAGTTAGCCTTCAAAAATGACCTGAAAAAAGCTTAAAAATCCGTAATTAACCGTCAGCCAGCGGTCGCTGGCTTTGCCTCTCTGTGCAAAATACGAAATTTTTGAAAGAAAAGAATTGAAGCTCGTCTCGATAGGAATCCGTAGCCGCAAACGGATCCAAATTTGGAGTTTTAACGAAGGAGAACGAGCCAAAACAAAATTGTTGCGCAAGACGCAACAATTTTGCGTATGGTCATGCTCTCGCGTTCTTTTTCCTCTCGTCTTCTGCCCGTAACTCTTAGCAAGCTCCCGTCCGGTTTCCTCGACTTTGTTCGGCTTAGCATATACGACATAGTCGGCACCAATTCAGCTCCTATCCATCCTTCAATTCACCATCCTACAACAAACACGAAAACAATAAAAACCGGCGTAATACAAAATAAAAAGACATGAAAAATAAAACAAACTAAAACCTAGACATGACGAAACATCAACTAAAAACACACCAAAAACGAGCTAAACATTATAGAATCTCCAACGAATCATTTTTATTGCTTTCATGAACAAAGAATCGAATTGTCTTGCTAAGTCTTCCTTGATAATATGACTTGGCTTGACTTATCATTGCTAGATGACCTCGTTTTAAATTTCGAGCAACTCGAAACAATTTTAGTCGAAACATGACGGGTAAACGAGTTTTCATAAATTGTAACAATTAATAAAATTTATATTTGAGATTTATTTATTTTATTCATGTTTTACTTTACAATTTAAGAGTTTTATATAATTATTGTACTTAAATGAGAGTGTGCACGTCTATATATAACCTTATTCAAGTAATTAGCACCTATGCTATTACGAGTTTAATTAGTAAGCGATTTGGACAAGAATGAGTAGTAAAATAACTTTTATTAATGAGCTTTGAGAATATTAAAAACACAAATGAAAATATTGTATAAATTACAAATTTGAGTTTAAGACATAAATAAATGTTCAATATATCTATATTTCGGATATGATGAGATACTAAAATATGAAAAAGGATCAAACACATTATACAACAACTAATATATGATATGTTATGGAAAATTTCGACAAATTTGCTAATGTAATAAAAGTATAATTATTCACAATGTAAAGATTGAAGTGACTATTGTATCATTTTATTTGCATTTTATGTCACTATCTAATTATAATATTAGTCAATTAATAAAAATACAATTTATTATGTGAACTTCTAATAAATTGTTTTGTCATCATTTTCAACCTCTTTTTAGTTATTATGTTTTAAATGTTATACATTTGAAAATAAAATGATGTCAAATAATCTTATAAATTATACTCTCTCCGTCCACCATCTTTCTTCCCAATTTACTATTTTGATTTGTCCACTAAATTTCTTCTCACTTTTATTTCTATTTTTTGCAACCAGTTCTCCACTCACAACACATAAAGGTAAGTCTCATTCTTCACTCACTACACACTACACATCATTATTAATGTGAGTCACATTCTCCACCATCTACACATTGCATATCATTATTATTGTGAGCTTTATTCTCCACTTACTACACATTACCCTTTACCAACCTAAGTCAAAACATTTTATTAAAACCCGTGTCGAGTCAAGGTGGAAAGGATTATCATGAACGGAAGAAGTATAATATATAATTCCCGTCGAATTTCGAAGGGTAACAAACTAGTTAAGTATAATTCCAACACTTTTAAAGTACTAAATTCTATTGTTTTAATTTACGTGCAAAATAGAAACAAGACATATTTAAGGGACGGATGGAGTATTTTTTTTAAAACGATTTAAAAAAATTGTCGGTTGGGAACCGGAACCACCTTGGACAATTTTAAAACCAAATCGTGAACTGATTCATTCAGTTATAATTTCAAAATAATGAAACTGTGAACCGGAAGTTCAATTACAGTTCATACCATAACCGTAATGTAAATTAATTTTACATTATTTAATTTTTCAAATAATTAAATATTTATCCAATTAATATTTAAGCAATACCAATTTCCAACAATCTCTTAATCGATTATAATCGAAGAAAAATGAAAAAGGCAATGCTTTCCTCCACCTATAACTAAATTCATTCCCTTTTATCTTCTACACTAAATCCAATAAACTCACAAGATGAGATTGTTCTTTTATGCGGTTGTCGTCTCTCAGTTTTTGCAAAATTATTACGTCAAATAATTCAAAATTCCCAGCAAAAATTACCTGATTTGTTTTCAGAAAGGGTAAACACTCGGCGGTGACCAAGCGGCACTCACTTTCCTCAAGTAAGTCTTGATCCTCAATTTCATGATTTTGTTATTTATTTTGTTCAATGTTACTTATATTGTATAATGGGTGATTCTTCTTTGTGTTACCGTGCTGAGTTTTTTTTTTTTTTTTCAAACAAACATGCCTTCATATGATCAGCGTGCTTTTTTAGATTGGTATGTTTGTCTTTTCTGGTAAATAATTTAAGAATTTCAAACATTTTCTTTACATATAAAGGCCGCTTGATTGGAAAGAGTCTTACTATGGGCAGTAACCTTTTAGCTCAAAAACTGGAAATGACATTTGTAAGCGCCTTAAATTTTTTGCTATGTTTGTGAGGAGTGCAGTGGAAGGCGCTAATTTAGATCTTGGGGTTTAATATTGGTCACACAACCTTGAATTATCGTTATTTTCAATTTGTTGTTGATAATAATAGAAGCCTTCTTGCTTCATATCTACATAGGCTTTGAAGCATGGGATTTATCTTGTACCTTGCAATTCAATTATAGTTCTAGCTGTTGTTAAATTATCTAGATGATTATTATCATATGCCGTCATTCTTGATAGTTTGATACCCTAACACTATCCTTCTTGGTCAAATCATATAACAGCCATTAAAAGCAAGGAAAAAAAGAAGATCGAGCCTTACTGAAACTCGTCTAAAATCTCTCATCTCATGCACTCGACAGTTTCTCTTAATTTCCCTACCCTTTACGTGATTAAGACAAGGGTAAGGGTTCAGCAAGGAATTAAACTGGATATATATGGGACAATTTATGAAAAGTAGTTAGGTAGAAAAGAACACAGGAGTGGCTCTATAGAAGTCAGGTCAGGTGTGCTTTCCTGTCCAATTTTAAAGCCAACTCAAAGACCATAAGGTTCCAGTTTCCACATGAGTTATACTCTTCAACTCTTAAATACTGATACTAAAAACAGATACTGGGAACTCTCTTGAATTGATGAAAGACTAAATACTCCAGTGCCTTCAAACAGGTCTCACAAACCGCTAAATCCTGCCTAATCTGTATTTTCCTGGCGAATTATTTCTCGTGAAACTTTTATGAAATTGCTATTATCAATGCGATGTGGATAGTGTATGTTGGAAAGTTGTATCTAAAAATATGCTGCATGATTAGCACTTTATGCCATGGGTAAACTCCATGTCCTCATTCCTCCTTAATCATAACAACATGACTTATCCTTTATCTTATAAGTTAATTACTTTTTTTATTTCTTTGGTAGAGATCTGGTATCTCAGCTGAAGATGCCAGAGTCAAGTGATGTGTTAAATGAAAACCGTGGCAAAGCAAGTGAAGACAGTGAGTATGTGAGGCTGGTCAAACCAAGTGTATTAAGGAGACCTGAATCAGATGTTTTTGAATCTCAAAGACAGGAGAGAAAGAGGTCCCGTGTATGGTGGGTGAAGACCACAATATGGTGTTCAATCACTATAATTGTTCTTGTTATATTTGTGAAGTGGGGATTGCCTTTTCTTGTAAAGAAGGTATTGCAAGTCTTCCTTTTAAATTACATACCACCCTCATTTGTTATTTTGTCGGTAACTGTTCAAATTAACTTCAGGGAGCCACTGGATATTTGAAATTATAATGCACTCGGCAGAAAAATGAGTTGAGGTTTCAGAGTTAGAATCTGAAACTATCTCAAATTTTCTTATTCTTACTTGCTAAATGTTTTTGATGATGTGAAATAACAGAGGCAAATCGAGGAAATACTTTTAAATGATGAGTTATTGCACCAAACATATATGTATAAGGACATTGTGGCCTTAAGATTTGTCATAGTTCCAATATACTTAAAACAAATTAGCTCAAGTAATTTGAGTGCTCACTGCTCAGAGATTTGTATAAAAATGACTCAATTCTAAATCTAAGTAAAGGGATATTTATGTAGTTCATGTTTGAAAATAGTTTAGTATACTATCTGGTCTCTCTCCTCCCAATATTTTCTTTCTTTTTAGCTTTTGTTGCTACTGATTAACACTGCAAGATAGGGACTGAAAGGAGACAGTCGAGCAACTAATTTCACATATAATTTTGAGTTTTGGTAGAGCTACATGATGCCAATCAGTATATATATAATAGAACTAGAATGAAGCTTTTGATTTTATGAGGTAGTTGCTAGTTACTTTTTGTTTGGGAAACTCTATTGTTTGTGATACTTAAGTATGTAATACAATGTCTATGTTTCTACTTAGGTTCTTTTTCCAACCTTGGAATGGGAAGCCACTGCATTTGGCCGTCCAGTGCTTGCACTCGTACTTGTAGTTTCTTTGGCATTGTTTCCTGTATTTTTAATTCCTTCTGGTCCTTCGATGTGGCTAGCCGGGATGATTTTTGGTTATGGTCTGGGGTTTGTCATAATCATGGTTGGAACAACAATCGGAATGATGCTGCCCTTCTTGATTGGTTTACTCTTTCGTGGCAGAATACATGTAAGGAAATGAACTCAGAGAGAATTATTTGCCTTGTTTTACTACTTTATGCTTATTTTTTATTTTCCTTTTGTGCTCACAGCAATGGTTGAAAAGATGGCCTGAAAAAGCCGCAGTGATTAGATTGGCTGCACAAGGAAGTTGGTTCCATCAATTTAGAGTGGTTGCTCTTTTTCGAGTATCGCCATTTCCTTATACAGTATTCAATTATGCAATAGTGGTCACGGATATGAAGTTCTGGCCCTATTTCTGTGGATCGGTTGCAGGAATGATACCAGAATCATTCATTTACATCTACAGGTCACGACTCTCCCTTTCCCTCTCTCACTCTTGTGTATACGTAAGAAGAAAATGCTTCACCATTCCATCCCAATTACTGCATACAATATCTAGTTGCGTCATATTCACGCCCCTGTTAATTCTTGTAATGGGCATTTTCTATGTTTAGTCATTTAGTATGCAATGCCACTGCTAGGTGTTTCTGTACTCTTTTTATTTTTTAAGGTCTGCTTCCTGTTTTTCTATGCAGTGGTCGACTAATAAGGACATTTGCAAACGTCCAGTATGGGAACCAGCATCTGACTTCTGTGGAGATCATTTATAATGTGATCTCCTTCGTGATTGCAATCATCACGACAATTGTTTTCACTGTTTATGCCAAGAGGAAGTTGAATTCCATGGAGACAGAGGATGTTGACGATGAAGAACGTCCAGATGTTGACACTAGCAGTTTTGAGTTGTATAAGCGTCCCGATAGAGAACCTATTCCTAGTTTTGAGTCTTTGCCTGTAATAGGCTGAAGATGGGAGTGCCTCGCTCTTACCTACCTTAGGAAATAATTGACTCGTCTCATTGCAGGTGAGGCCAGATTGATTTGACCAATATGCTTGGATTTGTTTTCGATGATGTAAATGCAAGAGGGATGATTGTTTTATCTTTGAATTTCATTGGAAAATACAATCTATCTTCTACAGTATGACCTCATGCCAACAATATCAAGAAACTGAAAGAAGGAAATAGTTCGTGTTTCAAGAAAACGGCATATGAGGATGGTGTGAAGGAGGCAATTCGATGTCAGATGCTCTGCTCCACCTATCGACAATCGGTTGTTGGGAAATGCAAATGGGGTTAGCAATATCAACTGTAAGTCTATTTGAACTCGCTCCAGAACTCCTTTCTTTGGCCCATCCCCTAAGCAGCTCTTCTAGGAACTCGTTGAACACTGTTTGCTTGAACTTACTGCCCATCTTCATTGAGAATGGAAACTAGTAAGTTGGTGAAAGCGAAAGACTATTGGTAGTAGTAGTAGTAGTAGTTCTTGGTTTGTATAAATGAGAAGAGATACATGCAGGTGGTTTACCTGTGAGACTAAAGCATATAAAGGTAAAGTGCTGTAACTGCAGAGAACTTGCACTATGACACTGCACAAAACAATAGGATTTAGTCACATTATGAAAAAGGGAAAATTGCCTGCAGATTAATCCCTAGCTATGACTTGAAATTTAGCAATTTCAGCATCACTTTTAATCTTAATTACTCAATCTTTCTTATTTCTTTCAGTAATCAAATACTTCAATTTCTTATCGTTTGAATAAGTAAAGGTAGGTTCTCGACGTGTTTGAGGAGATGAACATTATGGCATATGGGTCAATGTTCAATACTTATTGATCATGGCCAATTTTGTAGGGTGAATGTCAACCCATGCCATAATTTTCCGTTGTTTGAGTGCCTAAGAGCTCACTCAATCTTTGATATCTTTAATCAATGGCTCTATAAATATAAATCTGTATGTTGGATTACCGATGTGTATCAATTGTAAAGCAAATGGTAGAAAGATTGTGTGTATGATTACCAAGATTTGAAATTGTTTAAAATTATAAGATATGTTAGTTTGTGATCTAATATGTAGTTTTCTCTATAAAAACAAAATCAAGTTTGCGGAGAGTGAGTTTGCGGTATGGCTAGTGAGATTACCCGATAACGAGTCTTGGAATGATGAAATCCAAACCCTCCATGATGCAAGAATTGAATCCATACGTGGTCTGGGTAGGTAAAACATAAACTTGGATTGAGGTGATAAGTAGAAGATTGATTTGTGTGTGTCGATGAATGCGATAGTGAACTAGCTCACCCAGATCCAGAGGAAGAAGGCGATCTCGAATGAGTTTTGGAAGAGGATGAAATGTATCAAGTAGAGGATGAGGTCGGGGCTATGGAACCAAAATAGCTCGTCGGATAGCCTCACGGTTACTTCGCCGTGCCTGCTCTCAGCAGCCTCTGTGGCTAGTTCACTTATGATATGCTCCAGTTTTGCTCCAACTATTAGCAACAACTGAAATAGAAAGCAAAACAAAATAGATTATTAACGCGAACGTTTTCCACAAAAGGTGTGCGACTTATTATATAATGACTTACTGCAAGAGGTAAAAATGACATCCAAAAATATGCATGCCAGCCTGCAGTTTTTTTTTTTTGGTAAAAAAAAAAACAGTTGCACAATTAAATAAAGTGTCATTTTTTTTAAGGAGTGGGAAGAAGTATTATACAATATGGTAGTTTACCTGCTATGTTGAGAAGCAAGAAAACCACCACAAACAACCATAAATACCAGCTGTGATGAGAAGAGTTCACTCATTTCATCAGTGTTTATGTATATAATGTACAATAGTAATTATGTTTGTAATGGTGTGTTTGTTGTTGACCTTATTCCAATGATTTTCTTGAAATCTTTTTCCAATGTCCTGAGCATATACTTGTGGAAATCATAATTTGGGTTGCTTGGACAATGCTCCTGTACAGATCACCATCAACATTTTAACACAAAACAAAGTCGGTTGATGTTTTATTTTGAAGTGAATATTTGGTCTTTACTGAATTAAGATGGATAATTTTATCATTCTAAGATGACGTTTACTTTACACGATATAATTGATTGATAAAAATAATTCAAACTGATCTAGTGTGTACTTTGGTGTATAAATGATATATTGTTCGATTTTAAACTAATTTAACAATCTTATTCTTTAAATAATTAATCCTATATTTTATCATCTAATTAATTATCTAACTAAAATCAATTAATATAAGTTGAAACTTACACGTATAAAACCGGAGCGCAGTGCTATGTAGTCGGACTTGGAAACTGAGCCATAAAATTGTTTGAAGAAGGCAGCCTACATTCAATTATTCATCATAAATATTTTGTTAATAATTATATACGAGTTAGATACACGCATTCTCATGTTCTGGCAAACAATTCCTTCCTTAATTTGCATACTAAAAAATGATTCTTATAAATAAATTTTCATAACTGTACCTTTAATTTCATTTTTATAGTAAAATTAATAACTTTTTCAAAGTCAATAAAGTACAATGAATGTAGTAAAAATAATTATATATATATATGTTCTGGTAACCCAAGTTTACATTTCAGTTTAACCATTAATTTTGGGGATGTTATCAATAACTAAGCATCATCCAAATTTAATATGAGTTTAATGTATGTGTACTATAGTTTCTAGGATTCAAATTAATCAATCATAAATTACTACATAAATACTATCAGTGTAGCTTCTAATTAAAGGTAAAATGCAGTACATGAAAAAAAAACAAAAACAATTACTTCTTATGTTTCAATATTCTTGATCCCTTTCTTTCTTACTAATAAATATTCATAAATACAAAATTAAAACAAGATTTCCTTACTAACTTTTTATCATTTTGGGAAATGAGACAATAATATTAGGACGTCTCGAAATTAAAAAAAAAAAAGGCCATCTGGGAGAAAATATTATAAAAGTATAATTTTTTCACAATATCAACTTTATATAAAGGATGAGACATGATATGCTCTTTTACATATAATAGTGACATAAATATTTCTGTGCACACAAGCAAAATAAGAAGAAAGACTTACCAACCAACTAATAATTGCAAATTTTCTCCAATAATTGCCAGCCCTTTCCATGAAGCCTTGTAACTGAAGTCGAGCATGACCATGAACTGATTACATAATATATGTTTATATATCAGCACTATAATTAATTAATCACGTTAATTCCATCTCTCAATGGATGAAAGTAAAACAAGTGTATTATATATATATATAGATATATTTATACACTCCCTCTGTCCCATTAAAGATGACTCTCTTCTTAAAGATGACTCTCTTCTTTCTACACCGCTGACTAAGATAATCCTCTTCTTTTTGTTTACCCAAATACACTTAAAGTACAAAAAATTACTAAAAAAGAAAATGGATCAACTTTAATGGGACAGATGAAAATGAAAAAAAGGGCCGTATATAATGGGAGGATGGAGTATAATATTAGAATTAGACCTCTATGGGGTCTTCTTGCTTCGTTCCTGATTAAACGCTCCAAGTGTCTCCATTGCCTTATCTGTAAGAGAGAATTAATATTGAGATATAATAATTAATTGATAAGGGAGTAATATATATATAGTATAGATACATGATTAATTAGTGGTACCTTGATTCCTCCGAGGACCATGGTTGTGGCACAGAAGAAGACATAAACCACTGCCATTACAAATATAAATATGTGGAGCTGATGTAATGCTTCCAATGAAAGGAATTGGGTATGCCCCTGCACTAGATCATCATCATCATCACCATCACCCACAATCACTTTCATTTACATATATATGTAATAATAATAAATATACCTTTGGACACTTATCAGAAGGAGATTCTTGAGACAAAAGGGTTCTTCGGTGGTGTTGAGGAGCAGAAACAGGGGAAGTAGTAGTATGGGCTAATTTGCATGGGAGCATTATGTTGGAGAGATGGTAAGGAATGCATATGCTGCTTATGGGGCCTTGGAAAACCGTTAGCAAAAGAGATATAAACCCCAAAAGCATCAGCTCTGCAGCATGCATGCAGGCACCAATATTTATTAATCAAGGATTATCTATCTATCCATCTATCTTTCACATCATTACCACAACGATCGATCATATTCATGTCTACTATTATTATTATTATACCTTCCTTGAGCTTCTGCAATGCCTCATGCAGCGGCTCCTGGTTTTTGTGCTTGAATAGCTGATTATTCACACATTATCTCAAACAGACAACTCAGAATTCATGCTCAAAACTCCATATATATATATATATGTATGTATGCATAGAGAGAAAGAGACATACCCTTCCAAGCTTATGAAGAGAGCGCTCAGCAAGAAAGGAGATGAAAACAATGACAAAACAAACAAGAGCCACAACCCAAGTAGGCGTGTACTCGAAAGACCGTCCAGTTTCCCCACCTGCCATTCTTTCTCCACTTACCTCAATTATTATTCAAATCACACCAATACATATATGTATACATAGAGCCATATAGAAAGACAAAACATATATATAAAGGTTGGTGAAGAAGAAGATGAGGTGCTCGTTAGGAAAGGAATATTTAGGGGATTATGGCAAAAGTGTGGGGTAGGACAAGTAAAGAACAAACTCTTCCTTTATACTTATAAAATCTTTTGTTTTCTAATCAATCTGTACATGCACGTGTTTCATTTTAGCCATATATAGCACTTTTTAAAAGAACGGATATATAAAAATACAAAGTGTATTGTTAGGAAATCCGATTTTAACAAAAGTTGAAAAATGTATTGAGTACAGTCTTTGGGGTTTTTATGCGAAAAGGAAAGAGAGGCGGGCCACTTCAAACTTGGAAATGATAAAGACGAGAGGATTTACAACTTGGAATTGAGTAGAAAATTACTCGTCTAGAAAAGATGAAGAAAGTGTAGTAGGCGTGATTACATTATATTAAATTATAAAATTGTGTCGTGTCGTATAGGACTCCAATTTCAAACATATTTGTTTAAAAAATTAACCACTATACTAAACTAACACACACCAGGCTCATCATTTAATTTTAAAAACATTGATTACATTAAATTAATTTTTATGGCCGTATCACTGATAACTCGAACGAGACCTAAGTCTTTGACATTAATCTTATCAATAGGAATATCAATTTGGTTCGGAAGTGCGGGTTGACCCGAACATCAACCCGAAATTGAAGAGGGTGATGATTATAAATTTATGACCTGAAACATTTTTTAGCCCGAATGAGTTGGACCAAAAACTACCCGAACCCGATAGAATTAGCTCGAAAATCAAGTGGATTGACCCGATGAATGAAAAATAAAATAATAATTATTTACATAATATAGTTGATTTACATTTAAAAAATGTATTTTTCATACTCATTAATTAATCAATCACTTCAAAATATAATTATAACCCAATTTTCTTTCAATATCATTACCTTTTTTCTTTAAATTTATTCATATTTAAATATAATATTAAGTATATTTAAAATTTTATTTTATTTGTTATATTTTTCATGCGTATTTTAAATATAGAATCATAAAAAATATACATATACGTCAAAAATTTCATAAATATTCTTACTGATTGGCCTGATGGGCTAGCCCGAAAACCAAAACTTAGGATTAAGGTTGTAAATTTTCAATTCGAAAAAATTTCAACACGATTGAGACGGAACCAAATAAACCGACAATTCGAGTGGGTTAGCCCGAAATCGAGTGGGCTGACTCGATTGACATCTCTACGACTCTACCCACTACCACTAGACTAACACACTAGGCTCGTCATTTAATTTGTTACATTTTCATTATCCAAAATTCACCAACAAACTAGCTGGAAACATCTGCTAAAAGATTCCTTCCATCTATAAACGATTCCCCCACAGCTTTACCCTTTGGGAGAAAAATAAAAATATTCAATTTGAAAAATTGTATATACAAAATACCCAACATCTCAATGCACATGTCAAAAAGACCCATTTTGCTTTGAAATTAACAATCCATCTGAAAAGGTACTGCAAAGTCAATTAAAAAGGTGTAGGTTGGTAAAGAAATTGATTGTTTTAATAAAAATAAAAAATTATTTTCTAAAAGGAAACATGTATCCGTTCTTCCTCCCATATGCATAGACCGTTCCTCCTCTTCTCTCTCTCTTTTCACAGACCGTTCCTCTTCTTCTCTCTCTTTTTCGACAACTTTTGGACCGTTGTCGCCCTATTGTTGGATCGTCGTTGCCGCCCAATTGTTGGAGTGCCTCGCCGTGGATATACTAGCAAAAAATGCGGGCCTAGCGATATAATATTCCGTCGTTAGAAAACAATATTCCATCGTTAATCATGAATAATGACATAATAATATGTCTTTAAAGGAACGATCGCTACTCAGGTTTAACGACGGAACAACAACAGAATATTCCGTCGCTATTTAACAACGGATTCAAGTTCTGTCATTAAATATGAACAGTTAGCGACATAACAGTTAATTTGTTGTTAAATATGGCTACTGGAATCCGTTGCTATTCTGTCGCAAAATGAAAAAAAACACAATACACTATTTTGTTTTATACATATCCCGACCTGTCACAATCATCATTCATAACATCATAATCATTATAATTGATAAACGATATATTATCACAAAATGAAATCGTCGAATGATACGATAAATTGAAACATTACGATATATATGTAAACATAACATAAGATACTCCAAATATAGGATAGAACTAGAGTACTGAAAGTAATCCATAAATAGTACTGAAATCAATAGTGTATGTAACACATAATCAACTAATGCAAACTAGGAGGAGGAGGGGGATATTCAAACATCTTTGCCAGTAGTTGCTGGATCGACTCATGCTGCGCCTTGAGCTGCTGCTCTATCCTCTCTCGTGCAGTCTTCTCCTCCTCGTACTGCTGCTGCAGGTAGAGCTGTCAAAAAAGCCCGAATCGGCCCGGCCCGCCCGTAGTTATGGGCGGGCTTAGCTCCGAAAATACCCGCCCATAGAAATTCGGGCTTTTTAAGCCCGGCCCAAAGACCCGGCGGGCCGCACGGGCTTGGGCTCAGAAAGCCCGATGGGCCGCGGGCTAAGCCCGCCTGTTTATATTATAATTTTAATAATTATTTATATTAGTTATCTTATATTAATCTAAAATAAAATTGAATTTATTTATCCTATCCCTATCTAAATTTATTGACCATATGTTGAATTTAAATTTGAGTATTTGACTTTATCGAGACTTTTTTGTGGATCATATTATCAATTTATCTACGTGGGAGTTCATTTTTGGACCATATGTTGGATTTAAATTCTTATATAGTTAGTTATAGTATATGATATAAATGTTGCTACAATTTTAGGTGATTAAAATTAAAGAAAAAATATTTTTTTTATTTAGTATGCGGGCGGGCTTGGCCCGCATGCCCGACTATTTTTAATGGGCGGGCGGGCAGTATGATTTCAGCAGCCCGAAGAGTTTCGGGCCGGCCAGACCCGGCCCGCCAATTAAAAAAGCCCGATGGGCTCGGGCTCGGGCAGCCCGAGCCCGTCAATTTGATAGCTCTAGCTGCAGGCGTCGTACGACATCTAGATCAACCTGTGAGCTCGTGCCTGCACCCGTAGTAGATGGAGGAGGTCAACATGCAGCTGACGTCGATCTCAATAGCATGCGTCCCAAGCAACATGTGCCATAAACTCTATCTTTCTTTTTCACCTTCGCCACGTCTATGAAAACGTGCGAGGTGTCCACATCTGAAGCCTCATCTGTACCGGGCACAGGTTGACTCAATTGCTCGACTCGAGCATAAAACTCCTCCTTTAAATGACATAAATAAATTAACATGTTATAATTAAATAAAATATATTAAATAACTTATCTAATTAAATAATTACTTACATCTATCCTATGAGATCTCTCATCAAGAAACTCACCGTCTAGACCACTATGTAATCTTCGTAAGAGGCGCTGAGTAGTTGGAAGCGGGGACGGTGTCTCGTTATTTTCTTACAAAATTAAAAATAAAATGTATAACATATATATATATATATTAAAAATCAAAATTCAATAAAATTATAATGAACAATACTTACAAACTCCACAACATACTCGATCCCCCTTGATGCCTACCTATACCCGTCCCAGGACCATCAGGCTCTGACATACGGTTTGTCCGTGCGATGTTAGATTTGGTGATAACATCCTCACTGGCCCAATACCTAAGCCAACCCTCCCAAGCCTCCTCAGGAATGCTGTCGGACCTCTTTCTCGTCTTCTTCAGCGTGACCATCAAGTCCTTGTACCGTATCCTCGCTCTCTCGAACCATTTCTCGTACACCACTGCGTCGCTGAGAGCGGGGTCTACAAAAGTGAAATTAAAATTATTAGAACTTATTATTAACAAGTTTATAAACAAAGTAAATATAAATACATTAAGTAAAAAAAACTTGTACCGAGAAATGCTCCCAATAACAAGTCTTCATATCAGCCAATACTAGCTTCCAATTATAAACATTAGTGATTCATAATCTTTTAAATGACTTTGTAATCGAAGTAGAAACAATACCGGATGACCTCAAACATCGATGATTGTAATTGACAGAGTTAAAGAAGTTAATTGAATTATTTAAAATTATTAAATAAAATAATTATGATGAAAATTAAATAAACAATTTCACTTATTGCTGGTAGATATGCAAAATCTTTCGGCCACTAGCATCGTACTGCACTGTCTGTCGTGCACGTGGAGCTCGACTCCCTCCGGGAGCATCACTAGACACGGGAGCATGCTCATCTACGGGAACATCAGTATCATTCATCTTTGGCTCATGATCATGTAAACCAGGTGGCTGTGTGGACATACGGGAGGATGTCTCGACAAAGCGAGTCATAGCAGCGGCTTTACCATTGCCTCTGGAAGTCATCTAACAATTTTGTTTGAAAATAATAAGAGCTAATGAGAATAATATTGAAATTTGATATTAATTATTTGAAATAAAACAAATCTAAACTTGCCCTAGTAATTTTCCTCATCATCATCACTTGATTCATTAATGTCCGTTGAATCTAACAAATCATCATTTTCATCATCTTCGATATCTTCAATCTCAATCAATCATCCATTCGAATGTTCTGATATCGCGTCATCATCTATTATCGGAATGATTAAATGTTCTTGCTCATCATCTTAAAACAGAGCCGATGTTGATAAATCTAACATTTCAGAAGATAGTAATATGTTTGATCGAGGTTTGATTTTACAAACTTCCCACGAATCCTTCTTAGACTAATTGAGGCTTGGATATGAGCAGTAACACACTTGTGTGGCTTGGTTCTCTAGAATGAATGATTCATAACCATTAAATTTGTGCTTGTGGTTAACAGAAACCATTTTGTATTCTAGGTGAACCGTTACTTCAATGGTTGAGTTACAGTCAAACCAATCACATTTAGATAATGTGATCGTCCCGGTAGGTATACCTTGATACTCCAATAAATGAACCTCCATTAACTGCCCAAACCAATCTTTGGTTTCAATGTTGTCTCCACAAACGAAGCTTTTAGGCATACTCCGCTATTTATTGTTGCTCTATTTGTAGAGTTGTGTAGAGAGTGAAATTTGTATCCATTTATACAATATCGTATATATGCCTTGACAAGTGGTAAAAGACCTCTTGCAATAGCACGAATACACGGATTCGTGATATTGTTTGTTGGATTGAAGACCTACAACGATAAAATTAACAAGTATATATTCTAGACTTATATGTACATACAATGTTTAATTGATATATATACTTTTTGAAATTTTAAGCTCACATATGATCCAAATCATTTTGGAAAGTCTTGTCAATAGCTGGTTGAACTTGCTCTTGAGTGAGATTTGGATTTTGTGTAAGCAACTGATCAACAAATATTCTTCAAGCAAAAAAGAAAAGTGATATTAATTATGTTAGGTAATTGTTGTTAACATTTCAAATTATATATAATTTTATGAATCAAACTTATACGTACCCAATGTATTGTTGTTGAATTTCTGTATAATTAAGGAGTACATATAGATGTGCGGCATTATACTCCTTATCATCCGAATATCTCACCGACTCCTTTCTAAGAGGACGACCTCTTGACTTGAATATTGATAACATGTCTGGATGCTCATCATAATCCGCATTAGGCAAACCTTCATAATTTCCGGGGACACGTGTACAACGTATACTTACTTGTCCATGAAAATAATAAGAGTAAAAAGTGGAAGCTTACTCAACCAAGTAAGCATTGCAAATTGAGCCTTCAACACTTGATTTGTTATTCACTTTGTTTTTCAATAAACGTAAATACCTTTCAAAGAGATACATCCATCTATACTGAACTGGTCCTCCATCTATAGCTTCTTGAGCCAAATGAACTGACAAATGTTTCATGCAATTGAAGAAGCTAGGAGGAAAGATATGCTTGAACTTGCATAATATTATTGGTATACTAGTATGAAGCTTATTCATATAATGTGTATTGATGTTCCGAGATGTCAAGTTCTTAAAAAACAAACTGATTTCTGTAATTGCCTTCCAAACATTCGGAGGGAGAAGTTCACGAAACCCTATTGGTAGAATACGCTGCATCAACACGTGACAATCATGACTTTTCAGTCCGAACATTCTCAACTTATTCATATCCATGCATCAACTTAGGTTTGACAGGTATCCATCAGGGAATCGAAGTGTTCTTATCCATTCACAAAAGACCTTCTGAGCATCTTTGTCAAGTGTGTAACTTGCTTTATGATATTTTCATGTCGACGCATTACGTTGCAATCCAGGTCTATAGCAGTATGTATTGAGTTCTTCACGAGATTTGCTCATGTCTTTAGTTTTACCAGACACATTCATCACTGTGTTGAAAATATTATCAAACACATTTTTTTCAATGTGCATCACATCCAAATTATGTCTGATGGGAAGTGATGTCCAATAAGGCAAATCCCAAAATATGCTTCTTTTTTTTCCACCTAGTTCTAGAACGTTGATGAATTCTTTCATTCGTATTATCATAGTCCTCAGTCACTTTAATTAGACCTAACTCTTCGATCTCCATCAAGATATCTTCCCCTACTCTCGTTGCTGGTGGACCAGATGTGATCATTTTATTCTTCGAAATGATGTTTTGTTTCTATGAAAGACATGATCGAGAGGGAGGAATTTGCGATGGTTATCAAACCAAGATTGCTTACTACTACGCTCTAGAGTAAAAGCATTTGTTTCATCCATGCAATGTGGACATACCAATCTACCAGCAGTACTCCAACCGGATAACATTACGTATGCTGGAAAATTACTAATTGTCCAGAGAAGTGATGCCCTCATCTGAAAGTTTTGCTTCAATGAAACATCATATGTATTGACGGAGCTTAGTCGTTATCACTCCAATCAATATAAATTTATAAACCTGTACTCTTCACTAGGTTCCGCTAGTGGCAAGTACATGGTCGATCCCACATGGAGTTGGTGGATTTCACTCTCGATGTCACAATTTGGGGTTTGGAATTGGGTCTTGCCTTGGGCAAGAAGTGTAATCAAGGAGAAAGTAAAGTGCTGTAAAGTAAATAACTAATAAGAAAACACTAAGAGAGTTAAATGAGAAAGCAACTTGACTTGGGTTAGAATCCATGAGTCTTGACTTATGTTTTGATCATCGGTGCAAAGTTATTCGTTGTACTGACATGTTATTGGTTAAAGGCGAGCGTAAGAATGAGGTTTTTACTCCTACGACCCAAACGCATCACTCAGGCAGCTCCCTTTTTAGTCGTCATGTAGCCACAGAAGCTTCGCCAAACATACCTTTTCAGCCCAATGGATAAGGATTACTCATTTTCTATCCCCCTTGCCCAAGATTGCTCCTGGACCAACCTTACTTCAGTATACCCAAATAGGCATTTGCGAGGAACACAACAATCATAGGCACACCATCTCAGATGCCCAAGACTGCTACTAGCCAGACAACACCGATGACTTGATCAAGTTGTTTATGATTCAGATCCAACACTTTAGGAATACGCCAATACAACTATGTGCACAGTTAGACCTCTCAAGACGTTATAAGTTTGGACATAATTCATCTTTCCCAAGACAAGTTTATAAACCTAACTACTCATACGAAAAGTAAATAATAAGAATGACATACATAAAAGCATACTTATATTGAAATACGGAAATATAGTGTTATCAAAAGATCCTCTTGTTAGGACCAAACCTTGGCAAGGCCGAAAGCATTAAACATAAATTAAAATAAGTGTTTGCCCGTAGGACTTGTTTCTTCCTCCCCAACACTAATAGAAAATAAAAAAACTAGACTAAGACAGTCGGGCGTCGTCCCTCCCCTCGTATGTGTATGTCTCTGATTCATAGCGTCGGGTATAAATAGTGTCTCCGTGGGCTTGGATTTTCATGGTGGTGGTGGTTAGGATTCCGGAAAACTTTCCTTCTCGATCAGATCTTCCGCGTAGAAGGAAATATTCTCAAACCTCCCCAAATCATTGGTGGAAGGAAAGTGAGATATGTTTCCTTTTCCGCGGAAGGAAAGAAATCTGCCGCACATCCCCGCGTCTTGCTCGTCATCTTCTGCACTCCCGACTGCTTCAGTTTGTCTCCTTGTCTTGGTCAACGTACTCCTCTTGCCCTAAGTGGTTGCAGCGTGATCTCGAGCGGTACCTTGCCTTGAGCTTCAGATTGCCCAAGCTGCTCTGTGCATAACATTTCCTCTTTCTCGAGATGACCTGCAACTTGATCTGCATCCTGCCAACCCTAGACTCGTGTCCTCCGAAACACAAAACAAAATACAAATAAAGGGAAAATGATTCGATCTAGACCTAAAACAAGACATAAAAAGAGCACGAAAAATGGGCTCGTCACACTCACACACTTTAGGCACGATTGTCCTCAAGTGTGTAAGTATAACTTGCCCAAAAAGGAAAGGAAAATAAAAGACTCAAACAGTCAGTACACCAACATACATGCATAAAAAACAGTCAAGACAAACAGGAGTTAGAGCATAAATCAAGCAGTGTTCTCAAGCGGTCAAGATAGCGATCAAGTGAGCATAGAGATGTTTCCTTACTCGCTCAGCACTCTGTGTTGAGGTTACGTGTTTACTCTCGGCAACTGCTTGATCAAGAAAAGTCCCATAGGTTTGCCTGCCTTCTACATGTCTCCACCCAATTAGCCTGGTCAAGGCATCTATCCTTAGGTCTTCATGGGTTGTAATGTGGCTTTGGCTAAAAGGTTGGAAAATTTGGGAACTGAGCTAAGGTCGGTATGAACTGTAGTCTTGGGCAATTCCATAACAAGAGAGCACACTTAAACTTCTCCCGAGCTCTAGCACACTTATTTATGGGGTATATATTTTTTAGAATTTTTTATCCTAATTTTATTACCCCTTTCTTTTTCTGGACTCCCCTCATGTTTATTAATTTATGGATTTTTTGGATTTTTAGTTTTCGGGTTGCCCGGCTGGAAGCCAGGGCAACCATTCGGGGGGTGTGTGTCTTGCCCTTTCTCCTTGCTTCATGGATTTTTCTTTCTACCTTAGGTTCATCACGACCAGGGTAGGCCTTTATGGGATTTATAAATATGCATGTGAGGCGAAAGAAATATTAAGGCTCAAAATTGGCTAGGAAGAGAGTATGAATGTTTGTAGAAAATTTTGGCTCTGGGCTTCGAACAAAAGGTGCCTAAATCCTCTAGAGACTTGACCAGGACTGTAGGGTTTTGACCAAGAAAATAGACAAGTTCTAGAACCAATCATGTCAAGCAGTTACTCACAGAAAAATAAATCATGCTAAGCAAGTATATATAACATTTAACGCTCAAAAATCTTATAGGGAATACATGCTCACATGATCACATTTCCGTCATACCTAGCTATCCTAGAACATGCTTGACCTAAACACCAAAACTCTTACGTCTATCATGCTCAAGACACACATACAATTGACATGTTGGCAAGACTCTAAAATACATACTCTAAACAAGAATAAAAATTGACTCTCTAACCTAGACAGACGTGGGAACCCTCCCCACTTACACACTTTGCTCAAGGTAAAGTGCTTAGAATGGGAGAGGATCCCTGGTCATGACTCTAACTAGAACAGAAAAACAACAAAAAACTAAAAACATAAAAAAATAAATAAATAAATAAAATATAAAAAAATGGGAGGAAAAAATCAATGGTGAGCTGGGGGATACCTGAAACCTACGTGCTCAAAGTAGGCCAGTTGGGCTTCCTGCATTTGCCTCACTATCTTGTCGATGGAGATGAGATAGGTTGTCAATTCCTCCGTTGGCGGCTCTGACGAGGGAGATCTTGCTACTTTCACTGTGCTCTTCGTGGGGTAGACAGGCGGCTTCTCGATGGGATCTTCAATAATGCGGGGCTCTCCATCAGCGTTCTCTTCAATGGTGAACATGTGGGTCAAGGTGGCCATGTCGAAGTGGTCCTCTCTCTCCGGGAATCCTTCTTAGTCTGACTTGATCAACCTGAACTGCTTCCCGATCAAGGTAGGCAGGTGGGATAATGACAGTCGATGTTGGGGCTTGGACAGGATGTTGCGGATGTGGTTTGCCACAAACAAAGAGAAATTGAGCCTTTGTTTCTTCTTCATGGCCCAAAGTATGAAAAGTTCACTTTGGGACACAGTGTTGCTGTTGTCCTTCTTGCCAAAGAGGTTGATGGCCAAGATGCGGTGACACACCTTGACCACTGGGTTCACCAAGGTAGATGTTTTGGACTCGCTTCCCTTGAAATTCTTGGTCCTGGCAAGACCTTCCCACATATGGTTCCACTGCTCCCTAGGTGCATTGGGGACTACCTTGATTGTTGTCTTGTACTCCGGATTGAACTTCTCTCTGAAATCGATCATGCCCAAAATTACATCTAGGTCTTCAATGGCTACCTTCTGCTACTTGCATGTGAGTGAAAAATCCATCACACTGGGGACTCCTGCCATCTCTACTTCCACCTTGACGCTGCTGAAAAACCCCATGACCAAGTCACCATATGTGGTGGTTTCCACAGTCAAGGAACTTCTCCCAGTCTATTACTCTGAACCTTTCTTGAACCAGCTTCTTCACTCCTAGCTGCTTCAACACTTCGAAGTCTATGGTCTTGGGGACCACGATTTCTCTTCCGTCCATCTCATTTATCTTGGCCTTGGTAGCTCTGGCCCTCGTCCTTCTCACAGGGGTTACCTTCTCCTTTTTCATGACGGTTTTGAATCGGCGCTTCTTTGGAGTCTTCTTCTCGGATGATACTTCCTCTACCTCCTCTTCAGTAGCTTTGCTCGAGCTTCCTTTCTGACTTGCCTCATTCGGTTGGTCAACTTCCATCTCCGCTTTCTCTTACTCCACTGTTTCCTCCTCCTTTTCGTTTTCTTCTTCCTCATCCTCCACTTCTTCCTCGATCTCCTTTGGTGGTGGTTTCTCTTTCTCCGCCTCTACAGTAGGTGTCTGGGTAGTTTCTACGGTGGGGTTCTCGGGTGCTGCCATGGTAGGAGCTTCTAGCATGATGGTTGGAGGTAGGGTTTTAGTGGCTTTGGATGAGGGTTGACTTTGGACTTCTCCCTTCTTCTTGGATGGGGCTTTCTTTTTCACCATGACTGAAGGGTTTAAGTGGTCAGTTTGAGGTGGTGGTTATGGAGAAAGTGGGAAAGTGGTGCAAAGAAGTTAAGTATGGAAATGTGTTTTTTTACGACTGGAAATGGTGTTGATGCGATGAATGGGAGTAGGAAGGTGAGTATGGGTGGTGATAATGATGGGGTTAAGGTAAAAGGTGTTGGGAGTTGTTGAGGTGAAGGTGGGGGGGGGGGTGGTTGTAACGTCTTGAGAGTGGAGGAGTGGGTGTATGCGGTTATAGGGGAGGTTGGCATGCAGGCGGAGGCACTTGATTACCCTGACTGTCGCGCTGACGTGGGAGTGGCAGTTACTTTTAAGCGTAACAGTTCACACGGCGCTTCACCTCCTCATTTCTCGACACTTTTCCTGCACAAGATAAAAACTAGGGTTTCCTTGGGCAGAAAATTTTCTTTCCCTAAGTTGGTCAAGAGGAATCTTAAGTCAAAAGCAATAAAAATACTTGGTTGCCTCCTGGCCAGCGCCTTGATTTAACGCCGTTGGCATTGACGTAGTATTGCTTCTTGATCAAGCTTCCTCAGAAGGACCTTATGGGGCAAGGTTCATAACTTCTTTTCCAGGGCGATATCCATAATAGGCCTTGAGCCTATTTCCACTGACTTTGAAAATTATCTTGGTTTTGAGATCCTGAATGTTTGTGGAGCCATAAGGGTAATGCTCCCAGACCATGTATGGTCCTCTCCACTTGGTAGATAGCTTGCCAGAGGCAAATCAGAGACGATTCTCATATAAAAGCACCAGTTTGACTTTGTTGAATCTCCTTCCTCGAGCTATGTGGTCATGCCACTTCTTCAACTTCTTCTTGTACAAGGCAACATTGTCATATGCCTCAAGTAGGATCTCTTCTAGCTCTTGCAGACTCATCTTCGTTCCTTCAACCGCTTCATCCCAGTCTTCATTGATCTTGCTTACTGCCCAAAACGCTTTGTGTTCCATCTCGACAGGTAAATGGCACAACTTTCCATATACCATACGGTATGGAGACATTCCAAAGTTAGTCTTGTAAGTTGTCCTGTATGCCCAAAGTGCATCATCAAGGTGGTCACTTCAGTCCTTCCTTGTCTCGCCAACTACCTTCCTCATAATGTTTTTCACAATTCGGTTGGAGACTTCAGCTTGCCCATTAGCTTGACGATGGTATGCAGTAGACATACAGTGGGTAACTCCATACTTCTTGAGCAAGCTAGTGATGGTCGAATTGTAAAAGTGTGAACCTCTGTCGCTGACTATTGCCATTGGCATGCCGTATCTGGTGAAGATGTTTGCCTTGAAAAATCTTGCTACAATCCTTGCATCTGCATTCAGAGTTGCAATTGCTTCTATCCACTTAGAAACATAGTCCACTGCTAGTAAGATGTACTGGTTGCCTTTGTATTTGAACAGGAGGCCCATGAAATCCATGCCCCATATGTCAAAAATCTCTGCTGGCAAGACTGGAATCAAGGGCATCTCGTCCTTCTTGGAAATGTTTCCTTCTCTTTGGCATTGGTCACATGTCCTGCACTTTTCAATGTAATCATTGAAGATTGTGGGCCAGTAGAACCCACTATCCAGAATCTTCCTTATCGTACGCCTTAGGCCAAAATGTCATCCGCATTCCCTCTCGTGGGAATACTCAAGAATACGCCCTTGCTCTTCCTCGAGTACACACCTTTGAAGTATCAAGTCAGTACCCTTCTTCCATAAGTATGGATCATCCCAGATGAACGACTCGCTCATCTTCTTGATCTTTCCCCTTTGGTATTGGTCAAGCTCCATCGGGAAAGTCTTCGTGATGATGTAGTTGACTATGTTAACATACCATAGCTTGAAAATGCTTATTTCATACAGTTTCTTGTCGGGATATCTCTCGTTGAGGGGTATTTCATCATCTTCCCTCAAGATCCTGCTCAAGTGGTTAGCCACATGGTTTTGGGCTCCACTTTTGTCCTTCACTTTAATGTCGAACTCTTGGAGTAGCAAAATCCATCTTATCAGGTGTCACTTGCTATCCTTCTTGGCCATGAGGTACTTCAGCGCTGCGTGATCCGTGTAGATCACTGTCTTGCTCCCGAAGAGATATGAGTGAAACTTCTCAAAAGCGAATACCATGGCAAGGAACTCTTTCTTCGTGGTGGTATATGTTATTTGGGCTCCATAAGTGTCTTCGAAGCATAGTAGATTACATGGCTCTCCTTGCAATCTTCTGGCCCAACACCACTCCTATGACGTACCCGCTTGCGCCGTACATTACCTCAAAGGTCATCCCCCATTTGGGTGGTTTGATCACTGGTGCCGAGATCAAGTGGTTCTTCAAGATTTGGAATGCCTTCTTATATTCCTTGTTGAAATCCTAAGGCAAATAATTCTGGAGCAGCCTTTTCATCGGTTGGGCTATCTTGACGAAGTTCTTGACAAAGTGGCGTTAGAAACCCGCATGGCCAAGGAATCCCCGTAGTTTCTTATCATTAGTAGGGTATTGCAGCTTGGCAATGACCTCCACCTTGGCACGATCCACTTCAATTCCCTTCTCAGTGATAACATGGCCATGAACAATGTCTTCCTTGACCATAAAGTGACATTTCTCGTAATTGAGCACCAGACATTTCTCCACGCACCTTTGCAGTACCATCTCTAGGTGCTCAAGACATTGGCCAAAGCTGCTTCCATAGACTGTAAAGTCGTCCATAAATACCTCAATGCAGTGCTCAAGGAGGTCAGAGAATATACTCATCATGCACCTTTGGAACGTGCCATGGTCGTTGCATAGCCCAAAAGGCATTCTTCGGTAGGCAAAGGTTCCAAAGGGAAAAGTGAATGTAGTCTTCTCTTGGTCCTCGAGTGCTACCCATATTTACATGTATCCTGAGTATCCGTCAAAGAAACATAAGAACTTATTTCCTGTCAGCCGCTCGAGCATCTGGTCAATGAACGACAGGGGGAAGTGGTCCTTCCTGGTCACCTTGTTCAGCTTTCTGTAGTCAATGCAGACTCTCCAGCCTGTCTGTAGTCTCGTCGCGATCAGCTCCTTGTTCTCGTTCTCGATCATTTGCACGCCAGACTTCTTGGGCACAACGTGGATCAGGCTGACCCATCGGCTGTCTGAAATGGGATAGATCATCCCTATGTCAAGGAGTTTGACAATATCCTTCTTGACTACCTCCATCATGACTGGATTCAGCTTCCTTTGTGGATCTCAAACTGGTACCGCATCTTACTCAAGCAAAATGTGATGCTGGCACATCGTAGGGCTGATTCCTTTGATGTCGGCTAAGGTCCATCCTATAGCCTCCTTATACTTCCATAGCAGATCTCGGATCCTATCTTCTTCTTCTTGGTGTAACTCCGAGCTAGTGATCACTGGCAATGTCTCCTCCTTGCCCAAGTAAATGTACTTGAGATGCTTGGGCAAGGTATTCAGCTCCAACTTTTGTGGCTTGAGTATGGATGATTCCATCTAGTTCCCTGGAATCAAGAGTGATTTAGGAACTTGGTACTCCACTGCTTGAATAGATGTCTCAGTGGTTACTTCTTTCTCCTTGCCCTCTTCATTGACTAGTTCGACCTCCATCTTGTTCAGAATCTGGGGCAAGGCTTCCTCAATATCTTTGTCAATGGATTCCACAAAATCGACCATCTCCTCGTCTGGAGTATGTTGTTCTGCCTTGTAGATATCAAAGGTTACCGTTTTCTCCAGCACATTTGTAAGTCAGCTTCCCGGTGTCGCAATCAATAAAGGTCCTGGCCATCTTGAGGAATGACCTACCTAAAAGCATAAGAGGTTTCTTGGCAGATGGGCTGCTCATGTTAAGTACATAAAAATCAGTAGGAAAAATTAAGTCTTGTACTTTTACCAAGACGGCCTCCACAATACATTCGGGGTAAACGCTTGACTTGTCTGCTAGCTGGATCACGACCTTGGATGACTTCAGTGACCCTATCTTCATTTCCTCAAACATACTTTAGGGCATGACGTTTATCGAAGCCCCCCAAGTCTAGCATGGCTTGATCAATGTTGGTGTTTTCGATCACACAAGGGATATAGAACATCCCTGGATCCTCGCACTTGACTGGAAAATCCTTCTTGAGCACTGTGGAGACATTTTCTCCGACTAGAAATCTTGTGTTATTAGGGTATTGTACCTTCTTGGTACACAACTCCTTTATGAATTTTGCACATCTTGGCATTGTCACAAGTGCAGTGACAAGTGGCATGTTGACTTCCACTTTCAGGAACACCTTGAGTAGTTCCTTCATCTCTCCAGCTTCTTTTATCTTGGCCAACCTTCTGGGGAAAGGTGGCTTGCAGTAGATTTTCTCCTCCAGAACCTTCTTGAGCGACTTAGCTTTAGGTTTGGGCTCTAACCTCTTCTCTGGTTCAGACTTCTTGACTAGCTCCTCTAGCTCTGGTGTCTTGATCTACTCCTCCTCAGCTTCTAGCTCCTCTGGTTCTACCATCTCTTTGGCAAGTTCCACCACTCGTTCAGGTAAGGCTTTACCGTTCCTGAACATCACCGCGTTGACCTGTGGCTTGGGATTCACTTGAACTTGGGAGGGCAGTCCGCCTTGCTTGTTGTCCATCTTGACGATGGCCTAGGTCAAGTTGGAGATCTGGGTGGCTAGCGACTGTAGGGCTCCTCGACTTTCAGTTTTGAACTTTTCAAATTCATCGCTGAATTTGTGGTGCTCCTTGGTCAAGTTCTGAACAGTCTAGGATAGAGATGGGCCTCTTGGCTGAATTTGATGCTGAGCCTCGGGCGGAACTTGGTAATGATTTCCTCCATATCTTAGGTTCTTGTGGTTCCTCCATCATGGATTATAAGATTGTGAGTGGTGGTCCAATCTCTGCCTTGGCCTTGATTGTGGTTTCCTCCATTGTTGGTATGCCTAAAAGCATTGACTTCTTCTTCTCCTAGGGTGGGGCATTCATCAGTCAAGTGAGTGGTTGCATAGCATAGCTGACACACCTTGACATTCTTCTTGATGGTTGGCTTCATCATCTCCATCATCTGCTTCATGGTGGCAACACAAGTCCGAGAGTTTCGTCTTGGACTGTGATGCAGAAATATCTCCCATGGTCTTGGTCAAGGAGTGTGCATCTTCTTGGTATTCTTCTGTCATGTCATTCAACAGCCTGAAAGCTTCAGAAGGCTATTTGTTCAAGATAGAACCTCCACACGCGACATTCAGAAATTGTCGCTCGCCAGGCTTCATTTCATTGACGTAGTACTGGATCAAGTCCTGGTCAGAGATGTTTTGCTGCGGGCACTTGCCAACATGAGCTTGAATTTGTTTCAGTAGTCATGGAGTGACTCTCTGGCTCCCATCTGGATGGTGCTCATCCTTCTTCTTGCATTCTGGATCCTCGAGACAAGATAGTATTTCTCCAGGAACTTCTGCTGCATTGCTTGCCATGTCGTGACACTACATGTAGGTAAAGTATAAAGCCATCCTCGAGCAGTATCTTGAAGTGAAAAAGGAAATGATACCAGACGTATGTACTCCTTTTTAGCTGGCTCATTGGTCCTGATGGTTCCACATCCATCTCAAAGTCTTCAAGATGCCTATGCGGGTCCTCTCCTGGCAAGTCACTGAACTTGAGCAAGATCTGGATGAAAGAGTGCCTTAGTTCCCAGTTGTTATTGGGGAACATCATCTCCCTAAGCGTCTACTCTAGAGGTGCATTCTCATTGTCATCATTGTTGATTTTTATTTGTTCGTCTGCCATTCTTGCTGTTTGACAGGCTTTTCACTCAAGCCATGCATGTCTCCTTAGTCTGTCTCTTCTTCTCTTGGCATTTCTCTTGATCTCTTGATCAAACCAAAAGTTTCGAGTTGTCCTTCAGGATTGGAACGAAGCATACACTGTGGACAAGAACTGAGTCAATGTGAGAGTGAAATTCTGGTAGGCGCAACTACCCTGCAACGGCGCCAATCTGACAGAGCTCAGTCGTTATCACTCCAGTCAAGATAAATTTATCAACCTACATTCTTCACTAGGTTCCGCTAGTGGCAAGTACATGGTCCATCCCACAGGGAATTGGTGGATTCCTCTCTCGATGTCACAATTTGGGATTTTGAATCGGGTCTTGCCTTGAGCAAGAAGTATAATCAAGTAGAAAGTAAAGTGTTGTAAAAGTAAATAACTGAAAAGAAAACACTAAGAGAGTTAAATGAGAAAGCAACTTGACTTGGGTTAGAATCCTTAAGTCTTGACTTATGTGTTGATCATCATATGTATTGACGAAGCTCAGTCGTTATCACTCCAATCAAGATAAATTTATAAACCTACAATCTTCACTAGGTTCCGCTAGTGGCAAGTACATAGTCGATCCCACATGGAGTTGGTGGATTCTTCTCTCGATGTCACAATTTGAGGTTTTGAATAGGGTCTTGCCTTGGGCAAGAAGTGTAATCAAGCATAAAGTAAAGTGCTGTAAAAGTAAATAACTGAAAAGAAAACACTAAGAGAGTTAAATGAGAAAACAACATGACTTGGGTTAGAATCCCTGAGTCTTGACTTATGTCTTGATCATCGGTGTAAAGTTATTCGTTGTACTATCATGTCATTGGTTAAAGGCGAGCGTAAGAATGAGGTTTTTACTCCTACCACCCAAACGCATCACTCAGGTAGCCCCTTTTTAATCGTCACGTAGCCATCGAAGCCTCGCCCAACATACCTCTTCAACCCAGAGGGTAAGTGTTACTCATTCCCTATCCCCCTTACCCAAGATTGCTCCTGGACCAAACTTACTCCAATATACCAAAATAGGAATTTGCGAGGAACACAACAACCATGGGTACACCATCTCAGACTCCCGTCCCATGGCGTCCCCACCTACATCACCGTGTTGATCCCTCTGGCTAGCAAGCAAGAAGTCGCTAACACTTAGAGTTTCCAACTCGCAGTTGTAACCTGATCTTGCCCAAGACTGCTACTGGCCAGAAAACACCGAGGATTTGATCAAGTTGTTTAGGATTCAGATCTAGCACTTTAGGAACACGCCAATACAACTATGTGCACAGTTAGACCTCTCAAGACGTTGTAAGTTTGGACTCAATTCATTTTTTCCAAGCCAAGTTTATAAACCTAGCTACTTATACAAAAAATAAAGAACAAGAATGACATGAATAAAAACATACTTATATTGAAATACGGAAATAGAGTGTTACCAAAAGATCCTCTTCTCAGGACCAACCCTGGGCAAGGCCGAAAGCATTAAACATAAATTAAAATAAGTGTTTGCCCGTAGGACTTGTTTCTTCCTCCCCAACACTCATAGAAAATAAAAGAACTAGATTAAGACAGTCCGGCGTCGTCCCTCCCCTCGTGTGCGTATGTCTATAATTCATAGCGTGGGGTATAAATAGTGTCTCCATGGGCTTGGGCTTTCATGGTGGTGGTGGCTAGAGTTTCGGCAAACTTTTCTTCCCGATCAGATCTTCCGCGTAGAAGGAAATATTCTCAAACCTCCCCAAATCGTTGGTGGAAGGAAAGGGAGATATGTTTCCTTTTCCGTGGAAGGAAAGAAATTTGTCGTGCATCCCCGCGTCTTGCCGGTCATCTTTTGCACTCCCGAATGCTTCAGTATGTCTCCTTATCTTGGTCAACGTACTCTTCTTGCTCCCAGCAATTGTAGCGTGATCTCGAGCGGCACCTTACCTCTTTCTCGAGATGACCTGCAACTTGACCTGCATCCTGCTAGCCCTAGACTCGTGTCCTCCCTGACACAAAATACGACACAAATAAAGGGAAAATGACTCGATCAAGACCAAAAACAAGACATAATAAGAGCACGAAAAATGGGCTTTCATGTATTATCACCTACTTCCCCCAATTGTATAAGCTCTGATATTAGTGGTTGGAGATACACATCGAGTTTATCTTTAGGATTTTGTGGACCAGGCACAAGGATTGTGAGAAACATGTGTTGCTCTTTCATACACAACCAAAGAGGGAGATTGTATGGTGTAAGTATGATAGACCATGAAGAATATTGTTGACCGGATTGTCCGAATGGCTGAAATCCGTCTGTAGAAAGTCCAAGTCGGACATTACGAATTTCACTTGCAAAAATAGGGTAACAACTATCAAAATGCTTCCATGCAGGACTATCAGTCGGATGCCGCATAACCCCATCGTCAATTGTTGAAGCATGCCACCGCATCTCTGCAGCTGTTATATTCAATGCATACAATCTATGTAGATGAGGTATTAGAGGAAAGTAGTACATCTTCTTATAAGTAACATGTTTTTTTCGTTGCCTACCAGATGATCGACTCATATCCTTGTATCTTGAAAGATTACAAAATTTACAGGAATCTAAGTCACTATCCTCTCGCCAATATATCATGCAGTGTCTATGACAACTATCAATCTTCACTAAGGGTAACCCCATCACACATAATAACTTCTTCGTATTGTAGAAGTCATCAGACACTAAATTATCATTTGGGTGACTATCCTTCATTAATTCACATAGTTGAACAAAATATTTCACCGACATCTCACTCTCAGTTTTCAATGTCATAATTGTAAATATTTCACCGACACTAAATTATCATTTGGGTGACTCTCCTTCATTAATTCACATAGTTGATCAAAATATTTCACTGACATCTCACTCTCAGTTTTCAATGTCATAATTCAAGACACAAAAGATAATTGTAAATGATTTGAGCAACCTGGATACAGCTCTTTATCAACAACGTCTAACATGTCATAAAAATGTTTTGCTGCTGGATTTGGTTCTTCCTCTTGAACCCCATCACCCTCAAACACAAATGACGCATCGGCATCATCCATTATCATAGTATGGTAAGAATTAATCTGCTCATGTTCAACGGCTGGTTGTTCACTAATGTTAGTTGTTGATGTTGATGTCTCCTCTTGAAATCGCCAAATTTTATAATTCAAGACGAATCCTCTCTTCGAGACATGCCATTGAACGACATATGGATCTTGAAAAGGTATTTTATCACATTTTTTACATGGACATTTAGTTTTGTTTCTATCCATGAATAATGGCTAACTAGTTGCAAAGTCTAGAAAACTCTTGATGCCCGACTCAAATTCAGGATTGAGACTCCCACGATCTAGAAATCGCCTGTACACCCATTCACGATTTTGACTCATATTTAGTGTTTATCCTACATTATGCGTGTGTCATTAGTTTTCGATATATTAAATTTAAGATTGCAAAATATGGAGATTTGACGTACTAGAGGTTGAGATTGAAATTTTGTGATTGAGATTGAAAGGTTTGCATTTAGAGGATTGAGATACTAGGGATTGAGGGATTAAAGATTATAATCGAGATTGAAAGGTTTTGCACTTAGAGGATTGAGATGCTAGAGATTGAGAGATTAGACATTATAATCGAGATTGAAAGATTGAATGATGATTCTGTTCATTTCTTTGAGTTGTATGGGTGATGATGATTGGATATACTCTCAATTAGATGTGAACAAAGTGGTAAGAAATGAGGCCAGTCCTTGAAAACGGAGTAGGGAATTAAAGAACACTAACTACTACTTAGATTGACCTCTAATATAATTTTCCACTGCCATTTGATCAATAAACTATAGTACTTATTACATCAAAGATTTGGTGCACAAAGACAATTTTGTTCCTAAACATGTAATAATATAACTAGATCAAGTTTAAGTTGATGCCACAATAGAATTATACCAACTAAAAAATGTGGCCACCAATATAAGTAGACCGTTCTTGCTAAAATGCATATTTCTAAGCAAGAATATGACAAGAAGTACCTACTGCAAAATATTTACAGTCTTAATTCTAATTTCTTGATGTAAATATCCATTAAAGCTCAGAGTACAATACCTCAAATCCACCAAAATATAGTAATAGATGTAGCATTGCTTACCTAAAACACTCAGAAATAAATTTTATATATATATGTGTGTGTTATAGTAGCTTTTTAGACATTACAACCTAATGTTTTTTTCTTTTCTTTTTAAATTATTGTTGTTGGATTACACAGATTTAAATAGGTTCATTAGTACTTGATTTTTCATTTACATATATGCTTGTAAACCATTTTGCAAAGGAAACAGAAACGAGAGTCAAAGGGTATTAAGAATATTTTTACCAAATATTGAAGGTTTATCATATATACTAGACTATAGTTTACCCAAAAGGAGATAACATAGCTGAAAATAAGATTATTTGAAGGTTTGTTTTACACCAAATAAGAACAACATCATACTTAAAATTTCAATCTTCCAAACACACACATACATAGATGTCAATATTAAAGATTTCTGGAAATTTTTGAAGCCATGAAACATCACTATCAAATGCAACAACAAAGTGTTGGTATATCAATGGAAGGAGAAAAATACAAATTAAATAAATATTACAATAGCAATATTTATTTTCAAAAAAAAATGGATAAAACTTGGAGAAGAATCTGGAAAAAGTTGAAGCCGAGTCGAGGAAAGATCCTCTTTCCGCAAGACAATATTACGCCCCGATAGTGCTCACGGTGTGACATAGATGTCTCTAAAGATAAAACGGCTTACATCTCCTTGATAGCAGCACCACAAAATCAACGAGCTCCGGCGAACTGGAAAGTGGTTGAGGACAAAACTTCTTCTAAATGCTTGAAGAAGATGAATACAGCAAGATGCTTGTTTGAGAGTTGTATGCGTGTATGATATGTTGTGTGTCTCAAGAATGAGAAAACACCTATCTATATAGGTCACACCCACTCAAGAGGAGTTAAAGGAATTAATTACAATTAAAGTCCATTCATGACAATTGATTCAAATCAAGTCAATGGACGTTACAGGAGTTACACAAATTTAGTGGTAATTAATTATAATTAAACCACCTAATTTGGACATACATATGTCCACATTCACATATCACAGATCGATCAGATCGATCTCACAAAACTGGACAGATCGTTGGGCAGGCCATGACACAAGCTGTCTGGGACAGGCCATGGCACAATCTGTCTGGCACAGGCCAGGCCACCAGACCAGAACACCATGCTGCTGGACCAGAAAGTTCTGCTGGACCAGAACCAGACCCATCTGTTGGACCAGAAAGTTCTGCTGGACCAGAAACTTCAGAACCAGAAACTTCTGCTGAACCAGAAACTTCTACTGAACCAGAACGTGGACCAGAACGCTGGACCAAAAACGCTGCAAAAAGAAGCCCAGGATAGCAGACCGGCACGTGCCAGAAGGTGGCACATGTGGTCCTTGACCCAACTTGTCAAACCATAAGGTTTCTTCTCTCCTTATATACATGATGAATGTTGGTTTTATAACCAATGTGGGACAAGAGTTTCTCTTCACTCTTAGTTCCCAAACCACATAACTCCATGCTTCAAGTGACTAACTTTAAACCTTTATTTCTCACTCACCGGGAATCGGTTTAGAGAAAATAAATATACTACGATCATCTACTCGGAACGTAGATCGATCTTACGTCATTTAATTTCCTTAGAATTAAATGCTTCGTCACTTAAGACTTAGTCAAAATTCATTGACCACAACAAATATATAACAAATATATATTTATTTTTTTAAGGCACGATTCCTACACAAAGCTAACCAGACAAATAAATGATAAGAAAAACATCATAAAAACAACAAATAAAGATATTCCAAAACTAAAGCATGGCTGACACCCACAAGATACCAAGCCAGGCCATTACTAATTACTTAGGCTTGTCAATGGGTGGGTAAAATTCGGACCGGAACCGTTAAATTAGTTACGGTTCTAGAACCGGAACCGAACCGTTGAATATCGGATCCGGGCCCGGACCCGGAACGTTAATTAAAATATTAATGGTTCCGGTCCGGGAGAATACCCATGGGTCTTGCTATATTTTATATATATAATTATTTTAGTCACCAATTCGTTAAAACGAATCCGAATTCTAAATAAATTAATTAAATATAAAATATTTAATAATGAAACTTCACTCTTATTTTATTTAACCATTATTAAAAAATCACTTAAATACCATAATTACTTTATGACTTATATGTGTTTATTGTTTGGGTACATTTATTATTGAATTAGGACGTATAGAGTGTTCGTCTACGATTAAGGATGTAACACGAAATACTATAAAATATTATTTTTTTTAAGATAAAAAAATTTGAAGAAAAAAAAATAAAAAAAATTGGAAAAGAAATGATCGGGCCGGACCAGACTAGAACCGGAATCGTACTTTACTGGTCGGGTCGGGTCTGGACCGACCATGAGCGGGTTTGTATGGGTCTAGAACTGGAACCGGAACCGAAACCATAACTTTAAAATGAGCGGGTTTTGACCGGTTCCGGTTCCGGTCCGGGTAAAACCCACCCATTGACAAGCCTATGCAGATGTGAGACATTGTCGAATAGGCTAAACCCCTTTTAATGTCTTTTTGAGCAAGAGCTAAAGTAGCTCCTAATAATAAAGTGATTATGCCTATCAACGAGATTAAATTCATTATATGGGGTATAATCATGAAAAGAGGGAGAAGGCGGGCTACAAGAAAAATTCCCGCTGCTACCATAGTAGCAGCGTTTATAAGAGCCAAAATAGGAGTGGGTCCCTCCGTAGCATCGGGTAACCACACATGAAGGGGAAATTGTGTAGACTTAGCAACCGCACCTGCAAATAAGAAAGCAGCACACAAAGTAATAAAGGAAAAATTAACTTCATTATTATAAATCAAGTTATTGAGTATTTCGAACAAATCCCAAAATTCAAAACTACCTGTTATCCAATAAAAATCGAAAATTCCTAATAATAACCCAAAATCGCCTACACGATTAGTTACAAATGCTTTTTGACAAGCATTTGCCGCAGAAGGTTGTGTAAACCAAAACCCTATTAATAGATAGGAACACATTCCAACCAATTCCCAAAAAAAATAAATTTGTATCAAATTTGAACTAGTAACTAATCCCAACATGGAAGTAGTGAAAAAACTCATATAAGCAAAAAATCTCAAGTATCCTTGATCGTGAGCCATATAATTATCACTATAAAAAAGAACCGTGATTCCGACAGTAGTAATTAACATTGACATAATAGAATACATACAAAAGTAATTCACAATAGCTTGTAAAAAATAAAACTTTAACATACCTGGAGATGTTGGGTGGGCAAAAGGTGTTGTTGCCTGGGGAAACGCAGAGGGGAAGCTTTGGCACCGGCAAGTGTAGGGTGGATATGCGGCAGCCGAAGCTAGGTAGAAGAATAAATTAATTAAGAAGACGACCTAACTAATATATAAAATTAGAAATAGAGATTGAGTGAGAGAGAGAGTGAACTACTAGAGAAGGTCGCCGGAGGAGGAGTAACACGGCAGCCGCAGAGGTGAGGTAGTTATCTTCGGTCAATACTTAAAAAATTCATTTAAAATGAGATAGAGAAAGAGAGATGGAGAGAGAGAGAGGAAAACATAGAGGAATACCTGGAGTATGTCGCCGGTGGTGTTGGTTTGAGTTGAGAACGCTGGTGGACAGCCTAGGGTTTCAGATTCGGGGAAATGGGGGAGAAGAGATCTGGCGCCGCCACTAATTAAATATTTAACAACGGACCTACGACAGATAGGTCCGTCGTTGAATTAAAAAATCATTCAAAATAAAAATAATAAAAATCAACGACGGATATCCTATCTGTCGTCAATTAACAACGGATCAACAACGGATTATCCATCGTTATATTAAAAAAATAATTTTAAATAAAAAATAATCGAAATCAATGATGGATATAACGTCCGTCGTTAATCAATGACGGACAGTCCGTTGTTGATCCGTCGTTAACGCCGCATTTCTGTGCCGTCGTTGTTTACAGACGGATTTGAAGTCCGACGTTCATTCTGTCGTTATTTTGGCATTTTTTTATAATGATAGCTTGAAACTATGTTGGACCCGCCGTTGCCGTAAGAAATCTTCCTCGTTGTCGGAGCTCGTTGGAGGTCACCGGAAGCTATGGGAGAGCCAGAAAAAGACATACCACCTCATATATAGGTATTATTCATGTCTTAAACATAGTTTTAATCAAACCACCGGTATAAGTACCATAAACCGCTCGACATCGCTCGGCACATGTCGAGCAGTTCATGTATTCGATTGATCTATGTATTTTTGTTACAACTTTTTTATTATTGAAGATATGATTATGTACCTCTAAATTGATTATTGTTAATTAATTTGAATTGTATTATATAGTTAATTATTTGGGTTGATTCATAAATTGTTTAGAATATCATGTGTAATATTTGAATTCCAAGTATTATTTAGAGAATTTTGATGCATGGATCGCTGGTATTTGGCACTGAAACCGTTCGGATGAAGAACCATTGTCTGAGCGGTTTGTGTAGAATTTACTAGCGGTTGATCTTGTTTAGTGGAGATATAATTATTTGATTGTGATTTATGATACAATTATTCATAATATGTGTAATATTGATTCATTTACGTAATGTATGTATTAGTTTAGGATTATTGATTTATTTTGTGTACCTGAACTAATTGAGTATATGATTGAGGATCATGCATTGATAACTGGTTTGAATTTTGGTTATTCAAACTTGGACAGTACTTCCCCACATGATCTTAGTAGGTTGTCTATATTTAGGTATGTCTGCAATGGGGTTCATATGAGTGCATCTGATTTGCTCGCGCCCTTTACAAATGCCCGGAACAATATAGATTATCTGGATGGAGACATTCATTTGCGCATTGTCCATGTCCTCATAGCATACATCTTCGTTTTATAGTTTTCCTTTGGGTGCATACTCTTATAAAATTCTTAGGAATTATATTAGGAAAATTTCGGACAGGGTGAAATATCATTTCTATAGTCCGGTTTGAGCATTGATGGTGTGGGGATTGGAGGTCATTCCGGGATTCGAGACAATGGCTGGTAGGCAGATGGAGCTTGACTTAGCATATCTCCATTGTTTGAGATGGAACTTCCGGAAGAATCTCGATGTGACATCAGTGGAGCATCTATACGAGTGCTTTAACACCGATGTAAGTTTTATGGTCATTATTAATTCTTATTAAATTAATTTTTATGATTGTGATATGATTGTAATATTATATGTCTTAATTTTGCAAACTTATAATATTTCAAATCTGATAGCAGACAAAGTGGAACAGAGTAGGCCATATCACCAGTCGTTATGGTGTGACATTCTTCTGGTTGTGAGGTACATGCCCTTTACAAATCCAATTACAAGGGGAGGGATGACAACCAAGCAGCGTGCTACAAGGCTGAGAGTGACATATATTGAGCTAGTTAGTGGTTGGCGATCTACTGGGAATGTAGAGCCACCACCTGTTGATGAGCCTCAACCATCTGTCATGGCGGTCAGTCAGATCGTCCTCCGAGACGTTGGCGAGATATAGGGAAGCGTGCTAGGGTACCTATGCATGATTCATCCTCTAGCAGCAACAGTGGCAAGACAGACCGTGTGATCAATGTCATCCGTGCAGAGATGAGTGCATTAGAGGCACGTTCAGTTGAGAGGCAGAAAGAGCTAGAAGCTCGTATGCTATCCATTCACAATGAGTCTGAGGCACGTATGCAAGCTATTCACAGTGAGTCAGAGGCTCATTTGTTATCTATACACAGAGAGTCATAGGCTAGATTAAGAGAGAGGGTGAGGAGATGGATGGATGAGCTCTTAATTGCTATTCGTTGTTCTAGATCCAGACAAAGGGACCCGATCATTCATACACGTCGGCAGAGGGCCCCTATGACTCAGTCAGGTCGACCTTCAGATTTCTAGGCCACGAGTCCACTTGCTCAAGGAGTATCTGAGCACGTCACCTCTATAGGCTATAACACGGATACATCGTTACTTATATTTTTTGGGGCTTGCTCTGCACATCCATTAGGGATGGGTTAAAGTATGCCAAGTAGTGGGGAGTATGCGGTTGATTCCAACAGTGGTGCTCGATATTCCATGTCCGACTTACCATATGTCGACTTCTACGCCATTTATGACCATACGTCATTCCATGTTTGATGTTGGATCAGTAAGTTGTTTGTTTTATGTTTCAACTAATTAATATTTGTATTTTTTGGTTTAAACTAATTAATATTTGTATTTCTTTGGTTTAGGTTCCATTTCCATTTTCATTTGGCAGTCAACCAATTAGTGCGGTACCCATTTCACATGCACCAACTACATATGATGGTTATTCAACAGAGGAGTTTGATGGCCAGTTTTATCCTAAGCCACGACCTGCATTGCCGAAGGATAAGCTAGATACCGTTGGGGAAGATATGCTGAACAAGTGGAAATAATTTATGAAGCAGTCAGCAGCCAACTATGTTACACTCATTGAGAGTGGATTTCAAATATCAGTAGCGGACTTCAAGTTAATTCTTCATATGAAACAAGATTTGGTGTGGTTTATTGTACGTGTACATGTGTGATGTTACAACTTGATCTGGTGCAAATAGGTTAGAATTGGCGTGTACAGGTTGATTTGGGTGTATATGTGTGATGTTACAGCTAGATTTGGTGTATATTTGTGATGTTTAGGTGTACAGGTGGATTTGGTGTATATGTGTGATGTTACAGGTTCTTTTGGTGTAAATATGTGATGTTTGGCGTGTACGGGTTGATTGGGTGTATATGTGTGTTGTTACAGGTTATTTTGGTGTAAATATGTGTTGTTTGACGTGTACAAGTTGATTGGGTGTATATGGGTGCTGTTACAGGTTCTTTTGGTGTAAATATGTAATGTTTGGCGTGTAAGGGTGTGTTTTGTGTATATTTGTGTTGTTACACATGTACATGTTATATAGTGCAAAATAGAATGTATATAGAGTACAAATACAGTACAAATCTACCTATAGAGTACATATAGAGTAGGGGTGTCAATCAGTACCCGATTCTCGGGAAGAACTGGTACCGAATCGGTTCCAGATCGGAAACCGATTACTGAGTATTGGTTTTCCAGGAAATTGACCGGTTCCTGGTTCTCAAGTTTTGAAAATAACTGGTACCCAGTTACTCGGTACCGAACCGGTACTCGACCGGGTACCGATTAATAAAATTAAATATTATAAAAAATATATTTTATATATTATAAAATATTTAAATATTATAAATATTTACAAATTAAATTTAATTATATTTATATTAAATTATTATTTGTTTAAATTAATATTTTTAAAATAAAATATTTAAAAATTAACAAAAATAAAACAAACCGGTACCTTAACCGGTTCTACCGGTATACCGGTATCGAACCGATCGTTACCTGATTAATCGGTAAAAAAACCAGTTCCGGTACCGGTTCTTAAAATTTTAAGTTGTTCAGTACCGGTTAACCGATACCGGACTGATTGACACCCCTAATATAGAGTACATACATAGTGAAAATGTTCCTATAGAGTACATATATAGTGCAAATCATACTACAATTTAATCATTGAATAAATTCGGACAATTGGGACCTATGCGATCATTCATGTTGCAATGTGGGCGTTGTCTTACTCTTCTACTTGTACAGCCCGATGATTCTCCCCACCCCCTACCTCGTACGTTTACTCATCATTGGTCTACCTGGCCTTCTTATTGCTTTGTTTGGCAAAACCTCAATGTTTGAAATGTTCTCAGAAAAATTTCAATTTTGTTTCGGAGGAATCCGAGATATAACATTTTTGTGTGAATCTACAACTGATACTGATTTGTAGTAGTGCGTTACAAAATCAATTGTAGTTCTTCCAGATTTCCTGCACAGATAAAAATATTATAATTAATTTTCAAAGACATAATCTTAATTAAATTACTCTAAAATAAAAGGTACATACGTAATTCCTGTAATAGCATGAGAACACGGGATCCCGTCGTATTGAAATTTCATGCATTCACATGTCCACGCTCCAAAATCTACCAACAATGATCGATTGTTTGTTTCAATTCAGTATCGATCATCACCTAGTTGAAGTGCTTTGTATGTATGAGATCTCTCGATTTGGACCATTAACTTGCGTCTTACCTCTTCTGGAAGTGGATGTCTTTCCTTGTTAGCAACTATAAGTCGTTTGCTAAACCAATCCTCACAAATCATTCTTACTAACTCGATGCATGCACAAATAAGTAGACGACGAGCCCATAAAAGTGTACGATTAAAGCTCTCAGCTGCATGGATGTTAAGAAGCTATACATTTGAACATGACACATCGACCGAGCCCACTTGGCAGGTCCAACATTCATTAAGTGATTATAGGCTTTCACCTTGCCAACTTGAATCATGTTCATTCTTTTCGGAAATTCCGATTGCTTATATGTGTATACATCCTTTTAAAACAACCCGAGAGTAGTTTTACCAAATCTTTTTAAATTGTTACTAAGATTGTAGTAACAAAGACCATGAGTTGCTTCAGGAAATACAACTCTCAATGCATGCTCAATTGACACATGTTGATCAGATACAATCAATGTTTGAGGCGTGCTCCCATATGCTCTTCGTAGCCTCGTCATAAACCAAACCCAAGACTCATGATTCTCAATTGGGCCGATTCCATACGCCAATGGATAGACTTTCTCATTTGCATCCTTTGTTACTGTAACAAACATTATGCTATTATTATTTCCCTTCAAGTGAGTACCGTCGACTACTATTACCGGTCTCATGCACAAGCCAAATACTGATCTACATGCACCAATAGCCACAAATACATGACGAAACCTGTTGTCTGCACCAATATCGATACCTGTGATCGTGCCCAGGTTTTTCATCTCTAACATATGCAAATAACCAAACAATAGTTGATATGATTCATGATATTTACCATATATCATCTCAACAGTATGGTTTCTACCTCTAAGCGCCACATCGTAAGTGACTTGCATACCAAACATAGTCATCAACTCATTCTAAATAACTTTGGGCTTTATGATTTCATTTGTATTCGCATTTTCTTTGCAAAATACGCACCGATCACTTTTGTGTGGACCTTTTTTGGTCCAATGTTTGTGATACCATCCCTGCACGTGTGCTCGTCGCAAAACTTCATTACAAGCCACGACCCTCCATGAGAACAAACACGCAGCTTGAATGAACAATCGTTGCTTAACTTGTATCGCCAATACAACCAAGTTGTGTCTGATCTAGTCACTCGATATTCTACTTTCTTTTCAAGATTCCACAAACCAACTGTAATGCTAAGATGCTCCTTATCATAAAAAATAGATCATTTAACAAACTCTTCTAGTATCAGATTTGCTTCACAAAACATATTTGAAGTCGTAGCACCAGGAGGGACCATTGAAATTAACGAATTGCTTAAGTATGCTTATGGGATTCATATTTCATCATTATCACCCGCACTAGGATACATAAGTTCTAATAAATGTGGCATATTTCCTTCCTCGTGGATCCATGCAGCAAATTCGGCAAAAAAAAGATCAATTAAAGGTAAAATCAGCTTGATACTCGAATTCAGAGCTCTCTGATGATGGAACATAATCATCGTCATCATCATCCTCATCATCCTCTTCATCGACATAACAATCAGCATTTCCTTCTCTCTTTTCGTGTTCCTCTTCTTGTTCATGTCCCCGACCCTGATCCTGATCTTCACCCTGACCATGACTTTGTCCCTGTCCATATCCATATGCATCATTCAAGTCTAGAATATTATTTACTCTGCTCGTCGAACCGAAGTTCATGTCTGCAGGGTAAAAATCACCAAGCCAATCCGCCGAAGCTGCAATCCTTCTAATATTTTCTAGTTCATCATTTAAGTTTGAGCTTTGTGTTTGGTATATTTTCATCGTGATTTTAGTCGTATTTCTTAGTCTCATTTCATGTTTTTAGTTCATGTTATTTGGTATTTTCATTCGTTTTTTTACACCTAGTTTCCGTAATTGCATGTAGGTTTTTTGGTATGGAAATTGGCATAAAATGGAGTTGTAACGATGAATCTTGGATAAAATAGAATTAAATTTCATCTCGATAGGAGTCTATAGCCGCAAACGGATCCAAAATCGGAGTACAAACGAGGGAGAACGAGCCGAAACAAAATCACTGCGCGCGAGGTCAACGCCAGGGGACCAACAACCGCTGAGCCCCCAGCGCCTGCTGGACCTGTGACTCGGCCAGTACAAAACCTTCATCCCAGAGCTTGCTGGACCCTCTGCGGGCGCTAGACACAATTTTTTGAACGCGAAATATATTATTTAAAGCCCGTTTTTGGGCGTACATATTTCTCTTCTAAAAAAACCCTAGAACACGTTTATGAGTTGATTCCATTGTAATTTCACCTCTGGACGATGGATTGAGGGGAGATTTGACGCTCAATCCAAGATTCTTTCTTAATAAGTTTTATTTAATTCTTATATTTGATTTGTTTTATGGATTGAATTGTCATTTTCTACCTAGGGTTTAGAAATTCTTGATTATTTATTGATTGTTCTTGATTCATGCTTCATGATTAAATTCGTGCTTATTTAATTGAGAAGATTGACCACCGTTTTTGATTAATTTTTTGTTGGTTGAGATTGAGAGGTAATTCCAACATAGAACTTGATTAAATCATTAATAATTCTAAATCGGAGATGTAAGAATTATATTTGTTATTAATTTGTGATTTTCCTATTGTGTGATTCAAATACATAAGTTAGAATTTCGTCTTAATTATCGAATACGAAAGTTAGTAATTAAGAAACTCTAAGAAATTATTTATTAATCACGAATCATTGTTCTTAATGAGGAATTCTTATTAGGGTAATCTTATACGTGAGTCGTGATTACTGTCTAATTAAAAATATGTAAATAATTAATTAGACTAACTATTAAGAAGCCCTTAATGAACGAACAATAACATGAATTTAAGAGCATGATTTAATTGATTTTAGTTTTTCTTAACTTTATGCCATTGAATTCTGAATCCCACCTTTTTTATTATTTTATTTATTTGTTTATTTTTTGTTTTCTCATGCTTATTATAGATTAGAGTGTTTAGGATATATATTTATTTCTTGATAACACCTAGGATTAGAATTGTCCTGATAAGTTTTCTGTTGAGATTCGAACGCGGTTAACTTGTCACGTGCAATTGACATCGTATATTTAAACCTAACACATATTAGGTTTAAACACTTTGGGATGTTCCACCTATATCAAACGAAGATTCGTTGATATAATTAACATAAACCGTATGACTTGTTACATTCATGCATAAAGCAAACAATTCTGCATCACTTGTCAAACGGTATTTTCTCATTCTCGATGCCAACAAGTAACAAATTTCATACTATGTGCCCAAAGACATCAACATGTTGTTAATACAATATCTAAGATTGTATATCGAAATGTCATTTCTCAGAAGTGGTGCAATCTGCTCTTATCCATTCTAGTAGCTACAATCAACCCAATAACCTCTGAATTTAACGTATACAATTTGACAATTCATCATCTACTAAACAAATTTAGAAAATATACATAAGTCTATTCGAATATTAGCTACAATCAATAAAACAAATATTTTTTCAAGTATTAACTATTGATATTCTATCATATAGGTGATATAAATATACTAATGGTTGGACTGTTGGAAAGACCCCTATGAACCGCTCGATGGACACTGGGCGCTCCCAGGCGGTTTATACGCCTTCTTCTAGCGGTCCAACCATAAATGGATCAAATTATCATTCTTTTACACAAAAATCATAATTTAACATTAAAGTACATAAACATGCAAGTAATACAAATATCAAAATAACATTTTCATGTAAAACATTGTAATAATCTTTAAATTACCTAACAATATATACTAAAGCATTCAAAAATATCATCTACTACAAGAAAACACATAGACCACTGGTTATGCATGTTGGACCGCTGGTATGTGCTGCAAGCGATCGCGAGCAGTCTCACACAGTAATACCAGCGGTCTAATCGTATATGGAACTATAGCAACATTATAATGCAATTACCTGATTTATATATTTAATATCAGCATGTTTTAAGCCAGATACGAGATAATTCGAGCAGAATGGTTTGAATAACTTTTTCCTTTGAAGGGTTTTGTGGAATTATATTGGTTATTAAGTTATTCTATGATATATATCATACAAACATAATAGTCCAAAAAGTCAAAAATAATCAAGTACTCAATTATTACTCAACTTTAACTTTGACTATGTGTGTAAGAATGTGTAGAATTATATATTTTTTAAATTAAATGGGTATTTTCTACATTTTTGTTAATGTTTTGGATATTTTTTTACATACAAATCTTGAAAGTGGTACTTTTACCCATTCACACTTACTCTTTTTCATTCAAGGGTCTCTCCCTCGACAATAATTAAGTGGCGGCTGCTGCTGCTGCTTGATTTAAAAAAATTAATCAAACAAAATTAAAATATTATTCCCCGCGTCACGCTAAATGCGGCCACAAGGGGTTTGACACGGAATTTAAGAAAGTAAAGTGTTGTGTTTTAAAAAAGCATGAGTGTTGTAGTTAAAAGGTAAAATAATTTCCATTTTGGAAAAATGACTACTTTTAGTGAGACGACCCATTAAAAAAAATGACCACATTTAGTAGGATGGAGGGAATACTACTTAACATTTAAGTTATCCACCTATGTATGGATTGTAGCTGTTATTGAACGTCAAAGGCTTAATTACGACCACCGCTACATTAATTAAGGGTAGGGGTGAGAATCGGGACGGGACCGGGAGTCCTGATCCCGAAGTCCCAGTCCCGAAAAATGGTAAATTTTTGGTCCCGATCCCGGTCCCGATCGGGATTTCGGGACTCCCGAGTCCCGAAATTGGAAAATTTCAAGTTCCGGTCCTGGTCCCGATCCTGAAAAATTAAGTCTCGATTAGTCCCGAATGGTCCCAAAATCCAGAACGGGACCAAAATTTCCCGATCGGGACCAAATTTCCCAAATTTTAAAAATTAATTTCGGGACATCGGAAGTCCCGATCGAAATTCGGGACTCCCGAGTCCCGAAAATTCTCAATTTCCCAGTCCCGGTCCCGGTCCCGATCTCGAAAATTTCGGGACTCGGGGTCCCTAATCCCGCCGAGACTCGGGATGAGACTGGGAAAGTCCCAAGTCCCGATCCCAAATTCTCACCCCTAATTAAGGGTATGCAACCTATGAGTTTATTTACTTATTTTACTTATTAAATTAAAGGGTTAATTGCCTGTAAATTCAGAAACTTTATGTGATTTTGGGTTTTTCTCATGTCATTTTATTTTGACGAATTAATCTATGAACTTGAGGTTCCTTTTGATTTTTGCCACGAAATTAAATAAGTTCCAAATTAATGTTAATGACGCAATTTAAATTCCAATAAGACAATATTGGAGAACAAGTTGAATAAATTAGAAAAGAGATGAAATACACAACATCTCCAATTATAGTAGAAGATAAATAGATTGAAAACGAGAGAGATATAAAGAATAAGAAGGAGAGCGAAAAATCGAGGTAAATAGATTAAGAATTGTGAGAAATGACCATGCATTTTTAATAAAATAATATCGTTACACAGTTTATGAAATGATAGCGTTTTGAATTATAACACACATGTATTTTTATTTTATTTTATATAATTAATTAAAATACCACATTAATTTTGTCAAAAAAATATAATATCATGAAAAAAATTAAAAGAAATATTAAATTAATGGATTAATTTATCAAAATAAAAAATTATGACAAAATTATAATTTTTTTTTTAAAATTTACATGCTTAACTCTAAATTAAATTATAGTTTTTTCTGTTGGAATTTGTTTGGAAGGAGGGCAACGAAAAATAATGCATGTATGGAATTTTATGATCTGATGATTGATTATAAGACATGTCTTATGAAATAAACCGAGTTTTTCCAAATCATCTTTGAAAAAAATCAAAACAAGAGTACTACTTCATTTTCATTTAGTTTAAAAAATTACGAAACTTTGATGAAAAAAAGTTATTATAAATTTAATTTTTTATTACAGTGGCAAAAGGTCATTGCCTAAAACATGAAAGTGCTCAATAAACAGCTCCCCAAAGTAATTGCTCCATGATCATAGTATTCATTGCTTTGAAATTTTGGAGCAATATCATAATTCAATTTCATAGCCTCTCTCTCTGCGTTGGCTAAGGCTTATTTTGTTTATGGATTTTGGGAAGCAATAACCATTCTTCCGCATTCATTGAACTAAGGTGGAGATGATGCCATGTGTACAATTCATTTGTGAAAATTGAGAAGTTAATGCATTATTATTTTTATAAATTTTGAATTTTACATTATTTTTATATTTTTTTATTAAAAAGAGTAAAATCTTAATCTTAATTATTATTAATATTAAAAAAATAATACTATAAAATTTTAATTTTCACTACATATAAAAATTGTAAAATAAACTTTACACGTGGCATCATCTCCACCCTTACTTCAATGAATGTGAAGTAGGGTGGATTATTCCCCCATTTCCACCGCCAAAAACGCATTCTTGCTTCTGTTTTTCAAAATTTTCCAACACCAATCCCTCCATCGCCTTCTCTTGTATTGCTGTTATTGCATTTTCTAATTGGTTAAAAAAAGGGAACAACTTTTGGATTCTGTTTCGAATTTCATTGATAGGGTGAATTTCGAATTTTGAACCTTGTTTCCTTCGTCAAGATTAACCCAAATTGGCGATTTCTTGATCGTGAAGCGATAATTGCTTCACGTGGTGCCAAAATCTGGCCACCATCGAGTTTTTGGGTGATCATGAGGGCAGTTTCGGTTTCCACTTCATCTGAGCATTTGATCGAGCACTTCATGATCGATATATGTTTGTGCCCTTTCGTTGGAGATAAGGTTCTTTTGATATTTGTTAGTAGTCTTACCGAATTCATTTGATTCTTTCCGACGTTACTGCAATCCGGCGAGAGGGCAAGGAACCCAATTTTGCTTGAAATTTTTCGAGGTATATAATACTTGTTAGATAAAGCAGTTTCTTTTTCGTTCTCTATCAAGTCGATTCTGTAAATTTGCTGATGCTATCGTTATCCTCTTTGATTTGGTTGCAGATGGGGCCGTTATTCTACGTATTGATAGCATTGCCTTGTACAATAGGGGCAATAGCACTTGCACTTCATCACATTTACAACCATTTACTGAATTATACTGAACCTACTTATCAGAGATACATTGTCCGCATTATCTTCATGGTTCCTGTGAGTTTTTCGATCCTCTGGCTTTAAACATTTATCGCTTGTTATTTGATTGCATATCGAACCTTTTCTTAGTATGTCAGCATCCGCATTGGATATTTCCTCACTGTTATTATTTTCTAATTTGCTGACGCGGTACTACCCATTGCTGTTCTTTTAATCAACTTCTAGATATGGTTCTTTAAATGAAGGTTCAAGTAACTCATGTATTTCTGTGTTAGTGGGAGATTGTTATTTGAAAAAGTGCATATCCTTAGTCTATTTGTCTGAATAATAGGATAAATTTGTAACTTTTTTACAAAATGATTATTGAGAAGTTCTCCCAGTTAGCTCAGGGAACTAATATAGCAAACACTTGCTTGAATTTTGATGTTATTTGCAACACATAGATACTTCTTTCGTGCAAGATTTCACATGATCAATATTACTAACTTAAATGTCACCAATCCTAAATTCTAGAATTCTGAAAGTCATGCACATGCTACCGATAATAATTGTTGGCTATAGCTTATAACTTGATTCACAACACCAAATTGAGCATTCATTATGGAATCTTCATGTTATAAGTTTATGAAGTCACTTGTAACTTTTATGTGGGTTCTTACCATCTTTATGTCAATTACTTACAGGTATACGCATTGATGTCTTTCTTGTCCTTGGTCCTGAACAAAAGTGCAATTTACTATAACTCAATTAGAGAAATGTAAGTATCATATTCTGTTTGAACAATTTATAAGTGTGAGTAGATCTTAATGTCACTCCTAAGTTTTTAATTGATTGGAGTTAGAAACTAAGGTAAAATATGAGTTTGCAGTGTTTATGACATTCTTGTTTAATATTAATGGCAACAAGGATTAAAGAGCATGACATCCATGGCATGCCATCTTATTCTTAAGGTTCCCTGCTCATATTTATTGCATGCTTACCCTAGTTCCAACTTCCCACCTTAATAGAAAGTTTAGTACATAGTGAATAGTGTAGAACCCATTTGATTATTTGGAATCAATATAATACCAGCAAAGCACCATGACCCAACCCTTTCACTTCCTTATGATTGCATCATCCTAAACCAATCTATCTGCCATTGCTTTTCTAGATTTTTCGGTTTTGCTTTTCAAGTTGTTAGATTGGTTTAGGATGATGTTCTTAGATGTTTCTGGTGAATTTTCTCAACAGATATGAAGCTTGGGTCATATATAATTTTCTTTCGCTATGCTTAGCATGGGTTGGTGGTCCAGGTGCTGTTGTGCTAAGTTTAACGGGCAAAGTTCTGAAACCTAATTGGTGTTTAATGACATGTTGCTTCCCTCCTATTCCATTGGATGGGTGAGTCTTCTCTACATGATACTTTGATTTGGCTGATCATAGTATTATGTTGGCAATTTCACTATGTATGGGAATTATTTTATTGCTAATTTTCCACTGTTTTCTATGCTGAGATAAGGGTATTAGTATTTCAGGATCAGTTAATGATTTTAGTGAGGTATATAAATATCAAGGTTTCTAGCAAAAAGAATATCCCTGTGTCTATATTGGATGCTTAAAACTCTTAGTTTTACTTTAAGAATTTAGTCAATCAACACATTTAACTCTTGTATGGTTTGAGATACGGGTGTCAATCGGTAACCTGTTCTTGTTCACTACCGTGCCTAGAACCGGTTACCAAGTACCGGTATTTTGGTAAATAACTCGGTAAACAGTTCTTACAATTTGAAAATTAACGATACTCTGTAATCAACCAATACTGGATCGGGTACTGATTATTATATTAACTATTAAAAATTATTTATTATGAATCTTTTGTTAAGAAAATATTTATGTCGAAATATTGTTGGCATATATCGATATATTAGGAATATAAAAAAATTTGAAAATTTTAAAGAAAAAACCGGCTCCTCACGGTTTTTCAGCTATCTAGTATCCAAGTGGTTGGAAACCGGTTAACCTGCACATCCGGTGTCCGGTACCACAAAATAGCAGTTTTTGGGTTCCGGGTAACTGGTTAATAGGTACCAAACGTGCTGACACCCCTAGTCTGAGATATCAGGGTTGCTTGCAAAGAGCATATGCATGTGGGATTTTTTAAACATTTTGTTCTTAGTTTTGCTTATAAGTTTTTGGCATGAAGTATTGTTTTGTGCACTTTTCCATCCTTTTTCTCAATACAATTTCTCAATGTTGTATAAAAGCGATAATGACAGTGCCGATACTTATTTTCTACAACTTAATGCTATGTTTCTCTTTCTTTCCTTAGGTGATAGTAGTTTGGTGTCGTTTTATAGTCTTGAAGTTCAATCAGTGTTCTTTCTCATTAATGAGAGCTTAGACAATCCAATATGTTCCATGAACTCTCTTCCATTTCCACCCCTTCCATTGCACTAAAACTTGCTCGACATTTACCCCATTACACATGATCCACCTCCGTTGAAGCACCGCCGCAGGCAGGAAAGGCAGGTCAGCTGCCAACAACTCGTCGGGTAAGGACAACAAAGCATGCACTTGCCCCACAGCTGGCTGCAATAGCGAAACATGAAAAACGGGGTGAACTTTAGAATTTTCTGGTAATTTCAAGCGATAGGCCACTGCCCCGATTCTCGCCTCCACCTCAAAAGGTCGAAAGAATCGCGATGCAAGCTTGGCATGTGAAATAGCAAACAAACTTCATCTATACGGCCGAAACTTAAGATAAACCGCTTCTTTAACCATACGCTGCTGAGCTCGCTCCAAATGTGCTCGCAAGTGAGCCAAAATGTCATCCCTTTCGTGTAATGAGTCCGCTAAGGCCTGCACGCGCACTTCTCCGGGTAAAAAAGGCACAAGGTGCGGTGGCGGTCGACGGTACACAACCTCAAAAGGGGTCAGCCGCGTACTTGATTGAAATCTCGTATTAAAACAAAACTCTTCCCAGGCTAACCATTTGCCCCATCCCTTTGGACGTTCAGAAGCGAAACAACGTAAATAATTCTCCAAACACCGATTCATAACCTTCGTTTAACCATTTGTTTGTTTTGGGGTGATATGCAGAACTCATGCGTAAAGTCGTTCCGGTTGCTTTAAATAACTCCCTCCAGAAAGAACTTAAAAATATTGGATTCCGATCAGACACAATGGATTCTGGCATTCCATGTAAGCGCACCACCTCTCGAGCAAATACCTCAGAAACCAAACGAGCTGAAAAAGGATGTTTCAACCCCATAAAATGACAATATTTCGAAAGGCGATCCACCACAACCAAAATGCAATCGAATCCACATGATCGAGGAAGTCCTGTAATAAAATCCATGCTAATATCTTTCCACACGCGATCAGGAATAGGCAGAGGGCTAAGCAAACAAGCCGGACTCTTAGTTTCGTACTTATTCTTCTGACAAACATCGCAGACAACCACCAATGACGTGATAGCTTTCATCATTCCCGGCCAATAAATATTAGAAGCCAACCTCCGATATGTTCTGAAAGCTCCAGAATGACCCCCAGACGGAGTCGAGTGAAATTCAGCGAATAATTTTGCAATCCAAGGAGAATTAGCAGGAATCACTACCCGACCCTTATAGAAAAGCGTTCCATGAACATAACTATAGTGTCTCGGCCCCTCATGACCTTCCCCCAATGCCTTGATAATACTGGACAGCCGCGAATCAGCCCTCACATCTTCCTGCAGCAATGTACTTCAATCTAGCCAATGAGGAATTGTGACCGCCGCTAGCTCGAACTCCTCCCGCCGAGAAAGTGCATCAGCAGCTTTGTTGAACCACCTTCGTTATAAACAATTTCAAAATCAAATCCTAACAATTTGGCTGCCCAATTTTGTTGCGCCGGTGTAGTGAGGGATTGAGAGAGTAATTGTTTGAGGCTATGCTCATCTGTGCGAACCACAAGTCTGCGTCCTAACAAGTATGGTCGCAAGTGTTGCACCGCTAGAACAAGTGCCATTAATTCCTTCATGTATGCCGACTTGGATAACAACCGTCCTGATAAACTCTTGCTAAAATACGCCACTGGTTGACAATCCTGCATTAGAACAACTCCTATTCCACGTCCCGACCCGTCACACTCAATCTCAAAAGGTTGAGAGAAATCTGGCATGCACAGAACCGGAGCTGAGGTGAGCGCGTGTTTGAGGTTCTGAAAGGCAGCCTCAGCCTCTGGAGTCCACTTCCACGCCGTTGGATTATCCTTCTTCAATAGTGCAGTCAATGGGGACGCGAGTTTCCCATAGTCGCAAATAAAGCGGCGATAGTAACCCGTAAGGCCTAAGAAACCCCTCAACCCCCGGAGAGTTGTTGGAGTAGGCCATCTCAACACTGCCCCTATCTTCGTCAGATCCATGTGCACCCCTTTACTCGAAATGATATGCCCCAAATACTCTACCTGAGAATGCCCCAGCGCACACTTCTTGGGGTTAATAATGAGAGAATTGAGTACGCAAACTGGTAAACACTTGATGCAAGTGACAAAGGTGTTACACCAAGATATCGTCAAAGAATACCAACTCGAATTTTCGGAGAAACGGACGAAATACGTCATTCATAAGACACTGGAAAGTAGCTGGAGCATTGGTGAGTCCAAAGGGCATGACGAGGAACTCATAGTGCCCCGAATGTGTTCGAAAGGCAGTCTTATGAACATCCTCTGGTGCAATAAGAATCTGATGATACCCCGCACACAGATCTAGCTTACTGAACCAACGAGCGCCATGAAGCTCATCAAGCAATTCCTGAATAAATGGAATAAGATATTTATCCGCCACCGTCACCTTATTCAGAGCTCGAATACCGGCTGCAGCTCGGTTGAATGATTCCAGCAGCTAGCATCTCGGCCACCAACTTCTCCATTTCGTCTTTTTGAGAATGGTTATATCGGTAAGGACGAATAGAGATCGGAGGGGTTCCATCGTGCAGCACAATGCGGTGATCACTACGGCGCGAAGGTGGCAGCCCCAAGGGTGTCTCGGACACCTCTGGAAACTCGGCCAGCAGCTTGGTCAGCGCTGCCTGCTGCACTGCCGACAAGGAGGGTGATGGCGGAAAGGAGGCTGTACCGTCTCCCGCCAGGGCCCATAACAGCCATGCCCCGTCGCCACCCTCGAGGGAGCAGAAGTCAGCCCCTGCACACTCACGCCGAGTCAATGACGGGTCCCCGTGCACACTGATCCTCTTTCCATCGAGGGCGAAATCCATCGTGAGCTTGGCCCAGTTAGCTGTGACATCTCCCAATTGTGCCAACCAAGATACCCCTAGAATCACGTCAACACTGCGCAACGAAAACAAGTAGCAAGTAATAGAGAATAAATGACCAGCAATCATAAATGGAATGGCCGTGCATACACCTTGTGACAAGTCACAAGTCCCATCCCCCAAGATTACCGCGGAGGCGGCAGCCATGTCGACAGTGACGCGGAGATACTGAGCCATATGAGTCGAGATAAAACAGTGACTCACCCACCGTCTATCATCGTTAGTAGTTTGCTGACCGACATAACTGAATAGCTTCAGTGTTTGTGCTCCGTCGAACCCATTAGAAGACAGGTTAGAGAGCGCGAGGTGTTGTAGCTCGTCGGCGATATGCAGTTCGTGGACAACTGTCTCCAGCACCGGTTCGAATGGCTCTGAATTCTGCTCCGGTTCATCTTCGGTGTCAGCTTTGAGGAAGGGGGCCATATTGGCCTCCACAGCGGTAACATTTCACTGTTGCTCGGTATTCCGCTTGTTGCGCAGGTGTTAGACAACGAGAATTTCAAATTTCAGAATGTTGCGAGGGTCGTACCGAATTCGAATTCGTTGACTGCTGGAACGTCGTTGTGCCATGGGAGAAGTTGCTTTGGGTGAATGTGGCCCGCGGCGGCCCACCATGCGGCTTTGGGGCCCACGCGATGCGCCGCGCGAATGGCGGTGAACACGTTCGTCAGCTCTAAACCTGGAAGGCAATCTCGAATAGCAGGCTGCATGCCTCTTAGGAAAATTACCAAGTACTGCTTTGGAGGTAACACAGGTAATTGGGCAACCCGTTCCTCGAATAGTGACAAATAATCCTCTAGGGATCTGGTTTGACGCGTCAAGTGCATTGCTTCGTATGCGTTGATAGCAGAACTATCACCAAAACGAGCGATAAGCTCCACTGAAAATGCAGTCCATGATATTGAGGCGGCGCGACGTAACACCCACTACGCCCAAAACATCGCCTTACCCGACATGACCATTAGGGCTAATTGAACCCAGTGCTCCGCAGCTCTATGGTGCACCAGAAAGTACTGCTCGGCTTGAGCCAACCAAGCCAAGGGGTCTTGTGCCGTCGAACGGCGGAAGATCCATGCGGGGCAGCACTGCAGAGGGGGCGGAGAGTGCAGGCGCTGGGCTGGGACCGCGCTGCCCTACAGACACGTCGATTGCGGCCCTCGAGGAGTTGGTCGTGCTGGCCAGGGTGTCGAGCTTCGCCAGGATGGCGTTGAATTGGTCGGAGTGAGCCGCCAGCGTGTGCTCCACCGTCGTCATCGACATCTCCAGCCCGTCGACGGTCTTCGCCAACTCGCCGAACGCAGAATTGAGGTTCTTCGTGGCCTTCTCTACCTCGTCAATTCTTTCCGAATTAGTCGGCATAGTCGGACCAATTTGGTAGAGTTAAAAACACGAATTTATAATTGAAATTATGATGAATGAAATAACGGATATTTGATAACTCAGAACCGAAGTTCTGTCTTAGCCGTAACTGCCAAAATAATGATTAGGGTTTCTGATGCCCTAGCCACCGAAAACAGAGCTATAAATACTAATAATAATAAGGCCCATGCATAACATGAAAGCCCATGTCCTAACTTAACCCAAAAGCAATAACATAACTTAATAATAATAATAATGATAAGAATAACTAGATAATTAATTAAATAGCAGCCACAGAAGCGACGTGAACAGCCGGGGCGGTCCTCTTCTTCTTTCTTGTATAAATCTTATACCTCCCTTTCGATGCAACGCTATCAAGCAATGTCTGGTCTTTAATTCTTTACACTATGTCATACATGTATTAGTATAAACTATTATATATATATATATTTATAATAGTTTATATCAATACAGATAGTATAATCTCAAACTTCAACATATTCATACCATATAGTTTATATTTAATTTAAGAAAAATACACATTGTTAAATTTAAACATAATAATAACTCATGTATATTAAACAATTTGAATTTACATATACACAATAAAAGTGCATGTGACATTATAAATTTGAATTCGATATTTATTTTAATTCTAATTCTAATACCTTAAAAATATTATTGGAGTCATTAATTTGATAATATTTTGTCATGTTATTTGAAATAATTGATAAAATAATTAAATCAAACATTGATTTCTAAGTAATATTAATTCTAGCACCTTAAAGAATATTATGGTCATCGCTATTCGGACATATTACTTATAAATCAATATTTGGTTTAATTATTTTATCCATTATTTCAAATAACATGAAACAAATATTATTATCAAATTAATGACGTCAATAATATTTATAAGGTATTTGAATTAACATAAATGTCAACTTCAAATTTTATAACGTAACACATGCACTTTTATTGAGTGTATATGTTAATTCAAATTGTTTAAAATATAAAAGTTTTTATTATGTTTAAATTTAACAATGTGGATTTTTCTAAAATTGTATATATTATATAGTATGAATATATTGAAGTTTGAAACTATACTATCAATATTGGTATAAACTACTATACATATGTGTGCTAGATTTATAGTTTTATACTAATAGATGTATTACATATTATAAAGAATTAAAGACTGGGCATTGCTAAGTACATTACAATATATTAATATATATCACTTTTTATATTTTAATGGAAATTTAAATTATTTTTATGTGTGATATTATTTTTTTGACGCAAACCCTATGTATAATATTATTATGTGAAGATTGAATAAAGTATCTTATTGGCTTAATGGTAGTAAATGATTATTTAGATTTCTTTTTACCTAAAGGTCAAGTGTTAAAATCCAACCCTCACTACCTTAATTTTTATGCATTCAACTCAATTAAGTACACATTTTTACAAGGGATAATTGACTGTAAATACTAAATACACGAACTAACCACCATTTTTGGTATTGCACATGAACTTTAAAATCTGATCCACAATACACGAACTACCATTTTTTCGCATTGAATATCGGGCTATCGTTTAGTTAAAATCATGCATACGTGAACTTGATTACACACGTGGGGTAGGTACAGATGAGGGTGTTATTGATTTTGACTAATCGGGCTATATCAACCTCACCCCATGTGTGTAATCGGATCCACGCATGCATGATTTTGACTAAAATATAGCCCGATGTATTCAATTACGAAAAAATGGTAGTTCGTGTATTTTGGATCAGATTTTAAAGTTCATGTGCAATACCAAAAATGGTGGTTAGTTTGTGTATTTACAGACACTTATCCCTATTTAAAAACTAGAATAAACTAAACTATGTACATATAAACACTAATGACACAACTATGAAATATACATTATAATACTCCCCTCAATTGGAGAATATATGTTAACCATGTCGAGCTTGTTACAAAGATAATGAATCCAAACATCATTAAGTGCCTTTGTGAAAATGTGTAAATGCTAAAATACCCACTTTAATAAGTAAAAGATAAAAAAATACACAATAATAAAAAATACACACTTCACATGATAACATGAGGAAATTAATCACATGCTCATGTTATTCAAATTCAAAATAACTTGAATAACATGAGCACATGAGAAAATTCCTCATATTATCATGTAAAGTAGGTATTTTTTATCTTTTATTTTTAAGTGGATATTTTTTATCTTTGTTTTATGAAAGTGAGTAAGTTTAGCTATTACCCCTTGTTAAAATGTCTCCTAACTAATCTTCAGCCTTCATATATCTAGTAGATATCAACCGATGTTGAATCTTCTCTTGAACAAAGACACAATTAATCACAATGTGTTTGGTTTGTTTATGAAAGACATGATTAGAAGTAATAAGAATAGCAAGTTGATTAGCATACCACAACTTAACGGGCATTGGAACTTTCAAACCCACTTCACTAAATTTTTTATAGAATAACAAAATTTTACATATAGATTTATTCGTTGCTCTATGATCTGAGTCTGCACTCGTGATTGACACCACATTTTGTTTCTTGCTTTTTCACCAAAGTGCATACAATATCCTGAAATGGATCTTCTATCTTCTTTTCACCCTGCCCATTCAGTATCCGAGAAACTCTCGATTCTATTACAAACATGATCACTATACATTTCCACACCCTGACGCTCTTTTCTAATGGTAAAGTGAAGTCACGAGGTGATGAACGAAGGAATTTTATAAGCAAAAACCTGGAATGAAACGAATACTTGGAACGTGAAGTTTTGCCCAACCGAAGCCGTCACAATAATAATTAAAATCTCACTTCTAGACTCTAATAATGATCTATAAATACTAATAATTAGCCTTAAGCCTGCGGATAAGCCCGTTGGCACTAGACCTAATAACAAAATATCAAATAATAAAATTAATACTATTTTCTAATTTTCATCACGCCCGTCACCTCTCTTTCTCCCTCGGCGACATGCGTAGACCTTTATGCCGGCTCCCGACGCCACCCTTTCACCCTCGGCGCCACTCTATCATCTAAAGTTGGGGATGATAAATAATCTTGTTGCTCTGTTGGCACATATACAAGTATTTTATTCCAAGGTCTTGAGATCGAATCCTTGTGGAGCTAATTTTTTGGCGTGAGTGTGTTGGCCTAATGTTAGTGAGGTTAATGCCCAAGATAATAGGTCTCGGGTTTGAGTCCTTCGTGACACGGCCATGTAATTTAAAGTTAATGTAATCCAATTTTTTTAAAGTTGGGGATGACACGACTCATTACACTTAACTGTAAAAGCATGCTACTGTCCCTGTCTAGAAGTACCTCTAGAAAACTACCATTCTTTCATGGTAGCTTGCCAGACGATTTTTGAAAACCGGACCAGTCATCGAACCAGTCTCATAAAAGGGTTATTTGGTCACTTGTTTAACAATTCAAACCGTTTCAAAAAAAATCGGACGACCCATAATATATATTTCAAAACATATGAATATGAATATTAAAAACAAACCGTTTCACTTAATTATTAGTTGCTAGTATTGTTAACTAATTTCATGTATGCCCAGATAATAATTCTACAAATTTATGTGGAAACAAACAATGTAAAGATCCAATAAGAATTATGAATGTCTCTTATCATCATTTTTCAAAGTTTATGAATTTAAATTAATTAAAAACTAAAAAGTACTATTTGAAGTTTTAATTATTCTAATATAGTAATACTCCCTCTGTCCCACTAAGCTTGACAAACTTTTTTTATTGGGACGTCCCACTAAGCTTGACACATTCCTAAAATAGTAAAAGTTATTTTTTTAAAAAGGTGTGGATCCTATCACCTTTATCACTCTTACACTACTTTATACACTTTCCTTAATAACCGTGCCGGAAAAAAAAGTGTCGAGCTTAGTGGGACGGAGGGAGTAATATAGTACAATCAATAATTGAAGTTCAATCAACAAATGTCTTGGCTAGGATAGATGATTATAAACTTATAATATTAGTCTATTTTAAGTGAGGTTAATAGTTCAACCTCACTTCTAAGATTTAAAAAAAAATCAAAAGAACCGGGTCATCGGTTTTGACCGGTTCTTATGAGTTCTTCCGGGGTCATTTGTCTACTCGAATTTAATATAACCGGATCGGTTGACTGGTCGGTTGCGGTTACACCTGTCGAACCAAATTGTCTAACTCTGGTTCAGTTTTTAAAACACGATTGCCTGGTGGATAATTTGGAGCTCAACTAAGAAAAAAACTAATCTATTGCACAAAAGAAACAATTGTCAAACGTTCGTGCGAAGAAGTCTGCTAAAAGCTTCCTCCAAACATTTAGTCTGATTATCAGAAAAAACCTGAGATTTAACTATCTCAAGTTGAGAAGAAAGACGGGGCAAAAAAATTATAGCTGCCATCTTCTCCCGATTAAAAAATTGTAGCTGCCATCTGTCTCAAAACATTAGGTACTGTATCATAATATGATAGTTTTCCATATTGGTATTTTTCGGAACGACATACGGGACGGAAAAAAAATAAGTATACCGTACTGACCTACCCCTACTGTGGACTGAATGGAAGTAAGATAATTAACTTTTCTTTTCTTTTTTCTGGCATGCAAGAGGTTTGACACACATTGAACATACGAGACACATTCCCTTTGCCCGAATTCAGAAAATCAAGATACGTCATGAGGGTTTTGACAATATTACAGTGGGTATATGGACCAATGCTTTCACTATCAATTGAATTGTGTGTCCGCAGAAATAAATGAGCATCATATAGAAACCAAGCCTTCTTCATCGTTGAATCAAATGGTGGATCGTCAGTTAAATGAGTATCTATCAAGACGCTCGGTAGGCGGAAGTCAATAGTCTGATGCCAATCCCGATAATTAGTAGAACAAAGCTTGTTGTCCATGATTTTAGATATGACAGACAATACTAACATATGTAGTCTCCCCATACATAATAAATTACAAAAAATTTATTAAAGGACACAAAAAAAGGCAAAACCGAAACTATACTCAACAGATCTCACAACGTAGACCCATGCAGACTGAAACAGAGCTAGAAACCACCGGGAAGACGAGATGAAGGCAAGGGAATTGGTCGTAGAAGATTCCGGCCACCCACGCGCCCTTACGCGCTTGAAAGCCAACAAAACAGAGCAGCCACGCCTTTCCTGGGCGAGCACGTCATACGTGCGGATTCCGTCTGCGAGAGCGGTGGTCGTGGGCTCGTTGGAGGTGCGGAGCTTCCTGGGTGGGTGGTGTTGTCCGGTTAAGTGCCCAACAGAAATGGGTTGTTGCACACTCTTTTGTGCGTAAACCCTATTTTGTATTTCAAATTAAGAACCTAGAACTCTTGATACCATGTTATCTTAAGTGTATAATATATTGAGATGGGCAGAAAAAAGGTAAATATAAACTTTAATGATACAACTACCAAATATACATTCTAACAATTACTAATATAACTAATAGTAATCTAAACCCCAAATGTTTAGGTGCTACCCATTAGAAACTTGTGTGGTTTTCTCACTCGATCTTGTTTGCCTCTGTATCTTGGGATATATTGGATCTTCGTATATCATACTGGTGTTACTACTTTTGATTAGCTTAAGTTTGTTTATTCATGCAGGCGCTTTATACGGAGGTGCAAACAAGGGTGTTTGCAATTTGTGATCCTCAAACCCATCCTTGTCACAGTTACTTTTATACTGTATGCAAAAGGAAAGTATGAAGACGGGAATTTCAACCCAAGGCAATCCTATCTCTATCTCACTATAATCTATACAATTTCATACTCTGTGGCACTTTATGCCTTGGCCTTGTTTTATGTTGCCTGCAAAGATTTGCTGAAGCCTTTCAATCCAGTGCCCAAGTTCATCATAATCAAATCAGTCGTATTTCTTACATACTGGCAGGTAAGGTACTTAAATTAATGCTGCTGCTACATCTTCATGTTACTTTCTACTTGCTATCTTATTTTACCTTGAAATAACATCACATTCCCTGTTTCGGTTGCCCACTATTATATTGGTAATTGATTTATCAGCTCTTTCAGGGCCTTGGATGTTACTCCCTCTGTCCCAACTAGCTTGGGGCACTTCTTTTCGACACGGGAATTAAGGAGTTAAGGAGTGTATGTTTAAAGTATAAAGTGATGATATGAATATATATTATTTAAATTTGTATGTGTAATAAAGGTTTTTTAAAAAGGAAATGACTCAAGCTATTTGGGACGGTCCAAAAAGGAATACGACTCAAGCTAGCTGAGATGGAGGGAGTATATATTAACATACTAAAAATATTTTCTACTCTCTCGTTCATGAATTTGTTACTGGATCCTCCACTTTATACGCACAACTCAATTAATTACAATAAATCAAGTGGAACCCAAACTCCACTCAATACACAATACATCTTAAGTCAAACTATTTCTTAAGACGCGTGTTGGGTCGAAGTGAGTAACAAATTCGTGGACAGAGGGAGTATTAGTTTTATCTGTGAGACTTTATGGAGCAATAACACTGTAAGCAACCATTCTGCTTGAAGTTTTGGGGGTGTCTTCTAATTAAATTTGTGCTTCTCTGGTATATCATCCGAATTGCATGAAATGTATTGCTGTTTACAGTAATAATATACATTGCTGGTATCAGAATTCTCGGTCACATCCAAACTTATTATTCAAAAGCCTAAATGATTCATTAGGTATAGCTCTACATTACACTTTTCTCTGATATCAAGCCATATTACCATAACCATGTAACTACTGCAGGTTCCATTGCTCTTTCTTATAAGTAAATTAATTGAATAAAGAAATTAGCTGTCACTTGAATCACAAAGATTTCTTTGGCATCTCTGCTACAGCTAGAATAGCTTAATGTAACATATGCTGACTGCGACTGTAGAAACAAACAAGATTAGCGACCTTCTCTCCTACATTTTGTGTTTTCAAGGTTGACTGTTACTAATCTGCTTGCATCACTCTCTGGGTCATAACTTGAATGGGGCACTATCACTTTACTACTGTTTGGAATTTTGTAGTGGTTATGCAGAATAAATCTACAACCCAGTCTATGTTGAGTTCGAAATTTGTCTTTTCCTGTGCTTATAAATAATTTTGTATGCTGAGAATTTTAACAGAGCTAGCAACGTTTCTCGTGCAGGGTGTCTTGGTTTTCCTTGCTGCGAAATCCAAGTTAATCAATATCAATAATCCAGAGGAAGCTGCAGAATTTCAAAATTTTATAATTTGTGTGGAGATGTTAATTGCTGCAGTTGGTCATCTGTTTGCTTTCCCCTACAAAGAATACGCCGGTGCCAATATCGGTGGAAATCACGGCTTCGCTGCAAGCCTTGGGCATGCTTTGAAATTGAACGACTTTTACCATGATACCGTACACCAGGTAAAGATTCAAAAGCATTTAGTCGCATGTATACCTACGTTTATTCAGGATGCATTGTTTACCTGGTATTTTTGTTTCTTTATATTGAATTTCATACAGTTTGCACCAGCCTATCATGATTATGTGCTATACAACCACGGTGAGGGCGAGGAAGGAGGATCTACAAAGTATAGAGCTCGCACTTTTGTTCCGACTGGCCAGGAAATGGATACAGCCAGAAGAAACAAACAGAATCTCGGGAACAAGGCAGAGGACATACAGCTATCCAATTCACCATCTTCAGTTAGTACTACGGCTAGTCAAAGCTCCGGTGGGAACGCAGCAAAACCGGAGGCCTTAAGTTCGTCACTGCTGAGGAGCGAATCAAGCTCTGCTTATTTGGCTTATGACCTTTCTCTTATGGATATAGACCTATCTAATTATCCAAAGAAAGTAGTGCCTGCTGCTAATGGAGCTGGGAAACAATGACCGTTTTAATCTAATTTGGTTGTTAAATTGATTTGCTTTTGACTCTAGGAAAGTGTACATTTAGGTATTTTTTGCCATTGTATATCAGTACAGGAGTGGGTTTGCCATCTTATGTTGTTCTGCTTCAAATTTCTTCTTCTTTTTTTCTTTTTCTAGATATGAGTATATATGTAGGGTCTACATTTTAAGGCCATAGAGTTTAGGCAATTTTCCAACATAGTTCACATTCATTGAAGTTACTGTTCAGATTAAACCTATTGAAAAATGTATTTTTAATTTATTATTTATCCAAAACAAATTTTTGCTAATTTCCACAAATGGTTGATCTGTTGAACCTTTTTAACTTTATAATATTTATGATTTTAATTTATTTATTCATAAATAATAAAAATTTGTTGATGAAGTCGCTTAATCTCAAAGCTTTGCTTTAATGAATGTGATTAACTGGGGACTGTACATATAGTATACTAGAAGTGATTGGAAATGGAATGTTAATTCACGGGGATAATACACTAATTTTTGATTTTTCAAATTAAAAAGTTTTAGTGAGCTCATGAACTGAAAAGATGTAGCTTCAGTGAGAGTTGATACTTTAGATAGCAATCCTTCAGTTTAAACTTAGTTTTGGACTGATGGACTAATATCTTAAGTGTACGTGCAAAAGTGGTAGTTTTAAATCTTACTCGTTTGTTCAGAAAGTTTAATCCCTTAAGTTCACTTTTCTTTTAATCAATATTCAATATGCAATATGATAATAAAGTATAGAAATACTGAATGAAATAGAGAGAACACGAAGGTTTGGTTTGCGTGGTTCGGAGATAAAAACTCCTACGTTCACAAGTTCTCGATGTTAATCGAGGGTTTCCAAATTAATGGAGATTGTCTTACAGTGATCTATCCTTATGGATTAGATGGACAATAAATGTCAGATCACTCTTCGGTTACAAATAGAATCGCTACTTAAGAACACTTAGAAAGATAAATCTGAAAGCCTTGAGTGTTCTTGAACTTGAGAGTTGTGAAAGTTGAGAGCGAGATAGCGATTGATAGTTTGAATGCAAGGTAACCAGTGTCTTGAAGCGTTTGAAGCAGCGGGTTATATATAGGTCTCACATAGAATGTATCCGTTGTGAGATAGAGCATCATTTGAATTCTTCCCGTTGGAGTCGTAGTCCTTTTTGCCATTTTTGGTGTCTGCAACAAGATTTAGTTTCACCTACTGAGATCTTTTCCCAAAGTGGTAACTCCTATAGAGTAGCTTGGAACTCAGTGGAGAATCTAGTGTAGAGCATTTGCCACTTTGTTTACTAGTGAGAAACACAGTTTGATGCTAAAGCAGGAAAATGGGAAGTGAGGGCTAAGTCAGGAGGGCTGGCAGAGTTTTAAATTGAACTTAAGTGGCAAGGAGCATTTGCTTCATGTTGGCTTCAACTTCAAAACTTCAGGCCATAGTTCAAGGGACATGGTCCTTCAGTTTTGGGATGTAAACTGAGTTCTAAGATGTACTTCAGTTACTGACTTCAGTCTTTAGTCTTGTGTCTTGAGTTTGCTCCTGTAAACTGAACTCCTTAACAAGTGAGTTCTAAAATAAGACTAAGACTTCAGTTTTGGACTTATTACATCTTTCAGGGGAGGTTTTGGGATCTGAATCAAAACACTTATAAATATTTCCCAACAATTTCCCCATTTTTGATGATGCCAAAACCTAACTTGAAAACATCTATCTAAGATAAAGAATTCCCCCTAAACTGGAGAACATCTAATCTATAAGATGAGATGGGTTAGTTAAGCAGTTAATATCAAACCAAAAAAAAATAAAATAATCAGAGCCTGGACAACTAGAATATTGTCATCAGGTTGAGATCAAGAGATAGACAAAATATGTATTTCATTCATATGGACATTCAGTACAGAAGTTGTTCAGAAAGTAGAATGAAATACAACAAAAAGCTTAAGAAGCTGTCTTCTTCTTTTCTTCTCTTGTTTTCTGAACCATTTCCATCTGAGTTTCAGGAGAGATAGCATTGAACATCCGGTAGATGTCATCTCGAAGCTTTCTATATGGTCCCTTCAGATCCAAAGATAAGCCTAATACTTGAGCAGCAATTATAGCTTCAAATTCTATTGGCTTTTTATCAACAAAAGGGCTTCCAGGAAGATTTGGTCTATCAAATTGCTTCCTATTGGGGGCAGTGATAGTGACTTCAGACTTTGCAGCATCTTCTCTAATCATCTTGATGAAGTCAGTATCCGGGTAGTCATCCAAGAAATTCTGAACTAACTTATCTCAATCAGTTTCTCCGCAGGCTCCATATATTGTCCAGTGATCGAGCATTTTTATAAAGTCATCCTTCAGATCTTCTCATTCATCATTCAAAACTGGGCGGACCCATGAGTCAGTGTGAGAGCGCGTGGGAGGATCAGCTTGACTGGTTCTCTTCTTCCTTCCTTGTAATCTGAGAATGTAGAGATTTGATGCTCGTTGCATATCAACTCTTCTCCTTTCAGCTTGTTGAGCATCATGAATCTCTTTAAGCATAAGAAGCTCTTCTTTTTTCTTCAGGAGTGATCTGAATATGGATAGTAATAGGTGTTTCATCAGTATCTGAGACATGACTCATTTCACCAGCATATATGTCATCTTCATTGAGATCAACATCTTTAGAAATGGCAAAAAGTGCATCTTTTCCTTTAGGCAAAGGTGGATCAGGAAGAGAAGATGGTGAGTTAGTAGGAACTTTAGTCGTGAAGACTTCTTTGTAAGTTGGAGTAGGAATAATTGCTTTAGCATCATCAGTGGAGAAAGACTCAGTGGCATCAAAATTTGTACCCACTTTATTGTCTTGAAGGTCAGGAGCTTCAGCAGATGGAGGAGGTTGAGATTTAGATGGAGAAGGAGGTTCAGTAACCACAGCAGCAGGGGCTGGATCTTCAGTGGCAGCAGGGGCACCTGAAGGCATGAAACCTGAGTTTCCATCCTCGTCATTATCATTATCTTCATTGTCATCATCATCTCCTTCATTGTCGGATAGTTCAACTTCCGGAGAGTCTTCCTTGTCTTCATCCTCCTTGTCATTTTCATCCATTTGCACAGTGTCATCAATAGAGATGTTTTCAGTGCGAGTCAAGCGTATTTCTTCCCCCTTTTTGGCAGCATCAAGGGAAGAAGATAAGTATTGATCTGCATGCCAGTAAAGATCTTGAACGTTGGGAAACTCCATGTCAAAGTTGTTGCTCTGAGAGATATTGTTGCAGAAAGCTTCAATGTGAGCAAGCCTGGCACGGCAGTGAGCAATGGCGACATCCACTTTGTCTTGATGGGAGGTAGTGGCAAGAGACATCCCAGAGACATTTTCAGCACGAGCAGATGAGAGAGTGGCATTCAGATTGGCTGAATCAGCAGCTAATTTGGCTCGTTCAGCAAAAGCATAGGCTTCATCAGCTTTTTGTTGAGCACGATCAACTCTTTTACGCATCCTTGCGATGGATCTTGCCTGAGAGGCCGAGGAGGATGAGAGTTCATCAACTTCAGTGCGAAGTGCAGACATGTCTTGGACTGATGCATCAAATTCAGTACGGAGAGAGGCAGTTTTGGAGCGGTTGTTGTTGCATGATCGGATAACATCCTTGAGTTTGCTGGATGAGGGGTGGTGAGCTTGAATCTCTTTCTGCACATATTCTTGAAGAGCAACAAATTTGGCAGTAAGAGATTCCTCAAGTTGACAGAAATGGTAGCATCAGACTGAGCCTGGATAGCGTCGTTCAGTTTGGACTGAAGACCCTGAATTTCAGTGACCAGTGCATCAATGGATTTTTGAAGATCTGCAACGTGGCCTTCAAGTTTCTTTGTATAAGATGCCTGCATGGCATTGATCAGCGAGGATGTTGTGTTAGTCAAGCGGGTGCTCTCAGCATCAGAATGCTTCTTGAGCTCGACAATTGTGGCTTGATAAATCGAGCGATGGGCACTCAGTAGCATCCCTTCAGAGGAAAGGGCTTCAGGAAAATATGCAGCCGGGACAGCTGAAGAGATGGGCACAAAGGCCGAAGAAGGTGGAGCAGCAGTAGAGGTAGGAGCAGTATGAGAAGAAGAAACACGACGCGTATAGGAACGTCCAGCTGCAGCTTCGGCAATTGCAAGTTGTTCCTCAATGTATGCCTCTGCATGTAGAAATGTGTCCTGGGCATCAGGAAACTGAAAGCACGCCTGGAGTTTAGCTTCTTCTTGCAATATGGCGCTCATGCTAGAAATCTCGAGTTTATACTCCAGAGCAGTGGAGTCATTGAATCTGTATGCCCGCCATGTCCAGAAACGTCGGCATAGATTTGAGAGAGAAGGGTGATGGAAGAGTTCTGGAAAAAAGTTGGTCAGGAATTGAACTGATTTGAGTTCAAGGTTTTTGAGGAAAAGTTGGCTGGGAAGGAAAGCACAAGGGCTTGGGTTTCAGTTGGAGTGGAAGTGGAGGTGTGAGCATGGGTTTCAGATCTGGGAATTTCAGGTTGAGGAGTGGGTTCAATTGGTTGAATAGATTGTGATAGAAGAGTAAGAGGTGTAGGCTTGGGTGGCTGAGATTTGGATTTGGGTTTGGATGGGGGTTTGCTCTAAGTAGGTTTAGGTGGGAGGTGAGACTCAGTAGAAGGTTTGGAAGCAATAGAGGTAGACTGAGTCTGAGATGTGGGTTTAGTAGCAATTTTGGTTTTGCTAAGGGTAGAGGGGTTTTGTGGGTGAGATGTCAGTGGATTTAGCTTTAGGTGGAAGTGGTTTGGTGGGAGGAGGGTCAGGATGAGAATGGGGCATAAGGAATTGGAGTCCAGAGGAGGGCTCCACTATGGTTATGGGTAGGGGATCGACAATGTTAGTGAGGGAAGGAGAGGGTTGAGAAACAGGGCGGCGAGGACGCTTGGACAATTGATATTTGTCGAGTTCATCCTCATCAATGAGGGAATCAGGATGGTCCTCGGGGTTAGGTTGTTGGGGTTGGGGTTGCTCTCTCACTGAAGACTTAAGCTTCAGTAGCCCGGATGGGCGCTTTGCAGGGTTCCTCTTCCTCTTGACAGCTTTTGGAGGAGAAGGAGGTAGGATTTCAGTAGCAGCCTCAGCCTTAGCTTCGGCGTCATCATAATCTTCCACTGCATGGATGGGATCTTCCTCTTGTTCTCCAGCCTGAGCCTGCCTTTCAGATTCCATCTGAAGGGCCTTGGCTCGCCCACACATGCACGAAAACACATCCAGCTCAGTGCCAAATAGCCATCTTTCATCATACGGCACATGGGTGGAGAAAACAGTCTCAGCGTGCTGATAGGATTCTTCAATCAGTACGGACACTTTTGTTACCAAGTTCAAAGTATCAGTCCCTGTCATTGTGACACCATGATGGAGATGAAGCCGCGATAGCATTCTTGGAGACATATGCGCCTCTTCCAGTCTTGAAGAAATAAATTATTTATTTGCTTTTGTATTGTTTGCAGTTTTATTATTCTTATAGGACTTCGTTGCAATTTCTTATTCTCATCTTGTTTAGTATTTAAAGAACCTGTGCTTTAGGGTTCAGACGTTGGTTATTGATTAAAGAAAACGAGGAATTTCCCCTCAAACTCTTGCGTGCGTGTTCTTGTGAGTACCCGCTGCGTCAGTTGGTATCAGACCCCCAACTTCGAGATATTCAACATCAAATCGACCTAGTGCCAAGGGCGTCTCTACCGAACTGACCCCATTATCGTATGAGTCCGAAAGAGCATGAAGAGTTATGTCATCAGGTGGAGGAACTCTTACAGCGCGGCCACGTACGGGAGAGCCTTAGCCCGTGTGCCGTGCCGGCTCTTTTAATCCCAAAAAAAGATAAATCTTGGCGCATGTGTGTGGACAGTCGGGCTATCAACAAGATCACTATTCGTTACAGATTTCCTATTCCTCGTCTTGATGATTTGCTTGATCAGATTTTTGGGTCTTCTGTTTTCAGCAAGTTAGATCTCTGAAGTGGTTACCACCAGATCAGAATCAGACCAGGGGATGAATGGAAAACAGCATTTAAAACGCACGAAGGTTTATATGAGTGGTTAGTTATGCCGTTTGGGTTATCAAATGTGCCAAGCACCTTCATGCGAGTCATGAATCAGTCATTGTGTTCACTCATCGGGACTTGTGTCGTAGTTTATTTCGACGACATTCTAGTGTACAGTCGCTCCTTGATCGAGCATTTAGCACACTTGCGTGCTGTTTTTCTATTGCTACGTAAGGAACAATTTTATGCGGCGCCTCATAAGTGCAGTTTTGCGGTTAATTCGGTTTTATTTCTGGGGTACAAGATTACAGCCGCGGGCCTACATGTTGATGAATCAAAAATTGAAGCAATTGTGTCGTGATGGTTTTCTTTTCAAAGGCACTTGTCTGTGCATTCCAGAATCCAGCCTCCGTTTGAAGATTATTTCTGATTTGCATGGTCTAGGTCATGTGGGCCGTGATAGGTCTATTGACCTTGTACGACGTCGTTTTTTCTGGCCCTCATTGCGGCGTGATGTATCGCGATTCGTGGCTCACTGTCGGGTTTGTCATATGGCGAAGGGCAGTGCGACCAACGCAGGTCTATATCGGCCTTTGCCGATCCCTTCTCAACCTTGGACAGCGATTAGCATGGACTTCGTGCTGGGGCTTCCACGGACCCAACGTGGCAACGATTCAATCTTTGTAGTGGTTGATCGTTTTTCAAAAATGGTGCACTTCATTCCTTGTAAACGCACCACTGATGTCGTCCATGTGGCCCAGTTATTTTTCCGAGAGGTGTATCGTCTGCACGGTCTACCCTCTTCCATTGTTTCTGCACGGGTTTGTCAGGTGGCGTATGGCTAACACTCAGTTGGATTTCAGCAGTGCATATCATCCGCAGACCGACGGCCAAACAGAGGTGGTTAATCACTCTCTTGGGAATTTGCTACGTTGTTTGGTAGGGGATAATTTGAAGTCTTGGGATTCGAAGTTGGGTCAAGTAGAATTTGCACACAATTTAGCGAAAAATCGGAGTACTGGGTTTGCGCCATTTCAGGTGGTGTATGGCGTGCTTCCTCGAGCTCCTGTTGATCTCATTCAAGCCTCGATGCATGTCCCTTCCGATGTTAGAGCAAATGACATGTTAGCTGAATTGCGTGCAGTACATGAGGCTACGCGAAGTCATTTGAAGGCAGCAAACGCCCGCTATAAAGTTGATGCGAATGTGCGGCGTCGTAATGTGGAATTTGAGGTCGGTGATTATGTATGGGCTGTTCTTACGAAGGATCGCTACCCGGCTCATGAGTATAATAAGCTGTCTGCACGCAAGATTGGTCCTGTGGAGGTTGTTGAGAAGATTAATCCGAATGCATACAGGTTGCGTTTACCAAGCCATGTCCGTACTTCAGATGTGTTTAATGTCAAACACCTCATCCCCTTTTCTGGATATTCTTCTGGAGATGAAGCCGGCTCCAATTCGAGGGCGAATCGCCTCCCACCTGAGGAGAATGATGGAGATGAAGCCGCGATAGCATTCTTGGAGAAATATGCGCCTCTTCCGGTCTTGAAGAAATAAATTATTTATTTGCTTTTGTTTATTGTTTGCAGTTTTATTATTCTTATAGGACTTCGTTGCAATTTCTTATTCTCATCTTGTTTAGTATTTAAAGAACCTGTGCTTTAGGGTTCAGACGTTGGTTATTGATTAAAGAAAATGAGGAATTTCCCCTCAAACTCTTGCGTGCGTGTTCTTGTGAGTACCCGCTGCGTCACACCATTAGGGACTTCCTTCAGTTTATTTGCTTCTCCCATAAGCAAATCCTCCATTACGACTACCCAGTTGGAGCCATCAGTCTCGTAGATGCTCCTCATCAAACTGAGTTTCCACCAATGAATAGTAGAGTAAATATATGGTATGACTCGTGCTTAATATGATATGACTCGTGGCCGACATAACTACATGATCATGTAATGAACGATATTCGTACTTAATATATTAGATTTCCTTTTTTTAAAAAAAATAGTAGAGTAAATCCTTGCTATTCCTTTACATACGGTAAGAGGTTAAGAACCTTTGATCAAATTAAATAGATCATAAAAATACTGGAAAGAAAGAGAAAATATATATTAAGGGCATGTTTGATAGCCAAGATAAGATATAGCATGATAAGATTAAATTTGTATGATGTATAAGGATTATTTTAGTCTCACCCCTTTCTTATGATTAAAATATAAGGAAAAATGATGATGTTTGCTACCAAACACATGATTTGGTAAGATAATTTAATTTAATCATATCATATCTTGCCTACCAAATAAGTCATAAGCATATTAAAACTATAGATTCAAATCCTAACGATAATTTGAGAAAGTTTGAAACGAAAGCACTAACCTTAAAATTTGAAGTATTGGAGTTGAAGAAGATCATACGCAAACTGTTCATGTTTCAAGAATTTATTTTTTTTATCTTATGCCATTTTACACCATGTAGTTTTTTTAATATTAATAATTTATCCCCCTAACAAAATTAATATATAATATAATAGCAATACCAAATGGATTTTAATCCAACATTTGGACAGCTAAAGAAATGAAGAATGCAAGTAAGACAAAATGTTGATGCAACTTCATGTTTATCTTCCAAAAATCAACACAGCACATAGGTTTAATTATCGATGCATGTCGATGTCGGTATGGTTCTGTATATAATCAATTTATATACGAAAACAAATATATATTATATATTCTCTAAAAATAAGTGGCCAGATTCTTATAAAAAGGAAAATGAGTTTCCAAGTAGTCAGTGACTATAGTTCCGACATCAAATAGTTATTATTAATGTTGTATAATCCAACCGAACTGAACCGAATACTGTCAGGTTTGAATTTGGCTCGTTTGAAAATTTGAAAGCTTGAGTTCGAGTTCTGAAAATTAAGCTCGAGTTCGGTTCGAGATTGGTTCGTTAATTATTCGATTAAATAGTAAATTCGAACCCGAGCTCGAACTTGACTCGAGTTCATTAAAAATCTCGTTTATTAAATTATTTTGTTAATATATATATTTTTATATTAATTTGATAAGTTCATTAACTAGTTCGTATATAATGTTCGCGAACTATTTAAAGGTTGGCTCGTTTTCTAAGTTCGTGAACAAGCTCGTTAACAAAGTTCGTGAACTATTCGAAGCTCGGTTCGTTAAATTATATTCGAATATGTTCGCGAACTTTTCGAACCGAAAACCTTTAGGCTCGAGTTTGGCTCGAAAAATTATTCGAGCTCGGTTCGAGGCTCAAGTTCGGTTCGTTTAGTAAATGAACGAATTTGAAACGAACTTTTATCGAGTCGAGCCCCGAATAATTTATGAATAGTATGGTTCGCTTACGGCCCCAGTAATTAGTGTTCCTCATTACTCACCCACCTACTCTTTATACACATGAAGCAGCTGCTATCTACCCTTGTTTCTGCTCTTCATCACTTCTCATTTAATTTACTACAATAATTTCTTTTCTTAGGCTTCCCTATCACTTCATTCAATTTTTAATTTCCATACCTATTAATTTTATCATCACTCCCTCTCAAAATTCATCATACCAAAAGTACATAATTCTGGCATGTCCCTACCTCCTGAAATATTCATGTCGGCCAATATATATATATACAAATTAATTAATTAAATTATAAATATTAAAATTAAAAGCTAATAATATTGCAAAACAAATAAATTAACTTGCCATGTGAGTTATCTTGTTCAAGCAAATAAATAGTTTCTTAAAAATGGTAAAATAATTTGACTAGAAATGAGAAACAATGAGGATGGATTCAATGCTTATGAAGAAAGAATTGAAGTTGGAATGACTAGAAAATTGAAATTGCTCCGCCAACAGATAGTTCATACATCTTCAAGCTTCAACAATAAAGATTACCAGAATTTTAATAAAAACGCTCGACAATTAACCTCAAACTCAAACAAAACACTCAGCCCCAATGAAATTATCAAGTCATATTCATCCTTAGTCCTTAGATCTTCAATAAGCTTAGACTTGTGATCTAGACTCATCCGACGTGGACGGAATAGAGATATTTGTTCGTATTTGCATTTAATTTACAATGTTTCACTCACTCTGCACTCCTTCAATACCAACTTCTGCACATTTGAACATGTTGTCTCAACAATACTTCAACTTAAGCCAAAATATTTTGTAAAGTATAAACTACCATCATTTCACAGACAATGTCATCACTTAATTAACCAACTCTTAAAGATTACTCCCACAAAGTGGTTTATGTGAATAAGCTTGGTGACTCTTGAAAGAGAGTTTGCTTTGAGTTCGCAACATAAGGCTTCAATAACTAGTTCTACCCTATTAAATTTAGTAAATTTAAAAGGTGTGTTGGTGTATTGACCTCCACCAAACCTACTCATACTTAGACCAACAATCTTCTGACAAAAGTTCAAAAAATAATTTACAAATATCCGTTCATAAAATTTATTCATTTTGACCCCACATACATCCAAAGAAAATATATAGTTTAACTTAAAATAAATTGATTATTGAATCTCACTTAATTTATTAATATTTATTGAATTGTGTAATAACTTAAGATGCATTGCAATGTATTGAGTTTGAATCTCACCTGAACAAATAAATTAAATAATATTTCATTAAATAACCAAAATAATGAGTAAAATTTTATACAGGAATAAAGTAGTAACTTATCTAATTATATGCGCTTGAATAAAAAAACTTAAAATAAGCACCAACTTCATCTACACAAATCAACAAAAATAAAGCACCGAAAATTGAATAATATATAGCTAATAAAATAAAAAAGTATAGTAATGCCTAAATCAAAATTAATAATTAATAATTATTCGTATAATTTAACAAAACAAAAATTTTCATTTTTCATTTAATGTTTATTCATTATAATATATTTTAATATTATTCAATATAATATAATAATAAAATAAAATTATAGTGACTTATATTTTAACGTGACATTACATGATATTGCTACATTAACCAGGAGTACGTTAAGAATCAATCCTAAGAGCGGGGACAAATAAATCTTAATTCGAAATAAATATTAAATATGAATTAAATAATTTTGTTTCTTATTAATTACGTCGTCTACTTATCCTAATTAGATGGGACGATTTAAAAAGCATATTATCTCACATGATGTTGAGATGAAAAGCAAATGAAGCTTGAGGAATAAGACAAAGGATAATTTGCGTGGCGGAAGGTTGGTTGCATCTGTCTTGATTATATCATTATTACTTTAATCACTTAATCTTAAAGCTTTAAATCTCCTAATTAATTTAATTAAGTCTTCCTACCTGTCCTTCTCTAATTAATGGAGTACTATCTTAAATAATCTCCTACAATACTTGAGTATGAAGTCGTGTAGCCTTATCGAATTTTTATTATAAATTTAGGGTGACGTCTTATTTAATTAATACACCAAAAATGAACAGATTCATTAGGTTCTGCAATTATATATAAGCAAAAAAACAAATGTACACGTACCCGTCGGAATTAATTAATTAAATATTATTTTTGAATAATGTGTACATTATAGTATTATGTTTTCTCTACGAGTCTTTTACATTACATTTTTTTAAAATCATGAAAATTAATTAGAGTGGAAAATTCGAGAATGTATAGTTAAAAATATAGTCTGTTTATCGAGACAATTTCTTTATTTAGACGTCCTACTAAGCTTGACACATTCTTAAAATAGTAAAAATTATGTCTTTAAAAAAGCGTGGACCCTACCACTTTTATCACTCTCACACTACTTTATACACTCACCTTAATAACCGTGTCCAAAAGTTTTGTTTTATGCTTATTAGGACAGAAAGAGTACTTGTAAAATGCTCTCTTTTTTATCACAAAAAATATATTAATTCAGTTTTTTATGTGCCATTAAAAAATAATACTCTTTCTAACCACTAAAAACATGAATTTAATATGTATCACTATAAATGTTTGTTCCTGATTAAACTATAATGTCACAAATGTATATTTGATTTATAAGTTTCATTATATCCTTATGCTACTCGATTTTAAATAATTTAGTATATCTTGCTAATGTAAACTTCTTGTATGTATGTGATATTAATTAAATAAATGGATGTTTAAAAATACCATAGTATATATGATTATATCTTCTTTTCAAGAGACATACAAATATATTTGTTTCATATACCCATTTTGACTATTTTGGGCACTTTAAAAATGTCGCACTCTAGAATGATTTAAGCATTTCATGTTGTAATGCTTGGTCAAAATTAATTGATCTCCACCTACGTTACTTAGTTTGACTAATTTCTTGGTTGGGGGTTTTGACATTTGGTTTGAATTTTGCCATTTCTTGCAAAAATTACTTCCTCTCCACTTAATTCGTTGTCAATTGGGAGTTTGAATTAAGCGCCTTGGATTTATCTTATCTCCAACTTTCATTCATTTCTTGATGTAATAATTCGAATAAGCAAAAATAAAATTCAAAAATAGTGAAAAAAGTATGCCTCCTCACATACGAGATTTTCACATTTGTCAATATAATCTATGATATTTAGTGAATGAAATACCTAAATTTTCTCATATCTTAATGTATTTTATTTTTTATTTTATGAATTTGACATTTTTTTTTAATTTTTAAATGATATTCTTTTTATCTTCTTCTTATCAAAATAGTTATTTTAATTTTTACCTCTTATTTAAACTAGTAACTTTACTAACAAGCCCATTAACCAAGGGTCAAATATGGATGCTAACTTAGTCCGATTTACAGGTAGGAATGTTAATTTAGCTCAAGAATGCAGATTCACTCAAACATTAATTCGAAATTGAAGATGATTAGAACCAAAAATTTATAATCCAAAATACTTTTTAGTCCAAATGGGTGGGTTCAAAAATAATCTGAACACGATAGGTCTAGCTCGAAAAATTGAGCTAGTTGACCCGATTAACCAAATAAATAAATAAAATAAAAAAATATTTATATGATATATGTTTAATTTTCAATGCAAAAGTTGTATTTAAATAACATGCTTAATAAAAATAATTATGACACATTTATTATGATATCATTATTTGTTTATTTAAATATATTCATGTTTAAATATAATCTTTAACTGTGTGTTAAATTTTTTGCATATTAGTTTTTACAAATATAGAATTATATATATATGTTTGTGTGTTAAATATTTCTATAAATATTTTTGTTCCGATTAATTTGGTGGGCTAGCTCAAAGACTGAAGATTTAAGGTTAGAATTATAAATATTTAATAAAAAATTCAACTCGAATTAGATAAATTCAAGATATATTGATCGAGTATTGTATCATCTTTTTTATTTTTATTATAACTTTTTCCCTTTAATTACCCTCGTCAAAGTCACAACAGAATAATTGTCAATCCAGTGTATATAAAAATGAAAAATAGAAAAGGATTGCTTTTAGTGAATTTAAGGAGCAAAAAGTAATTTTAGAACATAAAAGTCATGTGAGTTCTCTAGGTTGAAAGCTTTAGCAGTTATGTTTTCTAATGCAGATATTAATTCCCAACACCTTTTTATTTTTGAGTTCCCTTTTTTCCTTCTATAGTTAATAGTTGGGACTATTTCCCAATTATGTCACTTATTTTTGACTTTTCATAGAATACAATACATTTCTTGTCCGCAAAATAAATACATACGCAATATTTACATTCCAATATGTGCTCATACTTTTTAGTAAACTATTCTAATAAAAATTAATGTTCACTTATTAATATTACTTTTAAAATAAAACATTTGTCCCGTTCTATTATATTTAACTTAGTTTACTTAAAATTGTAATTATTTTATTGATTTTAAGAATTAAGAATAATAAAAAGTATATATCACTTCTTTAAAGTGCAAAAAATTATTATTTTTAATTATGTCCATTTACTTATAAACAATTTAAATACTTGAGATATATATGATACTCATCACATGATAATTACACTATAATTATTCTAATTATAAAATAATTATCGTAAGATCAATATCATATCATAAATATCAAACATAGTCTAAATGAAATCGGAGGATTAATCTTATGGGCAATGCATTTGCTTTCTTACAAGTGTTAAGTGTCATTAATTTAATATTCCAATGTTAAGTGTCATTAATTTTGTAAAACTTTATAAAATAATACTCCCTCTGGTCCATTTTAGTTGACATATTTTATATTTAATTGAGTGTATTATAATAATAAAATGTGTCAAGTAAAGTGGGCCAGATGGAGTAATGCTGAAGCCTTGAAATTTATTATTAAATATAAGAAACAATATTACATTACAATTAGGAGTGGGTGAAAGTATTATTTGATTAATTGAGATCTATAATCAGTCCTCATGCATACATAGGGATCATAGTGGTCCTCAAATCAAATGTAAAATGTAAATTTTACAATGTAAGAAGTTACAAATCACAGTCTTCATATAATAGTTATTTAAAGAAGAATTATACCAATCACTCCCCATTTTTTGTTTATAAATGAGGTCACTCCCCAAATTATCCGGCTGCTGAAATTTATAATTTATTCTTTGTGTGATATTGTTGTCATGTCCACGTCATCAAAAAGAAAATTTCACACGTATCAAAATTAATACTTCTTTAGAATGTATATACAATTATTAGGTTTTCAGTTTTCTATTCTGTTTGAGTTTTGAGAAGAATTTAACAAATCCAAAACTCAAATTTCGAACACTTGTTCAAACTAACCAACTTAATATGTTATTTCAATTTATAGCGAAATGATATTCGATTTTCAAATATTTTTCTTCACCTCTAACTTTTGAAAATGGATGTTACAATTAGGAATGCTAATCATAATACATAATTGAAAAAGCATTCTTTTTCTTCTAATAAATTATTAGCCCCCATAATTAATTAGATTGCAAGAATGAGTATGGGCCAAAAGCAAGCAAAATAAATACAGGTTGTGTTGTGCGTGCCTCTCATTAAATTATTACTCACGTCCACCATGCATCTTTTATTTCTGACAATCAATTCTCTACTGAATCTCATTCTTCACTCACTACACTTTATCTTTTACCGATCAAAGTTAAATCATTTTATTAAAACTCGTGACAGGTCAAAGTGTAAAAAATAATTATGGAGAGAAAGAGTATTATTTAATGTAATTTTTTAATTACCAAAAAAAAGCCGCCAATAAATCCCTTGCCTTATATATATATATATATACCTTAACCTAGTAGTATAACTCCTCTCTCTCTCAATCACAACCTTCCTTCTCCAGAAACACAAGAACCCCTCTCTCTCTCTCTCTAAACCTAACTATACATACACATAGATGCTGTACGTATAGGCATCGCTATGGCAGTGAGTATGGGGCAGAGTGCGTACATATTTCGAAGCGAGATGTGGTCCACAGAGGTGGAGAAGAGGCAGCTCTTCCTCAGAAGCTACCAATTCTCCAGGAAGCAGAGCGTGTCAGAGAGAATCAACAAATCCTTCTTCAGAATTAAAAGAGCAATTTACGTTCGATTCAGATCGGCAAGGAAGCTGAGGAAGACGCTCTGCTTTAAGCTCAAAAATGGCCTCTTCTTCTCCGCTAGGCGAAGAAGGCTCTTTTTCCGCCTCCATACCTACAACTATAGCTGTTAGCTTCCATTTTCTGGGTTGCTTTAATTATATAATATAATTAATTAATAATTTCTTCATTTAATTTTATTATTACTATTATTACATGCTGCTTTCATATTGCTAGCTAGCTAGCTACTTTTATTTAATTTTTGCTTCAAAGGTAAGTGGGTGTGGATGTGGATGTAAAGACTGAAGTTTCTTGTGCGACGGTTTAATGCAGATTTTGTGGATTGGGAAGAAGGAAATAATTTAATTTTGGAAGTTTATGGAAGTTGTAATTAATGATATATAGGAATGGAAAAGAATGTGGAGCAGGTCGTTTAATTAATTTTAGGGTTAGGAATGGCTCTGTTGCTTGGTACAGTAAATTAGTAATAACTCTGTTTTTTTTTGCTGTTTTGTGTAAATAAATTGATTTCATTTTAATAAATGTTCTTGGCCTTTGGTTTGAAATAATTATTAGAGATGGTTCATTTTCTCATGATGAATTGACTCGCTTTCAGAAAATAAATGGCAGCCAGGAACTAAATTGAGACTGCAGTAGGAGAGACTTTTACTTCCGTTTATATTACACATATTATTATTATATTAACAGATTTAGTTGAATAAAAAAATATGTTAATATAAACCGAAATAAAGTAGCAGTATATCTTTTTAATTACAGAATATATTACAAATTTATTTTCATTTTGCAATTCTGACCTTTTATTTATTTATTTTTTTTTTTTGAGGAAGAAAACCTTAAACATCAAATTTTACAATTAGAATATCTTCGATAATGATGTGAATGTCATGTAATTACGTTTGAGAAGTTGATTTGGACGAGAACAAGTTAGACGACGTTGCTTTAGCATTAATTAAGCTCAAAATAAATACACACCACATGTATCTGTATTATCCTTTTTCTTATCACATGAAATATATTGCAATTAGTATCAATCAACTCATAACATTTCATTTTCCTAATCTTGTAACAAAGTACTATATATGAAGAAATCACAATAAAAAAACCCATCTTCAGATCTCACTCCATAAATTAATTGATTGAAGATGCTTCCCTTTTACTCAAAGTACTTAATATTAATATTTTACTCGATTATCAAGCCTAAGATATTGTTATATGTATCCTATTAATAGTATTGTTTGCGTATGCGTGGGAAGAGAAGTAAAGAAAAAGAACATAGGGATTCATGCCTAAATTCAACTCTTACGTTGGGTTTGGTAAAGTCCAACCTAAAAAATTGAATACATTGTAGAAAACGTGAGTCAATTCATTTTTATTTCACACCATTAATGCAGTTGGTTTAATCAAATTATTACCACAAATTCTCTTCTTTTTTTCCTGAAAATATAATGAAAAGGCAACTCCTTTTTGTTAAAGAAATTTCCCATTTATTCAAACGAGATATGTATGACTTACCAACTTTTTTTCTTTTTCTATCTTTTCCTTCAATTCAAACTTACAGCCTACAACAGTAAGGGCTTTGAGCGTTTGAATGTGAGACCAAAGTCACTTTGTGCAACTTCAATTGTAAACATTACTATTCATTTCATACACCTTCTTCACACTTTATTTGACTAGGAAAGTTTATTGTTTTTGGACTGCCCAATGCTTTTTATTAAAATGGATATATACAATATAATTTTTCATATTCCAAAAGGCTCTAAGTTCTAACCTAAAAATTAGAAGTTAATCTTATGGAATAATTAATTCATACCTTGATTATTAATGATCATTCATAATATATAGAAAATATAGTACGTGTAGAATTAGAACTAATATGGACATTGATTTTTGTGCGATATATAAAATTGAATATCGACAAGGTGCATATATAGACTGTAACACTCCGGGTCCACGGGGTGGGAGCCCGTTACACTGACGGCTCAATGGATCCCACTAGCAAATTTAGTGTTTGTCCCCACTTTATAAAAAATGGTTAATCATGTTACTCTATTAAACTCATTACTTATATTGTATTGACATCTCTTATTATTCGACGTGGGATATCACATGAACAACTTTTTAATGGCAAAATGTATAAACAAAGGAAAAAGGCAAGAAAATATATAGTCCGTACTAGAAAAATAATATGATATTAAGAAATAAAAAGGTAATTTATGTTACTAGGTACAAATTAAATGTGATTATAATTTTACATATGGAGCCTTCTCAATAATAGTTTATGCCAATAATAACATTGACTTTGCAATAGATGTAAAAGAGTTAAAATATATGAGTAAGTAGGAAGCAAGAAATAAATAAATAGTAGAGCCTGAAAAATGAGTACTTCAAATTATAATTAATCAAAGTCTTCAATACGAAGTGATTAGGAATCTAAGTGAGAGTTTAGATAAAATGACAGGTGCTGTAGATTAGATCGCCGTCATGCATGGCTTAATCCACACTCTTTGTTTTCTTTCTTCTTTTTTATGTCTTCTACTTTTCTTTCACTTTTTTGTCACTCTTTTGTTTTGTCCATCTTTTATTGCTTCTATGAACATTAATATTGACACCATATCTGCGATTTACATCCCACAATCTTATGCACATATTTCATCGATTATACGAACGGTGGTGTTCTCTTTTATGGATAAATTTCTCTCTTGAAAATTTGAGATAAAAATATAATTTTTCTTTAAATTCCTTCTTTTTTTATTCATCACGCCCATTAAATTATAAATTCATCACTATTTCTCTCCTTAATCCACTCTAAAGAGGGATAATATTATCACTCCAAATTTGGATGGATAATATTATCCCTCTTTAGAGTGAGATTAAGGAAAAAAATAATAATGAATTTATAATTTAGATGAGAATGATGGATAAAAAAGAAAGGATTTAAAGAACAATTATACTTTTATCCTATATTTTCAAAGGATAAATTTATCAATTAAAGAGAACATAGCCACGTGAATATCATTATTATTTTTTGACATAATAACAAAAGGCACTCATAATCTTAATTAAAATTCAATAATAATAATTATTATAAAAAAAAGTCGAATTATATAACTTAAATCACGAACAAACAAACATTTTATCATATAAAAATACAAATTGAAACATTTTCTCGTATTAAAAAAAAATACAAATCGATTTAGATTGTTATTTCATATCTACTTTTGTCTTCAAATGAGTGTAAAAATTGTGGTGGCCAATGGTATTTCGGAACTTTAAGTGATTTGATATTTAATTTAAGATATAGTTTATGTGGTTGATGTAGTTATGAGTAGATGATCGTTGTATATTTTTTTTTTTCTAAATCAATTCTTGTTGAGTAAGAAATAATTGATTAAATTGTCACTTAAATAATGGAGTTACGAGATTAAGGGCTAAGTATGAATTTAGATGGTCGTCCCACATTAATTAATAAATATTCATTAATCATATATTTAATGAGTTCAATTAATCTTATGAATAAATTAGTTGAATAAAGTCCACACACGCGTGCGTTGCCACGTGTCGTGCTCTTTGCGCGGTTATGATTTGAGCATGTGGCTTAGGCTAGTGCTTGGCTCAAAGGTTAAAAAATTTTGGGCCTATTAACTCAAGTCCATTCGAAGCCCATTTGAGTAAAGTCTAATTATGGAAGCTCAATCAGTGATGGACTTTGGATGAATGTGTGATGTGGATGCGTCCATATTCATTTTGGATTGGCGTGTGAAGAGAATGTTTGGCCAAATTCAGTTTTATAAGCCTTCATGCGTCTTCAATTCGTGCAGGCTCCCAAGAGGTTAATTGGATCCATAAATAGGGTCATTCATGCATGCTTTTGAACACAATTGCAAACATATTCTCTGCATTATTTCTGCATTATAGTGTCAGAGTTCTGTTATCAACCTTGTTCAGTTCATCAGAGCTCATAGGTCTGCAGTGCTGCCACCTTTGAGATTATGAATGACAATTTATTCATGGGTACCCGATTCTAATACGTGTAGGTTTGAGAGACATTTGATATCCACATATAGGTTCGTGGGTATAATTTAGTATCCATTTAGTTCGTGGGTATTAATATGCATATTAACTAACCATACTCGCAACACTCATATACCTACGGAAATTTACTCATGAAATACCCATAAAATATCCGTAAAAACCCGTATTTTACCCATTGTCGGTCTCATTTCTCGTGGATATTGAGTCAATATTATCGTGTGTTTGTTGTTCTATATGATCCTTTGTTTGCCATATTTTTGTATTATAGGTAAAGATCAGCAAACGGAGTTAACGAGACTCGAAAAGAGAAACGAGGATGAAAGGCACGAAAAGAGGGCTAATGACTCGCAAGGGTAGCGGTCGCTAGCCCTCCACTTCACTGAAGGATCAAGACAGAACACAAGCCTAGCGGCCGATGGCTTGTTGTACGTAGCCAAGACAAAACGCCGAGCTAGCGACCGCTAGCCCCTAGCGGCCGCTAGCCCGCTTTGCTGCATCCGAGACAAAACATGGGGCTAGCGACCGCTGGCCCCTAGCGGCCGCTAGTCCCTGCGAGCCATTCCAAGAAGTCGCTACCCCCTAATGAGCGCTACCTAGGTGGATCCTCTTCACCTATATATATTGCTCGCGTGATTTTATTGCAATCACTTATCATTCTAGGGTTTTAAATCACGAGAGAAAACACAGTAGTCTAGTTTTAGTACTTTTTTTAATTCCGTACTTCGTTCTTTATTTTCGCATTGTGGATTCGATCGTGATTCAACCCGGAGATTATTTCTAGTGCATTATTTCCCGTTTAATTCGTGAGTTCTTATTGCTTTCGTTATTTATTTATTGTTTTCACTTTCTTGTGGCTTCTTTCTTAATTAAGTTTGAATTATTGATTTCTTATTTCATTATCCATGTTAATCAATCAATTGAAGCATGTCAAGATTTATTTCCTTTAATTCTTCGTTCTTAGACTTAAGATTTATGTGCTTTCTTAATTCTTGCCTAGATAATTCGTTTTTCCATTCTTTTAATTTCACTTGCCTAGGTAATTAATTAATTTATATTAGTAATCATTAAAACCCCAATTCTTTTAATTGCTTTATGTTCAACAACATAGATGAAGCCCTGTTTAGCCTTCCTTAAGAATACGACTTGGGTTAACTTATTAATCTATAATGACCTCGTTCTCTTGCGAGTAACTTAACTAAAATAAGTTGAAACAAATTTTGGCGCCGTTGCCGGGGAAGACTTTAGGCATTTATTTGCATTGCATTTTATTTTCTATTTTTCTTTTATTTTCTTTTTCTTTATCCCTTTCTCCCACAAGGTGCGTTTGATCTTTTGTTGGTTTTGTGTATGCTAGGTCGCCGAAGCTTGAGACAAGAGTTAGTGCCCTTTGTTGACAACATCAATAGAAGAGACGATGTACTTGAGGAGCAATATATGGACGTCTTCAACCTTGCCACCTTATTCGAAGAGAAACTGGTGATCATGGCCGAAGAAGACGAAGCACCCAAGAAGCTTGGAGACTTTGCCAGGCCATCCTATGGCATCACGACATCTGCTATAGTACTCTCTGCTGCGGGGAGGAATTATGAGCTCAAGCACAACCACATCAACCTACTGCCCTCATTCTACGGATTAGCTAATGAGGACGCACTCCTCTTCATTAGGGAGTTATGCACAGCTGTTCAGTCCATCCCACTTCAGACGATCACCGAAGATGAGCTGCTAAGGAAGTGTTTTCCTTATTCACTGAAGGATAGGGTGAAGTCGTGGTATCTCTCCCTTCCAGCGCGATCTCTACCCACATGGAATGCCGTCAGCACTACATTCCTGCTCAAGTACTATCCGAATCACAAGACACAACAAATTCGGCTTCAGATCATGTAGTTTGCTCAAGAACTTGATGAGCCATTCCATGAGGCGCTAGACAGATTCAGAGAGCTCTAGTAGCAGTGTCCGCACCATCAGATTGTGCCTGAACTCCTATGGCAAATCTTCTACAATGGGTTGCAGCACACTTATCAATTTATGGTGGATATAGTGGCTGGATGAAATATATCTGAGAAGATAGCTGATGAAGCAGTAGAGAACTTTGAGACTTTAGCGGCCAACTCACAGCAGAAAACCTCTCGTTCTAAGAGAGTAGAGATCAAGGAAATTGGAGTGAGTCCAAATCTGAAAAAGCAGATGGCTGATATGATGAGAGAGCTGCAAGAGTTGAAGATGAGCAAGATCCCTACAGTGGCCAAGCATGAGCCGGTGCCTGAACCGTGCCCTATTTGCGATGATCTCACCCACGATGAGAACAACTGCAGCAGAATGCCTGAATTGACTTATGAATGAGAGGCGGAGGTTTACGCTGCTCAATGATATCCGCCACGACAAACATTCGATCAGAATCCAGTCCAGCAGACTACAGGATGGAGAGCTCAGAACAGCTCTACGTGGAACATAGTCAAGGACAGGGATCGAACTTTCCGCCCCAACGATCACCTCCACAGCCGTATTACCCACCTCAACATGGGTATTATCTGCCACAACAACCATACTACCCACCTCAGCAAGGGTACTATCCACCTCCACCTCAGTTCCAGCCTCCGTTCCCACCTGCACCACGAGCAGCCGCACCACCCAAATCCTCTCTAGAAGACAGTCTAGAGGCTTTTATGCAAGAAAGCAAGCTGGTGAGGGAGGCTCAAGAGGCTACAATCAAACGCCTCAAGAGCCAAGTAGGGCAGATCTCAGGAGATGTTAATCAAATGCAGCAGCAGCAGCAGGCAAGGAAGATACCGGGGCAGGGATACTCAACATATCAGCTACATGCCATTACTGTGCTACGTAGTGGATAACAAGGTGGAGATCCCAGAAGATGAGGCAGACAAAGTGGCCGAGGAGAAAGAAAAAGAGAATGAGCCAGAGAAGCCCGCCACTCAGTTGCACAAGACGGCGAATCCATACAAGCCGCCGATCCTCTTTCCGAGTAGGCTGGAGAATGAAAAGTTGGAGAAGCAATTTGCAGACTTCTACAAGATGCTTTCTCAAGTGCACGTGAATTTGCCACTCCTTGATGTCATTCGCAATGTGCCGGCGTACCTCAAGTTCTTCAAAGAGCTTGCCTCCAAGAAGAGGAGATTTGCTAATGACGAGTCTGTGATGTTGTTCGAGGTAGCCAGCTCCATTATGCAGCAGCCTCTCCCACAAAAGCTGTGAGATCCAGGTAGTTTCGTCATCACCATCGCTCTAGGAATTGGTAAGACTGTGACATGTATGCTTGATTTAGGTGCTGGTATCAATCTCATGCCTTACTCAATTTTTAAAGAATCAAGTTAGGTGAATTGAAACCCACTCGCATGAGCTTGCAGGTAGTTGATCGTTCTGTTAGGTATCCTAAAGTTATTATAGAGAATATCATTGTTAGTGTTGCTGGTTTGATTGTACTTATAAATTTCGTTTTTCTTGAGATATGAGATGTGCATGAGAATGGCCATGATCATACTTTGTTGTTAGGTAGACCCTTTATGGCCACTACGAACACTTTGATTGATGTGAAGAATGGTAATATTCAAATGTCAGTGTTAAGAGAGACAGTCTCATTTTCTGTGCATAAGCACAAAGCTATGTCACCTGTTAGTTCTATTGATGATTTTTCTTCCATTGATTCTATTGATGTCTTGGTCGAGATTTCTTTTGTGCAGGATTACAGTTTGAAGGAGGTTTTTGGGGGATCAGCCGACATGGAGGAGAGACTCATATTAGAAGCTTTAGTTCGCGAAGCCACCTCCGTTGAGACTGGCGAATCCACCTGCACCCGAGAAGTTAGAGCTGAAGGAGCTCCCAACGAATCTGAAATACGTGTTTCTCGAGGAGAACGAGCAGAAACCGGTGATCATCTCGGCCCATCTTACTGCCGTCCAGCAATATCAGTTCATAACTGTGCTGAAAAAGCACAAGTTAGCCTTTGGATGGAGTCTGACGGATATACGAGACATCAGCCCAGCAATGTGCATGCATAAGATCCAGTTTGCCGATGATGTACTCCCGAAGAGGGATGGATAACGACGCCTCAACCCAGTTCTGATGGAGGTCGTGAAGAAAGAGATCCTGAAGCTGTTGGCCGAAGGGATTATCTATCCAATTGCCAAAAGTGAATGGGTGAGTCTAGTCCATGTCGTACCCAAGAAGGGAGGTATCACAGTCACCATGAATGAGAAGAAGGAGCTCGTTCCCACCAGGCCAGTTACCGGATGGAGGATGTGTATCAATTACAGGAAGCTTAATGCTACGAAAAAAGATCACTTCCCTCTTTCCTTTATTGATCAGATGTTAGATAAACTTGGTGGTAATGACTTCTTTTGTTTTCTTGATGGCTTATCAGGTTATTATCAGATTGCGATCGACCCGAAGGATCAAGCGAAGACTGCCTTCACTAGCCCTTTTGGGACTTATGCCTTCCGAAGGATACTGTTTGGGCTTTGCAATGCGCCAGGTACCTTTCAAAAGTGTATGATGTCTATCTTTTCTGATATGATTAGTGATTTTGTCGAGGTCTTTATGGATGATTTTTCTGTGTTTGGATCCTCTTTTGAGATTGCCTTGATAACATTGATCATGTGCTAGATCGTTGTGTTCAGAATTGTCTTACCTTGAGTTGGGAGAAGAGTCATTTTATGGTGCGTAGTGGTATTGTGTTGGGACATGTAGTGTCGAGTAAGGGGATATAGGTTGATAAGGCCAAGATTGTAATGTCCCGCTATTCTACTAGTAGTTATCATGTATTGAAAAACAAGATAAGAAAATTTCGTAATAAAAGTTTGAAATATCGATTACCTAATCGATATTAGTAGCTATTATTTTTGCATATTATGTTTATTAGAGTAATGATAGAGATTATGCAAGCTCGTTTGGATATAATGAGTTATTCAAAATACGATTCGAATATATTTTTGAAATCTATAATCGAAAATTAGTTCGATTAATAGCTACAAGTTAATTGGAGCTTATGAAATAAATAAGTTAATTAGAATGCATACAAGAGAAATATTAATACTTGTCAAAACAATATTAATAGTTGAGAAGCTGACCATACCCTATTAGATAATAATTATATACCTCATAAGTTGTATATAATTAATTAGTAGTATCTTATATAATATGATGTCATGAAGGAATGGATTATATTGTCTTGTCTAAGCAAGATATATTGAAGAAGATTATTTATTTACATAAGATAAGTGAATAAATAATAAAAGAAAAAAAAACTATATTTAAAAGATGAACTATGAAGACTCTATTACAACACATTGGCGCATAGGAAAAATATTAATATGACCTGCACTTGCTTTAATACAATTCAAATTTTTTTTTTATAGTAAATCCAATACAATATAGAAAATAAATAGGCATGCAGGCCTATGGATGTGCTTCAAACAAAAATTAAAGCATAAGGAGATCTAGCAAGATTTTATGGATATAAATATATTCAGACTTAAAGAAAAACATATCTTAGAAGTGAGATATTACAGCTTTTGTGCTACATGCTAATAATAAACAATAAAGGAACACAAAGAATAGAGAAAGGAAAATAAGTTGTTGGAGTGTTTCTCGATGAAAAGACAAGAGCAAAAGCAGTGGTGTACTCTATCTCCTTGTTGTCCACTGCACATAGAAAATAACATCATTAACTATGCCCCAAAGTCAAGAGAGATTTCAGTCCTAGACTCAGTAAGTAATGTACATATAGATAGGAAGATACGGAAGGTTTTTCAAAGATTTACACAGCAACACTCAAGTGCATTGGAGATATCTCTTTATGCAGCATAACAATCCAAATTGCCTATTTATATACCTCGACCATCCAGCAAAACACACTCTTAACACTTTGCAAAATAGTTTCAAAATCACTAGAATCTGATAGAGCTTAAGGAGGTGCTCTGCCCAAATCCTCACTCCACTAGAAGTGCCCCATCCATCTCAAAGCAAGGAAGTATTAGTTCTTGAGGTATATAAAGTTAATGTTTTAGTTTTGTTCTTTTAACATTTCAGTTTAAAACATTTTTTTTTCTACCTTAAAACAGATTCAGGGATATAAAACCACAAGTTTTAATTCTCTTTTCTGTTTTGGAACAATAGAACATATTTTAAGACACATAATATATACTAGTTTCTTCATAACAACATTAGAACTCGAGGTATGCATGTTTCATGCTTCAGTTTTCCTCTGTTAGCATTTTGTTCAAAACCTTCTACTCTTAACTGTGTAGAAATCATAAAACAGAAATTAGAGAAACTATAGACTTTTGCCTCCACCATTACCTTAGAAGTAAAGTATGAAACAATGAACAACATATTAGACTTAGTGTGTGAAATTAAAAGTTTTTAAATGTTCTAAGTTCAAGAGTTAGCAAGCTTCAAACATAGAAGACTGAAAATCCATAGAATCTTTCCTTCACCTTCATTTTAGAACTCAAGTATGTGTAGAAATAACAACAAGCATGTTAGATCCTGTTTTTACAGTTTTAAAGGCTTCTAAATGTACTCAAGTTCAGGATTTAGCAAACTTTAAACTTATAGGTCATTAATGATACTGAAACTTTAAACTTAGAACCATTCTTGATACAAAAATCAAGTTATAAACTATATATATACATATCATTTCTTTATTAGAACTTATGAGGCAAATCAGACAGATGCTTTTGAACATAGAAGTTATTCACCAGAACTTAGTAGAGTGAAGATCCTGATTTTTTTTAAGGAATTTAGAAAGATACAAGATATCACAATATATGCATAAGTTCAGATTATTAAACAAAAATAAACTTAGAATATTTACAAAGCTAGTTAGAAATATCTAAATTAGGGATCTTGTCTAGAAAATAAATCCAATCAATAACCACTCCCAAATTACAACATGCACAAGCTAAAATACCTGCAAAACTACTGACCGAGATTCAACACTACATACCTATTCCCAGCCATGAACCCGAGAATAATCTCCACCTGTACTCGTATGTCTCTCGACCATAACAAAAAAAAAGAGAGAATCAATAGCCTAAAATTTACAGAAATCAGCTTCAGATTTGAGCTAGGAATTTTGTCCAAGAACCCAAATTTAACCAAACCCAACACCAAATTGAACATGCAGTAATGAAAGATTAAAAATGTAGATAAAAGAATAGAGAAAAGAGAGATTCAGAGCTTTACCTGTGAGAGGCTCAATGGCAGTCCCCGCTGCTGCATCCCACCGAGAGAGCTCTGGCGAGAGCACGAATCGATCGAGAGTTAATGAATAATTGAAATCTGAAACTGGAAGTAAATAGAGTTAGGTTTCAAACCAAAATAAAATCAAAGCAAGAAAGGCTATAGATAAAGAGGGATTTTAACTTAGAAGATGATGTATTCCGGTGAGCTTCCCCACCGGGAGCAACCGCGAGTCGAGAGCAGAGGGACGACGAGAGGGTTAGAGACAGTGGCGACAGAGAGAGGGATGAGCTCCGGCGAGATCCTGTCGTCCGGAGAAGAGGGGCGTCGGGGCGGCGAGAGATGGAGAAGGGAGAAGAGGGCTGGGTATTCAGGCGCAGAGAGAGAGACGAGAGAGGCGAGGGAGAGAAACTGTTGTGTCTAGTGCTAGGGTTAGAGTGAATTTAGGAGAAATCAAATGGGCCGGGTCAAGAAATTTAACGAGCTGGATTAATTCAATATGGGCCGAGTTTAAATAAATCGAATGGGCCGGGTCGGGTGTATCTTACGGTCCGAAATTAATTAATTGTGGGCTGAATTAATGGATGTTAAATTGGGCTGGGATTAAAATTGATTGGGCCGTAGGGAAGAAATCAAACGGGCCAAATTAATTATTCAGGATGGGCTTATTTAATTATATAGAATGAACCTAAATTAAGTATTTAGAATGGACTTAAATTTATCTCTTAAGAATGGATTAATAAATTTAATCTTTGGATAAAGTTAGTAATTAAATGGGTTGGATAAATAGTTAGATTAAATCTAATAATTAGATCAATTAAGTTATGAAATTAGTAGTAATATTTCAATAATTTTAAATTGTATAAATTAAATTAATACTATCCAATAGAGACTTAATTAGCATTCTAGTTTAGAATTAAATTATTTCAAGTAAATTATCTTGAATAATTATAGTACCCATTATTAAATTAATTGGGTAAAAAAAATAAAATATAAGAGATTAATAAATCAAGAATGATTTAAAAACCTACGAAAATAGTTATAGAAATTTTTAAGTACTCGAATATTAGTCGAGTGAAAGATTAGAATAATTAATGAAATAATAGAATATTATTTCATTTTATTTTGATGAAATAAATTATATACTCACGATGAGTATCTTCTTCGTAATTACGATAAAGGTTTAGCGAAGGGAAAGCACTAGATGATTGAAATTCAGATCCTATTAAGCAAGGAAGCGATTCAGGTAGGCTTTCTTATACAACTAAAATTATGTGTGTTGTATCAGTTATTATTTCGTTTCAAAAAGATTTTGAACTGAAATTATGTGAAGTATTGTCTTGCCAAAAATATTTATATTTTTGTATGATACATATCTGCTTGAACTATTATAATCGAATTCGGGTCCTAGAGGATTGTTTTCTTACTTGGACTAGTGTACACGCGACCGTGAGTCATCTAAGCGGGTTGGCCGGTCAAGTGTTTGTGGAAGGTGGCCACCTTCCCGACACACATAAATATGGATATGATTGATTACTCCAGAACTTAGACTGCGCAGTAGAATTTTAAGAATCACAAAAGAATTTAGTGAACATAGGTTCTTTAGAGACAAAATCCCTATGTTTCACTTTCAATGGCATGCCAATTATATTAGTACGAATGCGATTTCGGCATGTGTTTACTGAGTACTTTTGTACTCAACCCTGCATGTATTTATAAATGTGCAGGTTGAGCTGTGATGTCAAAGAGGAGTGCTTAGTGATGGTTTTGTCGAACTCAATTAGCGTTAACTCTTGGGGGTTTACATGTCTTCATACATGTAAACTTAAAAATTGATCCAATTTCCGCTGCAAACACTCATTTCAGTATTCAGTATTTCTAGATGTTATGATCAATGACTTATGTATTTTGATATCGGTTACTTAGTACCGAATTTCGTGTATGAACCCTTATTTATCAAAACACTTATCATGTTTTCATCTTCGTGTTAGTACCTAATTCTTTTCCCGTTTCCATATTTTATCCCTAAGTCATGGTTATACCCATTGTTACTATACTTAGTGAAGGTGGGTCGTGACAGAGATAGAGGTGATTGAAAAATTGTCTCCACCGACTGATGTTAAGGGTATTAGAAATTTTTGGGACATGCTGGTTTTTATTGCATATTTATCAAAGACTTTTCTAAGATTTGTCAACTTCTCTGTCGTTTTCTTGCTCATGATACTGCTTTTGATTTTGATGCTGATTGTCTTGCCGCTTTTATTACTTTGAAAGAGAAATTGTGTAGTGCACCTGTTATTGTTGGTCCTGATTGGTCTTTCCCTTTTGAAATCATGTGTGATGCATCAAACTCTACTGTGGGTTATGTTTTGGGTCAACGTGTTGATTATATGTTGCACTTTATTTACTATGCTAGCTATACTTTGAATCCTGCTCAGATTAACTACACTACTACCGAAAAGGAAATGTTAGCTGTAGTTTTTGCTCTTGATAAATTTCGTGCTTATATTATTGGTTCTAGAATAATTGTTCATAGTGATCATACTGCATTTCGTTATCTGTTGACTAAGCCCCATGAAAAGCCTAGGTTGATTCGTTGGGTTTTGTTGTTGCAAGAGTTTGATATTGAGATCCATGATAGGAAAGGGTGTGAGAACGCCGTTGCCGATCATCTCTCCCGTTTAGAGCACATTCCTTCTCACTCTTCTCCAGAAATCATAACCGAGTCTTTTCCTTATGAGCATGTTTATAGTGTTTCTCATGTGTCTTGGTCTGCTGACATTGTTAATTATTTAGCTTGTGGTGAATTAACGCCTGAACTCACTTCCCAAGAAAGGAAGCGTTTTCTATATGAGTGCAGGTAGTAATTTTGGGAAGACCCCTTTCTATTCAAGCTCGGGAAGGACTAGGTGATTCGGAGATGTGTCAAGGAGGAACAACAACCTAAGGTGTTGGAGATGTGCCACCAAGCACATTGCGACAACCATTTTGGAGGCCAAAAGACGGTTCATAAGGTTCTCCAGTCAGGTTTATTTTGGCCTATGCTATTTAGTGATGCACATGCTTTTTATCTCTCGTGTGATAGATGCTAAAGAGTCGGTTCTATAGGTCGTAGGAATGAGATGCCTCTTAATAATGTGCTTGTAGTTGAGATTTTCGATGTGTGGGGTATTAATTTTATGGGTCCTTTTCTAAAGTCTCATGGATACGAATATATTTTACTTTCCGTCGATTATGTGTCCAAGTGGGTTGAGGCTATCCCCACTAGGATATGTGATTCTCACGTCGTGCTTAAGATCGTGCCAAAAAATATTTTATGCAGGTTTAGATTTCCACGTGCAATAATTAGTGATAGTGGAAAGCACTTTTGCAATAGACTATTCAAGAGGCTCATGAAGAAGAATGAGATCACCCATAAGATCGCTATTCCTTATCATCCACAGATGTTGGGCCAAGCCGAGACGAGCAACAAACAAATCAAGAATATATTGGAGAAGACTATCCAACCATCTAGGAAGGATTAGGCGATCAAGTTGAATGATGCTCTTTGGGCATACCGAACGATCTACAAGAGCGTGTTGGGGATGAGCTCGTATCGCCTCGTGTATGAAAATATGTGTCACTTGCTGGTAGAAGTGGAGCCCAAGGCCTATTGGGCGATTAAGGCCTCCAATTTTGACTTGCACAAGGCTGTGGAGCACCGTTCACTTCAAATGTCGGAGCTCGACGAGTTGCGCAACGAGTCGTATGATAATGCTACTGTTCATGATAGGAGGATACTACATAAGGACCGCAAGCTCGGTATGAAGGTGCTACTGTTCAATTCCCGCTTGAAATTGTTTCCCGGGAAATTGAAGTCGATATGGAGTGATCCATTTGTGGTGAAGGATGTGAAGCAGTACGGGTCGGTTGAGCTTGCTAAAGAAGGATTCGATGTCTCTTTTATCGTGAATGAGGATCATGTGAAGTCGTATATCGAACGATGGCCGACCAATTTCACGGTGGAGTCGACACCGTTTGAAGATCCACCTCCTAATTGAGCAAATTATTCCATCGAGCTAATGACGTTAAACAAGCGTTCGTTTATTTCCATTTGTTCTTTTATTTTTGTTTCTTGTTTCGTGTTTTTCTTTCCAGTATTTCATATAATTTTGGAGGAGAATTAAGTCGTTTTTTGCTCTTTTGAATTAGGAGAACTCGGAAGGAACAAATCAAGAATTGTGAGATGATGGTCGAGAGGAGGGGTAGCGAGCGCTAGGGGCATAGCGCGCGCTACCCTCCAATTGTTAATAATTTACGAGCGCTAGCCCAATGTTCTGTATCCCTCAAGTCAAGAAAGGCTAGTGACCGCTAACTCCCTAGCGGCCACTAGCCTCATGTTCTGTTTCATCTCCCAGTGTATAGTGTATAGAGGTAGAGAGCGATAGCCCCCAGCGAGCACTACCGCTGCTATCTGTTTCTCTTCCCGAAGGGAGGGTTAGTGACCGCTACCCCCAGCGGCTGCTAGCCCCTAGCTCTGCGTCCTCTTTCAGCGCACTAGGGTAACGACAGCTACCCCCCAGTTGCCGCTACCGTAGCGAAACCCTAACTCCCCTTTTATATCTTACACTTCTCTTTCTCCACACGCAATTCTTATCCCCATATTCCCTTCTTCTTCCTCCTCTCCACAACCGACGCCTTCTACTCCATTCTTCTCCAAATTTTTCTTCCACACTCCACCAATTTCCTAATCTTTTCCTAAATTCACCAACAATCTCATCTCCAATCATCATCATCCATCATTCTCACCATCCGCATCATTCATCTCCACCTTTCCCCTTCTTAATTTTTTCCTTTCCACCATCTCTATCACTCAATTTACCCATTTTAAATCCCTAATTTCCTATCTTCTTCACCCCCAAACTCCAACCTCACACCACTAACTCCTTCAACCCTTTTCGACCGGTGCCATCTGCTCGCCTCCGTCAACTACCGCCGCCACCTGCTCGCTGCCGTTAACCACCGCTGAAACTCCGGTAACTTTCCGGCTACATCCATTTCCACTTCTTCTCGTACCCATGGCTCGCACCAAGCATCGCGCCGGCGAAAAATCAGCTAGCACTTCACAACCGCAACTGGAGGGTCCCGAGGACCTCTGACAAGAGTACAGCTGTCCGTTTCTCATACAAACCGAATTAGACGGTCAATTCTACGAAAGGTGGACTCGGCATGAGGTAACCTCGCCACATACCTTAGACTGGAACTTATTGAAAAATTTGCACTATGTTGGAGAGATAGAACATTATCTTGATATTGTAGGTTTGAAGAAGTATGCTAGGATTTCAAACACAGTGCAAATTGTTCAATAAGTTCCAGTCTAAGGTATGTGGCGGGGTTACCTCATGCTGAGTCCACCTTCGTAGAACTGGCCCTCCAATTCGGTTTGTTTCTATTATGTTAACTCATGAATTTTTATCCACACTTGAGGTGCTTGCGGATCTTACTTGTTGTACATTTAGATTGCAGGAAGTGCCCCGCCGTTTGTCTGTTTCTCAACTGTGTAGGATAATGGATTTTTACGGGAAAAACATCGGGGATCAAGCCCCGGCATTCCACTTTAACCCGAATGCCGCGTGGACCGCCCTCACGGGGTTCCACAATTGGCAATCCGGCAGAATGTCGGCGGGTGGGTTTCATCCGGGACAATGTGCTGAGCATTTTGGACAAGTTCATCTCTTATGCTATCACCGGCCAGGAGCAAAGCAACAAGGTGAATCACACGGAGCTTTTCCTCCTCCAGAGCTCAGTTCAGGGCACCCGGGTGTGTGTCGGCTACTATATTCTTAACAAGTTTAAGAATATGCTAGCCACCTCCTGATATCACGCCACTCTACCCTTGGTAATCTCGGCCATTGCCTGCCACTTCGAGGTGTTTGATCCGGTGCGCCTCGATCCCTCTAACACGGTCTACTACACCAGGATCGATTTCTTCGAGCTCATGAAGGCTGTTAGGTATTTAAAGTCTATTGTTATTTGTAATGTTGACCTAAAATGTGTGTTTTTGTGTTCTTCACAAGAATGTTGACTTAGCTCCTGACTCAACATAACAACTGGTGTTGACTCAGCATCCAACTCAACAGCCACGTGGAAGGCTGACTTGGCATTCTTGAAAGACGCACGAAGACTAGAGAGAAGACCAAGTCATACCAGACAGTTGAGGTTTTCATGCTAGGTGGAAAGTCTGTTCCACAAATCTCAGAGTCAACAACAGATTGAAGTAGTTCCACAATTCCAGGGAGATTTGCGAAGCACAACAACTGAACTGCGAGAATTGTGGAGACATGGGCCGAACAGTTGCTATACTTATGGATCCAAGCCCATGTAGTCTATTTATAAATATTAGAATTATTCACAAGCTAGATAGACGTCTTTGCAGATTAATTTCATAGTTTTAATTCTATATGTTTCTTAGCTCGTAAGAACATACATTTAGTATTTTAGTAATAGTGTTGTTGTTATTGTTGTTCTCAACATTGTAATAGCTCAACACTTGTTTTGATTATTCTTTTTGGCCGTAAAGCTTCCATGTAGGTTATTGATTTATATAACATACGCAAAAATATCTTGTGTCTTCTACTTTAGCTTCCGCAAATTTTCACTTAGAGTGGTTGATACACTTTCAAAGGCTTAGATTTGCACGACAGACTACCGGTGGCAGCCATCCACAGTCCGGAAGTGTGTGGTTATCCACACAAACGAGCTCGCCGCCGTTGCGGCTAACCCTTCACATCCAGCAGGCGACTTGGCGGTGTTCGAGGAGGATGAGTACGAGGATGCTCAGATGCTGGATGCTTTCTCGACTGCCACATCTTTCGGATATGCTGACACTTCATCCAGCGAGCACCACCATGGTGTCGGTTCCTCCTCCTCAGGGGGCATTGATCAGCTGAGTACTCAGCTCCAGGCATTGAGCACTGACTTCGGGGCCTTCCGCACCGATTTTAACTCTTTTCGCTAGGATTTTGACACGTTCTCCCAGGACTTCAGGAGCTATGCTGACGAGGCTCGTACTTTCTACCATGATTTTGGATAGTATATAGTTCGATGACCCAGAGTCAGCAGCGGATTGAGCAGAGGGTGAATGGCACCCACGATCTCCTCATCGAGCATGGCCGCCTTTGGAGGTTGGCACAGGAACAGTCGGCTCAGCAGTACTAACAGGTTGTCGAGAACAACCGTCAGGTTGCCGAACTGAATGCTTAGTCGTCGAGTTGGGCACTCTATGATCCTCCACCACCACCGGACCACGAGTGACTTGTCATTGCTGTTTAGTACGTATTTTTCCTTTATTTCTTTGCTTTCATGTGTTTTCGGGTTGAATTTCATTTGCTATTTTTGGCTTTTGCTGCTTTGTTTGCTTGATGTATTTCTCTTGCAGGTTTAAAAACTATTTCTGATCGAGCATCGTCACCGCCGCATCATCCCCTTCTCGGGTAGTCCTTTTTCCTCTTGTGTTTTTATTTAGCAATGAGGACATTGCTTATCTTTTTGTTTGGGGGGGGGGGGGGGGGATGTGCATGATTTTAGTATGCAATGTGTTTTTGGATATTTGTGTCTGCCTTTATATGCGTGATTGTTACGATTGCGATCCTTATCTTGAGATGATTATTGATTGATTTTGACGGAAACTTATTTGATTATGCATTGAAATGACTTGAAATTGTGTGTTTGATTGGGTAATGATCTATATATTTGATCATTGTTGTTGTGGAGCACTCTATTGTGATTTGTTAGGTATTTAAAGTCTGTTGTTATTTGTATTGTTGACCTAACATGTGTGTTTTTGTGTATCTTCACAGGATTGTTGACTTAACTGGTGACTCAACATAACAACTGGTGTTGACTCAACGTCCAGCTCCACAGCCACGTGGAAGGCTGACTCGGCATTCTTGAAAGACGCACGAAGACATGAAGGACGCACAAAGAATAGAGAGAAGACCAAGTCGTACTAGGCAGTTGAGAGTTTCATGCTAAGTGGAATTCTGTTCCACAAATCTCAGAGTCAACGACAGATTGAAGTAGTTCCACAATTCCAGGCAGATTTGCGGAGCCCAACAACTGAACTGCGAGAATTGTGGAGATATGGGCCGAACAGTTGCTATACTTATGGATCCAAGACCATGGAGTCTATCTATAAATATTAGAATCATTCACTCACTAGATGGACGTTAGATAGACGATCTTTTGCAGATTAAGTTCGTAGTTTTAATTCTGTATGCTCTTAGTTCCTAAGAACATACATTTAGTATTTTAGTATTAGTGTTGATGTTATTGTTGTGCGCAACATTGTAATAGCTCAACATTTGTTTTGATTATTCTTTTTGGACGTAAGGCTTCCGTGTAGGTTATTTATTTATAACCTACGCAAAAATTATCTCGTGTCTTCTACATTTAGCTTCCGCAAATCTTTACTTAGAGTAGTTGATACACTTTCAAGTGGTATCAGAGCCATCACTCGACACACTGAGTATGGTCCTGACAGTATCACGACTCTTACACATCAATGGATCCAAACAATCTAGGAGTATTTCGGCCTCCGGTCTTGGATGGCTCAAATTACTCGTACTGGAAGACACGTACCTGCTCATACATCAAGTCGTTAGACAGAAGAGCGTGGATCTCTGTGGAAAATGGGTGGTCACCACCAAAACAAACTGATGTAGAAGGTGATGTGGTTCCAATACCACAAAGCGCATGGTCACGTGATCAAGTTGAGGCTTCTACGCTCGATGATCGTGCACTCAATGCAATTCTCTCAGCAGTTGACATTAACATGTTCAAGCTGGTCAAGAACTGTACCTGTGCTAAGGATGCTTGAGACATCTTGCAAAGGCACTGTGAAGGTGACACCAGCGTTAAACAGTGACGTCTTTGAGAATATGAAGTTGGAGGAAGATGAAGACATTTCCAGCTACACAAAGAAGATTCTTGACATTTCAAATGAGTGTCAAGATCTGGGAGATGCGTTGAGTAACAAAGTCTTGTCTCCAAAGCACTTCACACTTTACCACCTAGGTTCGATATGAAGGTAACAACTATTGAAACATCGCAAGCTGTGAATACAATTGAGTTCACGGACCTCATGAACTCCTTCAAGACCTATGAGATGAATCTAGAGGCAAGAGGGACATTCACGAAGAAGAAAACGGTGGCCCTCACAGCAGACACAATCTCGTCACCTTCGTGCAGTAAGTTAACTGACATAATGGAGTCCAGTGAATCCGAAGAAGTGGAAGAAATCCATGAAGGAGACGATGTTGCCATGATCAAGAGGAAGTTTAATCGAATGGTGAGAGGATTCAATCGAGACAAGAACAAAGAAAGACCCAAGGAGCGAGATGTACCACGTCTGGAGTACTATCAACCCCCAAAGAACGATAACAATCAGAGAAGACCTCCTGTTAGGAAAACTCCTCACAACGAAGTGTTCAAATTTAACTCATCTAAACTCGACAGCGTACAATGCCATGAATGTAGAGGTTTTGGGCACTTTGCAAATCAGTGCGCCAACACACTTCGAAAAAAGGAGAAGTTCTATTGGGTGTCGTGGAATAATGATGAGCATGAGTTCTTTGAAGATGTTGATGAAGCATTGTATGAGAACATAGCACTACATGTGACAATACCACCTGAGGAAAGATCAGGCCAACATGCTGATGCTGAAGCTTTCTCAGACAGGTATGATTCTAACTATTATTCTAACTTGTTTTGCCTAAATGCCTCTGTTGATGATGCAGTAAGTGTTGAGGATGACATAGACCCTACATATAGTGAAGAATGTGCTGACAATGCTTCCACTATAATACAAGGATTAAAGAGGTTGTATGATGAGCTGTTGGGAAAATGGAAACAACAAGCACGAGATCTGGTGACCTCAACAGCTGAGATAACACGACTCAAGGAAGTCCAAGCAAAACAGGAGGTATTGATCACACAACGTGACATAGAGCTCACCAAAGTGAAATCACAACTTGAAGAGGCACAACTGACCATTCGCAAGTGGAATACTGGGACTTATTCACTTCAAGAGATCATGGACAGCGCAAACCCAAGCAAAAGGGGCCTTGGATATGCTGCACCAACTGTGTTCTGTCGCGGGTCTACATCGACCGCAGAAACATCTAATACCAAAGCAGATGTTGTGCTCACAGATCCACCAACACAGACAAAGCAAAACACCTCTCAAGCAGGAAAAGGTAAGAAATGTAAGAGAAAAGGTAAGAGACCTAGAAGGAAATATATATGTCATTACTGTCTCAAACCAGGCCACATAAAACCTTTTTGTTATCAAAAGAAAAAGGATGACAAGTCATACTCTGCGTTTCCACAGCAACCCAAAATGATATGGGTAAAGAAAGCTGATCTAACATGTAATGTTGTGTACACAACATTGAAAACTAACATTTCAGGTTCTTGGTACTTTGACAGCGGATGTTCACGTCACATGACAGGTAGCAAAACATTTCTTTCCAACTATGAGACTTATGATGGAGGAAATGTTTCCTTCGGTGGAGGTTCAAAAGGTAAAATCATAGGGAGATGTACACTTAATGTTCCTGGCTTGCACTACTAGAAAAATGCTCATACATGACATTAAATCCGTGTCATGTATGAGGGTAAAAGAATGTCAAATATGATGGTCTCATCTATTCCTCGCTCATAGATGACACTGAAAACGTGTGATGTATGCGCTCACAGATGACATTATTTTATTAAACGATGACACTAAAATAATGTCATCTATTTTATAATACATGACACAATATAATGTCATCTATATTAAAAAAAATGTCATTTATAAGCGAGAAGTTGATACATTTAGGTGCAATACATGACTTTTTTAGAATGTCATCTATAATTCATAAGATGACAGTAATTAATGTCATCTATATTAAAAAAAATGTCATTTATAATATGATAAATTTAACCATTTTCGTATTTTTTCATTAATTAACATGTATTTAATAATTTTAGTTTCATCAATATATTTTACAAAATAAAATAATGCCAAATAGAGAATTCATACACGCACTAAAAATATTTATATGCATTAATTGTCTAATATTCAACTTCATACACGGAAATAAAAATAACAATGACAAAATACTAACAAGTTTGGGTTAATATTTCAATCCACCTTAACTAATGTAACTTAAACTAGTACATGGACCCAAAGCAGTAGAAGTTTGAATCACCATGTCCAAAATCACCAACCATTTTGCGGCGCGCATAGGCTCCCACGCTGGAAATCCACCATTACCACTCTGCAGCCAGCCCATATTTTTATATTAAATAATTTATGAAAGTAAAATAAAAAGAGAGATGATGATGATGCTCAACTGCTCAAGAAATGGTTATAATTTCTACCTGTAGGGACAATATGACATTTACAGCATCATATAGTCGTTCTGTTTCAATTTCTTTCCCTACTAAATCCTCAGGCATTTGAGACAAAAGAAGTGCACTCTGCAGTAAAAGAACAAATTTATACTAGTATAAGATTTACTGCATTGGACCACAAGGAGTTATGTGTAATAACTAAAAAGAGTAAATAACTCACTTTGAGACCCTTCCTTAGCTGTGCAATCTGAGACTTGCCAGCCATGATCTTGCATTGAAAATGTCCAACTGCCTCTTGACACGTGGCGGTACATTTCATGAAAATTTCCACTAGGGTTATCACGAACCTAATTCATTCAAGGCTACTGCTTGTCTGAATGTTGCTGCAGCCATACTGGACAAGATCCCAAAAAACAATTAACACCTCTTAATGATTAATAGCAACATTCATAGGATAATAAAATAATTGCGGAGGAGAGGATAAACCGATAAGGTAAGAAGAATTTTCAAAAACATAAAATAGTCAAATAGTTTACTTACTTCCTCACACTGTCACAAGACCTATTGTTTTCAAGAAGGCGGAGGCAAATACCAAGTGCATGAGACATGTTCTCCTGCCAATACGGGAATTTTAAAACCTAAAGCACTTAAATCAGACATGTCTGCAATACTCATGCGAATTTTTTCCATAAAAGAAGTTTTCAAGAACCAAATGGAAATATTCATTATTAACAAGGAAAGGCTCTTTACAACTGAAGTTCCTAGCCAAGATATTGCAAAAAAAAAAAAGTAAAAGATAATGTAATGAATCACATAGTTATTTGCACAAAGTTAAGAACAGAGGGTAATTCATCAAAATAATAATAAGATGCAATTAAATGGCTACTATTCAACAAGAGTTTAAATGTTTTTTTTTCGCTAAAACACAACATGAAAGAATAAGCATAATAAATTAATCTAAATTCATTTTAGGACCAACAAGCACTTCATAAATTGAGTAAAGACTCAACTATCCTGTTCTACATCAATCCACAAAAAACTTTATAGAATAAGTTATTTTATCAGGAAAATAACTGAGTTATCTCTAAGAATGATAATCGCAAAAAAGGAATACATCTCCAGTCTTGGCTAGACCTGAAACAACAAAAGCAAAGAGAGAAACACACATACAACAACAACACTCGCCCACTTTTTCATATAAACATTCATTTACTGAACGTCACCCCAATTTCTTCAACACTCAGCTATAATCTAAGGGAGAACCTTTGTTTGTTGCACAAAATCTGGAATTATAGTTCAACTTATACTATTGACCAAGTACTCCAAACAACATAAGGTTTCAGATAACCCCAAAAAATTCTGAATCCAAATCATCAAACAGGTATTGTCATCTCTCATAATGTAATAATATTGTCTTACTACGAATGTTTAATCAATTCAATCAATATGTAAAGTTGAACCTGATATTATGTGTGATAAGGATGAAGGTTTAAAAGAAAATGAAGAAAGCTGTTAGAAGCATAGTATGGCTGCATATTAGTGATGGATATTAATTATGACAGCAAACCTGTGAAGCTTTGACAAAGCTGTGTGCCTTCTTAGGATTTATAGCTTTAAAATTTTCTTTGATGAATTACTATCAATAGAAAATTAAACTTGGGTGAATTGGGGAGAATTTAGGGAGCAACCAGAATTCTGGTGGCATTGGATTGCAACCTTCCCAGTCGTACACTCCCAATACCTTAAAGAGAGAGAGACTTGAGAACAACTTCTATTTTCAATGAATTAACACGATAGTAACGATAGTATTAAATACTACTCACAGTGAGCCAGAACTTTCCCCAGGAGGGTATGCCGACGGCGCCGCCGTGGTCGAGTATCCATTTCCGGCCAAGAGCCACCGATGCATAGTTGGCGTCTTCGCCAAATCAATTTAATGTTTGAATGTTAACAAAAATCTTGATCTGACCTCAAACAAGAACACACAGACAATCAATTACAGCCCCAGATTCAGAACATAAACTTATACCTATAAAACTTAAATCCATAACATAAGCATGATTTAGAAAGTAAGTTTCAGACCTTAAAACCAATCTGGAAAGGGACCCTAACCTCACAATCGTGTAAATGAGAATAGAAACACATATCGGAGACAAGGGAGCTGCCCTCCAAGCCTCGTAACTGAGCCCTCCGCAGCTGCCCTTACGGGCGCAGCCCCGCCACCTCAGACCCGGGCTGTCCAGCCCCAAACGGAGCCACCGCAGGAGGAAACTCCGAGAAAGAAGGGCATGCGCGACGGTAGAGGAAGGTACTGGGCGAACTAAAGGAAGAGATGGAGGAGAGTAGGATGCAGCCGAGGCGTCGCCGGAGAAGGAGGGAAAGCAAAGACGATGTCGAGGCAAAGTAAGCGGAGAAGAGAGGATGAGACACGTCTGGGTTGAGAAAGAATAGAGTGAAATAGTGTAAAAGGAGACCTAGGAGTGGGAAGAATAGAAGTGTGTAGAATCCGGGGGCCAGGTTATTGGGCTGGTTTAATATATAGTACTGGACCTATGATATGCTCTCAAATCAAAACACACACATTGATGACATTTTTTAATAAAGTGTCATGTATATTAAATTAAAACACACACATAGATGACATTTCAATGATATTGTCATCTAAGCAATAGATAGATGACATTATACCATGACATTATTTAACAAAATGTCATCTATATTTTTCCTGACACTTCATACATCACATTTTTTTTTTCAAAATGTCATCTATGCAAAAAAAGCGCTCATAGATGACATTTTTAAAAAAAAATGTCATCTATGATCAGTCATCTATGCTCATTTTTCTAGTAGTGTTGCCTGCTTTAACAAATGTGTATCATGTGCAAGGACTTATGGCAAACTTGATTAGCATAAGTCAATTGTGTGATGGTAACATGCTTGTAAAATTCACTAAAGATGCATGTGAAGTTTACAATAACAGAAACTTGTGTATCATGACAGGTCAAAGGTCATCAGACAATTATTACATGACTGATAACCTAAAATGCAAAAAGGCTCAAGTTGATGATGCTATACTCTGGCATAAACGATTAGGTCATACTAACTTTCGAAATCTTGAAAGGTTAATCAAGATGGATGCAGTTAGAGGTCTACCCAAACTTGGGAAGGCAGAACAGATTGTCTGCGAAGACTGTCAAAGAGGAAAACAATTGCATGCGTCACATCCTGCTTTACAGCACCATGAGCAACATTTTGGAACCAACCGATGCTTTGAACTTCTGCATATGGATCTTGTAGGACCCATGGAAGTTGAAAGCATTGGTGGTAAAAGGTATGTAATAGTTGTGGTAGATAATTTTTCCAGATTCACATGGACCTATTTCTTACATGAAAAGTCTGAAACATTTGAGATGTTTAGAAATATGTTTGATCGTGTTGGTAATGTATGTGATGCTAGAATATCTCGTATAAGATCTGATCATGGCCGTGAGTTTGAGAACTCACAATTTATAAGTTTCTGCAATGAAAAGGGAGTATGTCAGGAGTTTGCGGCACCAAAAACTCCACAGCAGAATGGGGTGGTCGAACGCAAGAATAGGACCTTGATTGAGATGGCAAGGGTTATGCTGAGCTCAAAACAAATGGCGAAACATTTTTGGGCTGAGGCAGTAAACACCGCATGTTACATTAACAATCGAGTCAACATTCGACCAGGCACATTCAAAACGCCGTATGAGCTTCTTAAGGGAAGAAAACATAACCTAAAACATTTTCGTGTTTTCGGGTGTTTATGTTTTATCTTAAATGATCGTGAGTATCTAACAAAGTTTGATGACAAGAGCGAAAAAGGTATATTTGTTGGGTACTCAACAAACAGCGTAGCTTATAGGGTATTTATCCTTCACATTAAGACAATACAAGAATCTGTTAATGTTGTCTTTGATGATGCAGGTGATGTGAACAAGGAGATGGAAGCAGAAGACGACGTATATCAAGGGGGAGTTGTTCTACCTCCTGTTGAAGCCCAAAGTGCTCCACCTAACATAGCATCCAGCAGTGATGAGGAAAACAATGTTACACAACAGGAACTAGAAGACGAACAAGATGATGTTCAAGAGGTTACTCACCGTAGAGAACCTCCGGGAAGAGTTAGAGAAAATCATCCAGTGTCTCAAATTATAGGAAATGTTGAGGATGGTGTTCAGACCAGACGTAAACAGCTGATTAACTATAGAGACATGACATGCTTGTACTCTGTGTGCTCTACAATTGAAGGAATAACATGCTTTGTCTCTAAGTTTGAACCAAAAAATGTCAAGGAAGCATTAACTGATGAGTTCTGGATAAATGCTATGCATGACGAACTAAATCAGTTTGTGCGTAGTGATGTTTGATACCTTGTTCCCAGACCGGCCAACAGAAATGTTATTGGCACAAAGTGGATCTTCAAGAACAAATCTGATGAGAAGGGAACAATAGTGCGAAACAAAGCACGATTGGTGGCTCAAGGGTATACTCAAGTCGAAGGGGTTGACTTTGATGACACATTTGCCTCAGTAGCAAGACTTGAGTCCATTCGGTTGTTGTTTGCTGTTGCATACCATCTCAACATCAATCTATACCAGATGGATGTGACGGCAGCATTTCTCAACGGTGAACTCAAAGAGGAAGTCTATGTTGAACAACCCAAAGGATTCGAGGACCCTCACAAGCCTGACTATGTCTTTCGACTGAAGAAAGCACTATACGGTCTCAAACAAGCACCACGTGCTTGGTATGAACATCTCACAAACTTCCTTCTCAGATACGGGTTTGTGAGAGGCGGTGTGGACCAGACATTGTTTATCAAAAGGGAAGATCAACATATCCTTATTAATCAAATCTATGTTGATGATATGATTGTCGGTTCCACTTCACGTAACATGCTTAATGATTTTTCACATGCAATGTCTACGAAGTTCGAGATGAGCATGGTGGGAGAACTCACATACTTCCTTGGACTTCAAGCAAAACAAGGACGAGATGACATCTTCATCTCTCAAAGCAAGTATGCCAAAGAGATGATAATGCGTTAAAACCTTGAAGGAGCCAAACACATGAAGACCCCATGGGCTCTACGGAAAAGTTAACTAAAGATGATCCTGAAGAGGATGTTGACCCAACACTCTACAGATCAATGATAGGGAGTCTGCTGTACCTAACATCCACTCGCCCAGATATGATGTTTAGTGTATGTGTATGTGCCAGGTATCAAGCTAAACCCAAGGTATCTCATATTAAAGCTGTTAAAAGAATCATCAGGTATGTTGCTGGAACATTAGATTTAAGAATCTTCTTTTCTAAAAACATGAATATGAGCTTGATAGGGTTTAGTGATTCTGATTGGGCTGGAGATGTGTTCTGAGGGTTTGTCAGGATGGAGATGAAACGGCATAATTCTTTTGAGTTGAACCGTCGCCAAACTGTGTTCCATCATTACTTTCTCTGTCACACGAAACCCTAGAAACCACCCTCTCTCTCTCTCTCTCCCAAATCAACACATATCCCTAGACTGATACGGTTTCTCAATCTAGAGTTAAAACAAAAACACTAGTCGTCGTCTCCCTCATCCAAAAACCCTCCATTTTCTCTCGTTTTCTCACAAAATTTTCCTTCGATGGCTAGTCCTAAAACCCCTGACGTTACTGCCCTTCTCCAAGCTCTTCTTGCCGCAAACCCTAACCTTCTCCAGACCCTTCAACTAGCCCCGGCGCTGCCGCCGTCGAGACTCCACCCGCTGTAGTGGTGCCTCCACCCATTGCCGTGGTGGAGACTCCGTCCGTCCAAGTCTCTACCGCACCCTCGCCGGTTGTAGAAACCACTGTTATTCCCCTCGTTCCACCAACGGCCGAACCAATTGTGGTTCCGGCCATTGAAGAATCTGGCCCTCCGGTTACCACTGTTGCCCTAGTGGAGCCCGTACCAGCATCACCACAATCCCGGTCGTCGTCTCCGCCAGCCGTTCCACCGCAGAAGCCAGCCACCCGGGGTTCCAAGTTATCCACACATACCAGTCTTTCCAAGAAATTAAAGATTCCGACTCCCGCTGTCGTCGTCCCAGATGATAGTGAGGATGAAGTATCTTCTGCTCTGAAACGTCCTTGACTCACCGCACCTGTCGACGTCAAACTCGAGCCCACTTCCCCGGTTCCCGATTCTGAGCCCTCTGACGCCCCGGACAGTCCCCTAGACCCCGCTCCTGCTCTCAATCTACAGTTCTACGATCAGATAGCATCCGTCAAATGGAAGCGCCTCAGAAATGCTCCCTGCATCAGTGAGCGCATTGCGGAGGAGACGTCGTTCGATGAGAACAACTTGCTCTCTTTCTTTCGCTCCCGAGGACTGCTGGGTACCGTTTTTGAACTCCCTCCATTTGTTAAATCCATTGTTCGTCATTTTTACTGCAACCTGCATCCGGAGTTTGTCAATCGCTCCTCCAAAAAATTTGCCAAAGTATGCTTTTACAATACTGTGTTTGATTTTTCTGCGGAAGCCATCAACTCTGCCCTCGGCTTACCCAATGTGGAGGGTGATATTGTCTACAGCCTTGACGATGTTGCCAAACTCATCACGGGCGGCAAGCGGGCCAAATGGGTTCAACCAATGAAATCCTCCTATTTGACCCATCTTTACTCTGTCCTCCACAAGGTTCTAACATACAACTGGATAATTTCATCCAATGTTACTGTTGTCACACAGCTAGGTCTCAACGGGAAACATGTATTGTGATCTATGGGATCGGCTATGAGTTCAATTTCGGATAAGACATCAAAATCATAATTTGCATACAATAATAGTGGCCAATTATCAAAGCATGAGAATTAAAATCATAAATCACAAACAAGCATAGGAAGGAAAATTAGGAATTAATACGTATTCATTAATCAAAATAGGTCTTGAATATCACTAGAATCTTAAGGCGTTTAACCACACATAATGAAACTAAAAACTAAAGAGAAATAAGAGAACATGAAAAACCCTTTTGTATAACTCTTGATCTTCGGGTTGTCAATCCTTGATCATGATCTCTCCTCCGGGACGTAGAAAACTAATCTAGATTTAAACTATGAAAAATAAAAGTGTATAATGTGGAAGAAGGATATGAAAAGACCATCTCTAGGGCTTCATAATGGTGTACATGTATATATAAGCCTATGGAGTCTAGATGAAAAATCTTGTAAAATTAACTAATTCGCGCCGAATTTCTTACGCCTACGCAACAATATTTTTTTACTCGTGCTCCTTCATTTCAACTCCAATTTTGGATCCGTTTGTGGCTATGGACTCTGTTAGGTATTTAAGATATAGTGTTATCTGTAATGTTAACCTAACATGTGTGTTTTTGTGTTCTTCACAGGAATGTTGACTTAGCTTCTAACGCAACATGACAACTGGTGTTGACTCAGCGTCCAACTCGACAGCCACGTGTAAGGATGACTTGGCAGATGCACGAAGACGTGAAGGATGCACGGAGACTAGAGGGAAGACCAAGTCTTACTAGGCAGTTGAGAGTTTCATGCTTAGTGGAATTCTGTTCCACAAATCCAGGAGTCAACAACTGACTAAAGTAGTTCCACAATTCCAGGCAGATTTGCGGAGCACAACAACAGAACTGCGAAAATTGTGGAGACATGGGCCGAACAATTACTATACTTATGGATCCAAGCCCATGTAGTCTATCTATAAATAATAGAATTCTTTCATTCAGTTAACACGGTTAGATAGACACATTTGCAGATTAAATTCGTAGTTTTAATTCTGTATGCTTCTTAGCTCGTAAGAACATACATTTAGTATTTTAGTGATAGTGTTGTAGTTATTGTTGTGTTCAACATTGTAATAGCTCAACACTTGTTTTGATTATTCTTTTTGACCGTAAGGCTTACGTGTAGGTTATTAATTGATAACCTACGAAAAAATTATCTCGTATCTTCTACTTTAGCTTTCGCAAATATTCACTTAGAGTAGGTTGATACACTTTCAAGTGGTATCAGAGCCATCACTCGACACACTGAGTGTGGTCCTAACAGTATCACGACTCTAACACGCCAATGAATCCAAATAGCGTTGGAGCATTTCAGCCTCCGATCTTGGATGGCTCAAACTTGGGAAGGCAGACCAGATTGTCTGCGGAGACTGTCAAAGAGGAAAACAATTGCATGCGTCACACCCTGCTCTACAGCACCATGAGCAACATTTTGGAACCAACCGATGCTTTGAATTTCTGCATATGGATCTTGTAGGACCCATGGAAGTTGAAAGCATTTGTGGTAAAAGATATGTATTAGTTGTGGTAGATGATTTTTCCAGATTCATATGGACCTATTTCTTACGTGAAAAGTCTGAAACATTTGAGATGTTTAGAAATATGTTTGATCGTGTTGGTAATGTATGTGATGCTAGAATATCTCGTATAAGATCTTATCATGGCCATGAGTTTGAGAACTCACAATTTACAAGTTTCTGTAATGAAAAGGGAGTATGTCAGGAGTTTGCGGCACCAAAAACTCCACAGAAGAATGGGGTGGTCGAACGCAAGAATAGGACCTTGATTGAGATAGCAAGGGTTATGCTGAGCTCAAAACAAATGGCGAAATATTTTTGGGCTGAGGCAGTATACACCGCATGTTACATTAACAATCGAGTCAACATTCGACCAGACACATTCAAAATGCCGTATGAGCTACTTAAGGGAAGAAAACCTAACCTAAAACATTTTCGTATTTTCGGGTTTGTATGTTTTATCCTAAATGATAGTGAGTATCTAACAAAGTTTGATGATAAGAGCGACAAAGGTGTATTTGTCGGGTACTCAACGAACAGCGTAGCATATAGGGTATTTAACCTTCGCATTAAGGCAATACAAGAATCTGTTAATGTTGTCTTTGATGACGCAGGTGATATGAACAAAGAGATGGAAGCAGAAGACGACTTATATCAAGGGGGAGTTGTTTTACCTCCTGTTAAAGCCCAAACTGCTCCACCTAACACAGCATCCAGCAGTGATGAGGAAAATAATGCTACACAATAAGAACTAGAAGACGAACAAGATGAGGTTCAAGAGGTTACTCACCGCAGAAAACCTCCGGGAAGAGTTAGAGAAAGCCATCCATTGTCTCAAGTTATAGGAAATATTGAGGATGGTGTTCAGACCAGACGTAAACAGCTGATTAACTATAGAGACATGGCATGCTTGTACTCTGTGTGCTCCACAATTTCTGGTGTAACATGCTTTGTCTCCAAGTTTGAACCAAAAAATGTCAAGAAAGCATTGACTGATGAGTTCTGGATAAATGTCATGCATGAAGAACTAAATCAGTTTGTTCGTTGTGATGTTTGGTACTTTGTTCCCAGACCAGCCTACAGAAATGTTATCGGCACAAAGTGGATTTTCAAGAATAAATCTGATGATAAGGGAACAATTGTACGAAACAAAGCACGATTGGTGGCTCAAGGGTATACTCAAGTTGAAGGGGTGGATTTCGATTACACGTTTGCCCCAGTAGCAAGACTTGAGTCCATTCGGTTGTTGCTTGCTGTTGCATGTCATCTCAACATCAATCTCTACCAGATGGATGTGAAGGCAACATTTCTCAACGGTGAAGTAAAGGAGGAAGTCTATGTTGAACAACCCAAAGGATTTGAGGACCCTCACAAGCCTGACTATGTGTTTCGACTGAAGAAAGCACTGTACGGTCTTAAACAAGCACCACGTGCTTGGTGTGAACATCTCACAAATTTCCTTCTCATGTACGGATTTGTAAGAGGTGCTGCTGACCGAACATTGTTTATCAAAACGGAAGATCAACACATCCTTATTACTCAAATATATGTTGATGATATGATTGTTGGTTCTACATCACGTAACATGTTAAATAATTTTTCAGGTGCAATGTCCACAAAGTTCGAGATGAGCATGGTAGACGAGATCACATACTTCATTGGACTCCAAGTCAAACAAGGACCAGATAACATCTTTATCTCTCAAAGCAAGTATGTCAAAGAGATGATAAAGCGTTTTAACCTTGAAGGCACAAAGCACATGAAAACTCCCATGGGATCTACAGAAAAGCTGACTAGAGATGATGTTGGAGAGGATGTTGACCCAACACTCTACAGATCAATGATAGGGAGTCTGCTGTACCTAACATCTACTCGTCCAGATCTGATGTTTAGTGTATGTGTATGTGCCAGGTATCAAGCTAAACCCAAGGTATCCTATCTTAAAGCTGTTAAAAGAATCATTAGGTATGTTGCTGGAACATTAGATTTAGGAATCTTTTTTTCTAAAGAAATGAATATGAGTTTGATAGGGTTTAGTGATTCTGATTGGGCTGGAGATGTGGATGATAGGAAAAGTACAAATGGAGGTTGTTTTTATCTAGGTAACAACATTGTGTCATGGCATAGCCGTAAGCAAAACTGTGTTTCCTTATGCACTGTTGAATCCGAATATGTTGCAGCAGACAGCTGTTGCACACAACTGCTGTGGCTTAAACAAATGCTTAGTGATTATGGCCTAGAAAGCAATGACCTAGTTGTGTACTGTGACAGTATGAGTGCTATAAACAATTCCAAAAATCCTGTTCAACACTCAAGGACAAAGCATATTGACATAAGACACCATTTCATTAGAGATTTAGTGGAACAAGAGGTGATCAAGCTTGAGTACGTGAAAATGGAAAACCAAGTTGCTGATATCTTTACAAAACCCTTGGATCGTGAGAGATTCGTATACTTACGAAAGTCTCTTGGTCTTTGTTTCTGTCATTAATAGAGTGTGTTGTGCTACACCCATATTCATATCATTGTAATCTATATCAAAGGGTGTAGCTTGTGTGTCTAACTTGCTAGTATAACATCTTAGTCAACATGATCTGTCTACGGCCGCCTGGTGTCCTTTTATGTATATTTTTATGTAACTGTGTGGTAAACAATCCAAGTAGTTTGGGGGGCACTGCGTTTGCTGCGACGATGCTACCTTATCAAAGGATTGCAATTGCGACTGCTTTCGAGGGTGAAAGGCTTGGGGCACGGCGTTCGCTGCGACGATGTACGCTACACTCACTAACCCTTGAATTCTTGTAGTTCTGTACCTACTTTATCTATATGAACAGGGTGAATGTTGCAGAGATGTTGACACAATAAAACAAGCTAGACAGTTTTTATCAAAATGTTGTTCTCTAAAATGTTTCTCTCAATATCAGCAGCCTGTGTTTTCTGTATCGCATAATCTAGCATGTTCTCCTCAACATTCGTATTTCTCTTGGTAGTGGGTTATGATTGTCTAATAGCATGTCCTAGGGTTTTTCAGGATGAATGTGAAATGGCATAACACCTCTTTAGTTGAACCATCGCCAGACTGTTCTTTTCATCATTTTCTTTTCTGCCACAGCAGTCACCTTGCACACGAAACCCTAAAAACCCTATTCTCTCTTCCATATCTGCACGCTCTCCAAAACTGATTCAGTTTCTTTTTCTCGCCTCCTATACTTACAACAAAACACCCGACGCTTCCTTCACTCAAACCGTTCAGTTTCTAAAAATTCTTCACATTTGTCTTCTCTCGCATCTCTCCTACACACAAAAATGGCTACTCCACCGACCCCAGATGTTACTGCACTTCTCCAGGCCCTCCTAGCAGCCAACCCTACACTTCTCCAGGCCCTTCAAACCACCGTTGCACCACCACCAGTCGAAGCTCCGCCCATCTCCGACGAAGCTCCGCCCGTTTCCGTGGACGTTCAGCTCGTGTCAGTGGAACCACCAAACTCCAGTTGTACCCCCGACGGAAGAAATTCTTACTGCTCCTCTTCCAGTCCCTTCAGAGGCCATCCCTGATGCACCACCGGTGGTTGACACCCTTGCACCACCAGTTACGACTATTGCATTGGTAGAACACACTCAAGCGTCGCTGCCATCCAGATCATCCTCTCCGCCCGCCGCTCCTGCTCGCAAGCCCGCTACTAGGGGCTCCAGACTATCGACACACCATAGTATGGCCAAGAAGTTAAAGGGTCCCGTCCCCACTGTTGTCGTTCAAGATGACAGTGAAGACAAAGTTTCTTCAGCCCCAAAGCACCCGCGACTTCTCTCTGTTGCCGATGTCAAGGTTGAACCAACTTCTTCCGCCACTCTCACTGCCAAAGGCAAACAGGCGGTGCAGATTTTGGAGCTCTCTGATGCTCCCGACCTTCCATTGGATGCTGAAGAAACTCTCATCCTCCAATTCTACAATGAAGTGGCGGCGGTTAAGTGGAAACGACTTCATAACATTCCATGTGTAAGTGAGCGCACTGCTGATGAAACTACGTTTGAAGAAAACAATCTGCTATCCTTCTTCCGCTCCAGAGGGTTGTTGGGTATGGTTTTCGAACTCCTTCCTCTACTTAAATCTGTTGTGTGTCACTTCTATTGCAATCTACATCGCTCCTCTCCCAAGTTTGGCAAAGTGTATCTCTATAATTCCGTTTTTGATTTCTCGGCGGAGGCCATCAACACTGCACTTGGTCTTCCCAATGTTGAGAGCGACACTGCCCCCGATCTTGATGATGTTGCGAAACTGATCACGGGAGGCAAACGTTCAAAGTGGGTCCAACCTATGAAGTCGTCTTGTTTGCCGCATCTGTACTCCGTTCTACACAGAGTTCTTACCTACAATAGGATAGTCTCACCAAATGTTACTGTGGTAACACAACAACATGGGATGTTACTCTATCTAATTGGACTCAACAAACCGTACAACATGGGTCGTATCATCTTTGATCAGCTCTTCGCTCTCTCCATAAAACCGCAGATCACTTCTCTTCCATTCCTTTCTCTTATTTGCAGGGTACTAGAGCACCAAGGCTTCACATCAATTGCCCGGAGTCATGAGGCTACTCCTGCCCCAGTGTATACAATCCATCCCTCCCTCTTCAGCAAGAGCAAGGTAGCAGACCTACCCTGGCACAATCCTGATGCTCCCATCCCTGGTCCCTCCGGTATTCACCTGCCACCACAGACTGCACAGCAGTTAATTGGTGCTTTGTCTACCCTAGCTGCCCTTGTTCCTGCGCTCCAAGCCTGCCTCTCTTCACAACAAGGGGGAGAACCAGTAGCCACAGCAGCAGGGGAAGAAGCAGCAACAGGAGGAGACGCAGAGGAAGAGGAAGAAGACAGTAAGGAGGATGAAGATGATGGAAATGAGAGATTGTGAAGGATGAGGGTTTGGGAAGGATGATCGGATGTGGTCATAAAAACATTTTGCTGATGTGATGTTAAGGGCACCAAAAACAATTTTATTTTTATGTTTTTTCTTTACTTTTTGTGGATGCGTTTATTTTTTTGGAGGATGACTGTTGCAGCTCTAATCGTTTTTTTTTTTGATGAAATGGCATAGTAGTTGCTGCTTGAGATGTGTGATAGTTTTACGTGCATATTGCTATCTCTATCTATATTGCTACTCTTGAAGTTGTATGCAGGCACAAACATTCAGGGGGAGCTCTAGTGAAGAAAAGGATGTTGTGAAGAATGCACAAAACCAGGGGGAGTTTGTTAGGTATTTAAGATATATTGTTATCTGTAATGTTGACCTAACATGTGTGTTTTCGTGTTCTTCACAGGAATGTTCACTTAGCTTCTAACGCAGCATGGCAATTGGTGTTGATTCAGCGTCCAACTCGACAGCCACGTGTAAGGATGACTTGGCAGATGCACGAAGACGTGAAGGATGCACGGAGACTAGAGGGAAGACCAAGTCTTACTAGGAAGATGAGAGTTTTATGCTTAGTGGAATTCTATTCCACAAATCCAGGAAGCAACAACTGACTAAAGTAGTTCCACAATTCCAGGCAGATTTGCGGAGCACAACAAAAGAACTGCGAAAATTATGGAGACATGGGCCGAACAGTTACTACACTTATGGATCCAAGCCCATGTAGTCTATCTATAAATAATAGAATTCTTTCATTCAGTTAACACGGTTAGATAGACATATTTGCAGATTAAATTCGTAGTTTTAATTCTGTATGCTTCTTAGCTCGTAAGAACATACATTTAGTATTTTAGTGATAGTGTTGTAGTTATTGTTGTGTTCAACATTGTAATAGCTCAACACTTGTTTTGATTATTCTTTTTGGCCTTAAGGCTTCCGTGTAGGTTATTAATTGATAACTTACGCAAAAATTATCTCGTGTCTTCTACTTTAGCTTCCGCAAATATTCACTTAGAGTAGGTTGATCCACTTTCAGACTCCTATCGAGACGAGCTTCAATACTATACTTTTCAAATCATCCTTATCCTGACCATGAAAACACAAAAAATAAAAGAAAATAAAGAAAACTAAACCAAAATAAGAAATTACAACTATAAACTAAAAACGATTCAAAATGACTCAAAAAGAATGATAAAACCATCTAATAAACAATAATAAGACTAGTAAAATATACCTAAAATGAGTGTTTATCAGGAGGACGCACTTTTTTGAGACAGGTAGTTGGGACGAGTCTTGGGCAAGTTAGGCCACATTCTGTGAAAGAGATAAATTCCCAAAAGTTAACACCTTGAGCAAGGAACTTATGTGCTTAAGACAATGTACCGCGTAGGATCTGGACCTGATATTTTAAAGTTGAAGAAGAGGTTTCTTGAGCAACACATTGGGCAAATCGTTCGGAGACTCTCTATGTCCTAGATGGCGTACCTGACGAATGAGGAGCTAAAAATGAAAAATTTAACGAGATCTTGGAAGGAGCTGACGCAGATTCTAACCACAATGCACCAACAAGAAAAAATATGTTTCATTTATCCTGCCAGAGCCACATAAGGAAAGAATCAAGGTGGTCAACTACTAGAAATAATGGAATGCACTCAAAAAAGAAAGAAGATCTTCCATACAAACCTTAACCACAACCAGGACAAGTTGGATCATGAGCAACACAGAGCACAAGTCAGTATATTGAGCAATATGTCGAGGAGAACGTTCGTTCAAAATACTTTATGACAAGTGGAGAAGTTTGAAGTAGAAGAAAGGGAAATTTGGGCAAGTTGGAAGGTAAGGTGCGTACGATGCATGTCTTGACCAAGTTGGAAGATCCTGACAGCAGCGACAAAAAAAAGAAATAGATCTTTATTTCCTTGCACGATAGATATGCACGCTTTAGACCTTATTGATGACAGTGATGGATATATTTGGAGATATTTATGTAAGGAAACAACCTTAGTGTGATGGACCTGACTCATAGCCCACTTAGCTTCTATATAAGACCTTAGTCGCAGCAGCAGCCAACATATACAACAAAACGTGAAGTACGTGGAGAAGAGTCACTGCTGCACGAACCAGTCACACTCTTCATTCTTTTTGTTAGTGTATTACAAGTAGATGTTTTGAAATTCTAAGAAAAGAAGAAACGAAGCACTCGAGAACCCTTTTATTTTCTTGTATTTATTTGCCTTGGTCAGGGTTGGTTTTGCTTGAATTGTTCTTCATTCTCTATTTAATTCTAGTATGTTTTCCTTTTATCTTTCTTTATTGTTTCTTTTATTTATGTCTAGATAATTTTTATACTTGGTTTGGGTAAAACGAGTTTTATGCAAGGAAACAAATCCTTGGAAACCCTAGTTTGCCTAGAACGTTATGGGCCTGCATCATAGCCCCCTTAGTTTCTATGTAAGGCCCTGGTCGCAGCAGTAGTCAGCATATACAACAAAACGTGAAGTACGTGGAGGAGAGTCATTATTGCATGAACCACTCACACTCTTCGTTCTTTTTCTTAGTTTATTATAAATAGATGTTTTGAGAGTCTAAGAAAGGAAGAAATGAAGCCTTCGGAAACCCTTTTATTTTCTTGTATTTATTTGCCTTGGTCAGGGTTGGTCCTGCCATGAATTGTTTTCCATTATCTGTTTAATTCTAGCACATTTTCTTTTTATCTTTTCTTTTTTGTTTCTTTTATTTATATCTAGATAATTTTAATACTTGGTTTGGGTAAAATGAGTTAGGTGATCAAATCAATTTATCATGAGAGGAACTTGGTTAAATGAAGTTAAACATGTATCTTCCCTAAAACACTATATCGGATTCTTATATACCTTGACCAAACCTTAGCCGTTGTTCAATTGGTAGTGTCTTGGACAAAGGTGAGATTACAACTGCGCAAGCAGAAGCCCGAAGGAGACAGGGTGCTATCTTTACAGTCAGAAAGATTAGTGTGGTGGAGTGGATGGAGACACCTTGGACGAGACACCTGAAGAGCATTGAGTGTCTGAGATGGTTCTTCTTAAGTGTCCAGTTGGGTATATCCGAGTAGGCTTAGCTTGGGCGAAAGCCTGGGCAAGAGGGTAAGGGATTGAGTAACTCTCATCTTTTGGGCTAAAAAGGTATGTTGGGTGAGGCTTTGGCGGTTACGTGACGAGTAAAAAAGAAGGTTGCCTTAGTGATATGTAGACTGACGGGCGAACTAATGTCTTGCACTGTCCAAGTGACATATTGTATCGAATTGCGGAGGGGGAAAACCACAGTTTACATCTGCCTTTGACCAACAACATAAGCCGACAGCGAGGATCTTTGCGTCGACGACCAAGGGAGTTGATTGAAGCATAACAAGTTAAGCCCACTCAAAGTATCTTTTTTTTTTTGCTTTTATTTTATTTCAGGTCTTGGTTACTTCCCTGCTCAAGGCATGTTCTTATAAAAAATATAAAAATCATGACGAGAAATGAGAGAAAATACACCACTCCCAATAGGATCAACCATATACTTACCACTAACGGAATCTAGTGCAAATGATAGGAAACTTATAAATTTATCTCGATTAGATGATGACGATTGAGCCTCGACAGTGTGCCAAGTTCTAAGAGTACTACTACCGGAACGTAATCGTCTTACGATTTTTTTTTTTCTGGATTCGACTGAATTGCGTTGTATGAAAATTGGATTCTGCTTGGTTGGATTCTGTCGAGTGAATGCAATCTAAATAGGTTTTAGAAACTCTTTTGCTTATTTGAATGCACCAACTAGTTATGAAATTGTACTAACAGCCTCGACTCTTGTCCTAGCTCGTCGGAGAGCTAGATTTGCCTCAATTATTTGTCTCTTTCCTTCCGCTTTTCTCAAACTAGCTTCTGCTTCTTCAAGAGTTTCCTGAGCTTCTTGTGGATCAATATCACTATCCTTTTCCGCATCATTTACTAAAACAGTGACTATCAACTTTCTTCAATTTTGTATTACTTCGTAAAAGTTTCACTTCTATATTACTTTATGTTGTAATCTTGTCATATCTTGGTTTTTTTTTAACAATTAGACCCAACTCTAAAGACATAATTAATAACCAAGATTGGATTCGATGAGAGATAAGACTGATGATCAAAACCTAAAGGTAGAAACCACTGTAAAATTTGACAATTTTGCATATGCTATACACTAATGCTTCTTATATAGAGTTTACAATGGGCATGTCTGGGGCACAACTAATGGACTTGTTGAACTAGGCTTTGGCCAAATTTGGAAGCTCACTCAAGATGTAATTCTTAAGAGATTAGATGAGATATTGATGCTATATTCTTGATATTGAAATGATATACTACTTCCTTTGATTCTTGGTATTGGATAAGATCTAATGTGTAACTGAATATAGTTGCTGGTTATGGGCTTGGAAAAAGTTCATATTGTAGATTGGAGCTGAGGTTTGACCACTTGTGTTGTAGATCTGTTCCTTCACTGTGCACTGCACCACATCTTACATTAATATTATCTTTAACTCATTTTGCTTGATTAAAATTATATGAGGAATAAAATATAAGTAAATTTTTATCACATTTTTTAGATAAGGACGTCAAGAGACTCTCATGCTCCAATCCAGACCATCTATTTCTACGTATGATATATCACTACTATATGACATGTGACCCAATTCAAATTTAAGATTTATAATATATATTTATATTATAAATTTTAAATTTTAATTATGTCACATGTCACGATATTATTAATATAATATTAAAAAATAAATTATATTCGTTGTCACATAATATATAGCACTTTTGTAAATACTCTAGCTAATTGGACATTATTGTAGTACACACGTGGTTAGCCAAATTGTTCACAACAAAGATAAACAAAATGGCGATTAGCAAATAAGATTCAGTCTCTGTTATTATATTTGATTCATTATCAAATTTTGATATATACTTTTTATTTTTTCTTCAATCTCAAGTTTATATATTTTTTGTTTAATTTTATAGTTAGTAATATGAGTTTATCAGTAATATTTTTTTTGTTTAATGTTACTTTTAATTAAATTTTAAAATAGATAAATTCAAAATTATGATACTTATTCATCCAAGAAAAAGCACATTTCTCTACTTATTATGTTCATAAAAAAACTTGCACGTTTCTATTTTAATAGTTATACTTATCTTTTTGGGTTTATCATTACTTTCTAGTCACTAACATTACTTATTTAATTATAAATAATGTGAAACCCTCGTTCCACTCATAACATATTTAATTTATTTATCAATCAACCACTAATTTTTTTTCACTCACATACACATAGTTAATTAATAAATACTGTGAAATTTTTATTCCACCCACAATACATTAGAATCATATGTTAAAGCTCGTGCTGAATCCAAATATGCAAGTTATTCGTGGAGTAAAATTTTTTAAATTTTTAAATTTTCAAATAAATGTTAATTATGGTTTATTATATTATAAAAAAAATAATTTTAATAAATATTAATTATATGATACATTTTTTAATTAGCTATTTTGTTTGCTTTCAAGGGATGTGCAAATATTTATTTTTTGGGAAGTTAGTAGCCTTAACATATTTCATCTTGTGAGCTTTATTGTTATTAGTTAAAATAAAAAATGACTATTCTCCCTATCATTTCTATTACATTTCATTCTTTTTTTTATAAACCTCATAATTTTTTGTAAGGAGTACTCCTTTCGTCACATAAAAATGATCACGTTTTTTTTTTTGTCGTCTCATTAAAAGTGATTACTTTTCTATCAAAAAAATTATCTTTAAATACTACATAAATTCCACTTTTTTAAAACACAATAATTTATTTTCTTAATCTTTAATTCGTATCGAATCCCTAATTATGATCGATTTTAATGGGACGGAGAGAGTAATATTTATGTTTCATTCAATACCTCTCACATGAGTAAAGAAACAATTAAATCTTTAAAACTGGTGGAATGTATATTTCAAATTTTTATCACGTTCAATTTTAGCACTCTATTTCAATAAGAATAATCGTAATCTTGCCATGAATTTAAATACTAGAATATAACAAAGTTTTAGGAGACAGAAGGCCTTGGAATATTCATTATGTTTAATGTAATTAGATGATAGATAAGTTTACATGAAATTGGTCAGATGCAAATCTCTAATGTTATGATTTTAATTTATTAATTTTCGGTTCAATTTATATTATTTAAACAATTGGTTTAACTTTTTGTTCAAAAAAAATTTGATTGGTTGAACGGATGCACACCCCAAATGTTACAATTATGTGCTTCGAGAAGGCATGCGAAATTCAGATAAAATTTTCCTCTAACCAGATATATGAGAGTAAAAATAAATGTGGAATAATGACACGAATTTGATAACGGAGTTCGGCCAATTATGTCTACGTCTCCGAGCTGCTGCAGATCTATTTAAACAAGAAGATAATATAGTGTTTACAACACTCAACTCACAAACCGTTAACCCCGAGAAAATTACTATCTAATTTTCTCATACCAAAAGTTTACACTTAAAGTTTTCTCTCAACCCCAACTTCAACTCTTAACTCTCTTTTGCTCTCTCTTTTTTCACTCCGTTGTACATCTTAAAACACGAAGAATGGTACATATATATAGGCAGGAGATTTGGACATCCACATTAATTGTTGCGGCTCCTTTCTCCAATTTGTCAAGAATTGAGGGCTATAGGGTTGGAATTTCTTGGTGTAGTATTTCATAGCTCCACTATTGCAACCACTAAAAGAATAGTATAGCCGCAATAGTGGACTAACAGTCTCTCACTTGAAGACTGATTTCAATCTGTCTTCACACCTTGATTAATGCAGCAATTCTTCCGATCTTCGTCACTCTAGCAGTCCCACTGAAACTGAACACAACCTCAGTTTGTCGATGAATACCGTTTTCGTTAGCATGTCCGCTGGATTTTGAGCTCCGCTTATCTTCTCAAGTTTCAAAATCCCATCTTCCAGGAGTGACCGGATAAAATGATACCGCAGCTGTATGTGCTTCGTTCTGGAATGTAAAGACGGATTATTTGCTAGATGGATAGCACTTTGACTGTCACAATACAAGACATTGTCTTGTTGCTTCTTGCCCAATTCCTCCAAGAAACCTTGTAGCCAAACCATTTCCTTGCTGGCTTCTGTGATAGCAACATATTCTGCTTCAGTTGTGGAGAGAGCAACTATCTTCTGCAGCTGAGAAACCCAACTCACTGTTGTTCCACCAAGAGTATAGATATAACCCGTAGTGCTCTTTTTGACATCGATATTTTCGGCTAAATCAACATCCACATAGCCTGTGAGTGTCGTATCTCCACCTTTGAAACATAGTGCTATGTTAGTGGTACCTCGTAGATATCTGAGGATCCATTTGACTGCTTCCCAGTGAACTTTGCCCGGATTATTCATGTATTTGCTTACCACTCCCACTGCTTGAGCAATGTCTGGTCTGGTACAGACCATTGCATACATGAGACTTCCAATTGCTGAGGCATATGGCACTTTAGCCATATGTGCACGTTCTTCCTCCGTCTTCGGTGATTGGTCTTTGAAAAGCCTGAAATGAACACCTAATGGTGTACTTACTGGTTTAGCATCTTGCATGTTGAACCTGGAGAGTACTTTGTTGATGTACTCAGCCTGTGACAACATCAAAGTCCCCGAATTTTCATCTCTCTTGATCCTCATGCCAAGAATTTGCTTTGCATTACCCAAATCTTTCATTGCGAAATTCTTTGACAGTTCTTGCTTCAAATTATCAATCTCTTGCATATTTGAACCTACAACGAGCATGCCATCTACATATAACAATAGGATAATGAAGCTATTGTCAAACTTCTTGATGTAGCAACAATGATCTGCTTGGCATCTGGTGAAACCAATATCACTCATAAAACTATCAAAATTCTTGTACCACTGCCTCAGAGCTTGTTTTAAACCGTACAAGCTTTTCTTCAACCTGCACACCAGGTTTTTCTTGTTTGCTTTTATGAAGCCTTGTGGTTGCTTCATATAGATCTCCTCCTCCAAGTCTCCATGAAGGAAAGCTGTTTTTACATCTAGTTGAGCAAGATGTAAATCTCCGCAGCTACCATTTTCAACACTAGCCTGATTGTAGTCAGCTTCACGACTGGGGAGAAAATTTCGTTGTAGTCAACACCTTCTTTCTGCTGAAATCCTTTCACAACCAATCTCGCTTTGTAGTGTTTGCTCCCATCATGCTCTTCTTTTATCCTGAAAATCCATTTGTTATGAAGTGCTTTCTTGCCTGGTGGTAATTCGGCTAATTTCCATGTCTGATTTGACATGAGCGAGTCCATCTCATCTTTCATGGCAAACTCCCACTTGGCTGAACTCTCCACTTGCATAACTTCATCATAACACTCCAGTTCTCCACTATTGGTTAACAACAGATAGTGCAAAGAAGGCGAATAACATTGTGTTGGTTTGGGAATTCTGGAGGAGCGTCTTGGTCCTGGCGTGTTTGGTTCACCACCAACTGCTTCAGGATTGATATGAACATCTTTATCAGAAATCTCCTCAAACTCAACGAATTCCTCATTTGTTTCAGCTTTGTTGTTTGGGCTTCTTGATTCTGTTGTCATCCTATCCTTGTATATCACACTCTCATTGAATATGACATCCCTGATCCGGATGATCCTCCGATTTTCGTAGTCCCAAAATCGATAGCCAAACTCGTCTCCGCCATATCCAACAAAAATACATTTGTTAGATTTTGCATCGAGTTTACTTCGTTGAGGAGAATCAATGAGTATATAAGAGATGCAACCAAACACTCTCAAGTGTGAAAGATTTATCTCTTTTTTGCTCCAAACTTCCTCTGGTATTTTTCCATCTAACGGGACTGAGGGCCCACGATTGATCAAGTAGGCCGCAGTGTTGACAGCTTCAGCCCACAACATATTGGGCATGTATCCTCATGCTCCTGACACGTTCATTCATAGTTCTGTTCATGCGCTCTGCCACTCCATTTTGCTGCGGAGTCATGGGAATTGTTTTCTCCATTTTAATTCCACTATTTGTGCAAAATTCTCTGAACTTGTTATCTCGGTATTCTCCTCCATTATCAGACCTCAACCGTTTGACCTTCAAACCGATTTCATTTTCCACCATGGCTTTCCATTTTCTGAAGGTATCAAAGACTTTTGATTTCTTCTTCAGAAAATAAACCCACACCTTTCTTGTGGAATCATCAATGAAGGTGACATAGTATATACCAAGCCTGAAAGAGATGGAACTGGAGATGGTCCACATACATCGGTATGGACCAATTCCAACTTCTCTGTCTTGGGCGTCTTGCCAATCATTGTAAAACTGACTTTTTTTTGTTTTCCAAAGATGCAATCTTCACATAGCCCGACATCTACTTTCTTTAGATGCGGCAGCTTCCCTTTTGACAACAACATCTTCATCCCTTTCTCGCTCATATGGCCAAGCCGTTGGTGCCATAAATTGGATTCTCCATCAGCATCTGATACTGCAATGATATTCTCTAAGTTTGACGTTACATAGAGAGTACCATTTTTCTTACCCCGAGCAACGACAAGTCCTCCTTTGGTAATCTTCCATTCATGATCTAAGAAGATTGTGTAGTAACCTTCTCCATCAAGTTGCCCCACCGAAATCAAATTCCTTTTAAGACCGGGAACGTGTCTTACATTTTACAACTTCCAAGTTGTCTGATTCGGAAGCTTCAAACGGATATCACATCTTCCCTCTATCTTTAAAGCTTCATTGTCAGCTAGATGAACCTTCCCAAAATCACCACTGACGTAGTTTCCATGATTTCTCGACATGGGGTGGCATGGAATGATGCCCCTGAATCCAAGATCCATGATTCAATCGGGGTGTTGACGTTAAGAATCATAGCATCGCCTGCTTCTTCGGCTACGTTGGCAGATCCTTGTGCACCACCATTCCTTTTTGGTGCTCGACAATCCTTCTTGAAGTGTCTCAACTTGCCACAATTAAAGCAGCTTAGATCTTTCTTTCTCGATCTAGATTTGCCTCTTCTAGAATTGGATCTGTTGCGATTGAAATTCTTTTATGACGTTCTTCCTCTGGACTCGGTATAAAGAGCCGAAGAGGTTGACACTTCACCCAATTCCCTCCGCGAAATTTCTTCACTCAATACCAGATCTCGAACATCATCAAATTTTAGTTTGTTGTTTCCCGATGAACTGCTAAATGCTGTAACAGTAGCATTCCAACTGTCTGGTAGAGATGATAAGAGAATCAAAGCTCGAACTTCATCGTCAAATTCAATCTCCACAGAACTCAACTGAGTTGTGATTGTGTTGAGTTCATTTAGATGTTGAGCCACCGATGCACCTTTTGTCATCCGTAAGTTGAATAACCGCCTCATCAAATGGACTTTGTTTGAGGCCGACGGCTTTTCGTACATATTGGAGAGAGCCGCCATAAGACCCGCCGTGGTCTTTTCTTTTGCTATGTTGAAGGCAACATTGCGGGATAATGTTAGTCGAATGACTCTGAGGGCTTGCCTGTCGAGGAGAATTCAGTCCTCATCCTTCATGCCCTCTGGTTGTATTCCTGAGAGAGGTTGGTATAGCTTCTTCTAGTACAAATAGTCTTCAATCTGCATTTTCCAGAATCCAAAGTCCGCACCATCAAACTTTTCGATTTTCACCTTTCCTTCGTCTGCAGCCATTGCTCCCACTCGAATCTGGACTCCTTGGGATCGTTTTCGATTTTGTGTTTCAGCTAAGCACCGTGTTTGAAACACCTTTTATCGAAAAACTGGAACTGTCGAAATTTTTCACTATTCACGGAATTCACTATTCACGTGAATAGTAACAACGAAAAAAAATATCGAAAGTATCTGCCACCAATGTGGCTCTAATACCAGTTGTTGGGAAATTCGGATAAAATTTCCCTCTAACCAGATATATGAGAGCAAAAATAAATGAGGAATAATGACACGAATTTGATAACGGAGTTCGGCCAATTATACCTACGTCTCCGAGCTGCTGCAGATCTATTTAAACAAGGAGATAATATAGTATTTTACAACACTCACAACACTCAACTCACAACCCGTTAACCCCGAGAAAATTACTATCTAATTTTCTCACACCAAAAGTTTACACTTAAACTTTTCTCTCAACCCCAACTTCAACTCTTAACTCTCTTTTGCTCTCTCTTTTTTCACTTCGTTGTACATCTTAAAACACGAAGAATGGTACATATATATAGGCAGGAGATTTGGACAGCCACATTAATTGTTGGGGCTCCTTTTTTCAATTTGTCAAGAATTGAGGGCTATAAGGTTGGAAATTTCTTGGTGTAGTATTTCATAACTCCACTATTGCAGCCACTAAAAGAATAGTATAGCCGCAATAGTGGACTAACACTTAGACACATTGAAATGTTTATAAGTTATAACTTAATCCGTCTCTCATTAAAAGTAACTTGTTTTTTTCACGTAAAATAAATAATAATATAAAAAATAAAAAGATAATAAGATCTACGCATTTAAAAATTACTTTTTACCAATTTTGAAACAAAACAATATAATCAAAAAATTCAAAAAGGAAATATTAAACCTTGTACAGTTCTGGCATTTCATTCTCTTAATAGATAATTTATATTCGATTTATTCAAGATTCTTACGTTTCATATTTTATTTTGAACGAACTAGTTCATAGCTTCTAGACTTTCTTTTTATGTTCAATACATTCAATTCTACATTAAACACCATCGCTTATATTATTTATTGACAATCATTTGTTAGCATCAATGTAGCTATCTATACGACCAATATGTTTAGATGAAGATGGGTTTTATATATATACATACACACTTTGTCTGCATATATAAAGTTGAAGCCTTGAAGCATCTTATACGTACACAAGACACGTGGAGAATAATATTGTTTAAAAATTATTTGAACTAACGACTTTACAGCTATAGATTAGTTAACTAAAAGCCTTAATTAAACCTTTGGCTATGAACACAAACAGCGAGTACGAAATTAATTGGTAATCAGTTACCCTCAAGGTAATTGATCAAATGATAACAAGTCTTGTAGGGGTGTTTAAATCATAACCGCCGGAATTACAATCATAACTAGCAGTTTCGGGAACTATACCTGTCGTCGTTGGATTGCTTCTGAACCGTATTTGTGTAGGGAACGGTTTGATTTCGATTCCAAAATCGTGATTCGGCAGTTTCGAATCGTCGGTTCCTCAATATTTTTTTAATGTGATTTTCCTATACCTAATACAATGCATCTTATATTATATATAATCATTATTTATAACACACAAATTACATTTTAACTTGTACATTCTTGTAAAAGTACACATTTTTTTAAGACGGTTCTATAAGAACCTGCAGTTGTCTGTTTGGAATCGGTCGAACCACCTTGGATGATTTCGATTTTGAACAGTGAACTATAGTAACCACAGTTCAATCACGGTTCCAAAATAATTAATAGAAATGTGAACCGATGATTCGGTTACTGTTCGAACTATAACTATAATTAATGGTGAACATACACTATGAATTAGGAATTAATTAATTTAAATTGTTGATCTCTATATAATCTATGGTACAAATCATACATAAATTTATGTATAGAATAATATTAAAATCATGATTTATTGATTAATGTATATAAATATATTATTGTAATATTATACAATAAAAATTTTATATATAAAACTTTAAAATAATATGCAATAAATTTGATTCCTTATTCTCAACGAATCTTATCTTTACTCCCTATCCCCTCAATATATTTAAAGTGGTTAAAACGCACATTAGTATTTAGTGCATGCATGTATAGAAAATACATAATTGTTCTGTGCATATATAAATCGATCTAACGCAAGAAGGGTTCGTTGCTGATATTAATATATACTAATTAATACAGTAATACTAGTGGGGATGTCTTCTTCAAACTAGACAAATTGTACCAAATATTCCTCAAGCTTGACTGGTATATATGTGCTGAAGAACACTAACCATTCAATTAATTAATTAATCTCTCTTTTGAAACCATAAATTAATTAGCCCTTTCTCTCTCTCAATCATATTCCTCCATCCAACAATCATTAAATTTTCTCAACTTGGATATCCAATTGCACTATTATGTGACATTTCAAATTACAGTGTTAATTGTGTAGGAATCGCTTTATCTTATAAATACATTTTATATGTATTTATAGTGGTCAATGTAGTTTGACCAATGTTTAAGTGACGTGGCATTTAATTTTAAGGAAATTAAATGACCTAGGGTCGATCTACGTTTCGAGTAGATGATCGTGGTATATTTATTTTCTCTAAACCGATTCCCGGTGAGTGAGAAAAAAAAGTTTAAAGTTAGTCACTTAAAGTATGGAGTTATGTGTTTGGAACTAAAGGTGAAGAGAAACTCTTGTCCCACATTGGTTATAAAACCAACATTCATCATGTATATAAGGAGAGAAGAAACCTTATGGTTTGACAAGTTGGGTCAAGGATCACATGTGCCATCTTCACTCGACTCGGCTTCCAGATTTTTCTCTATTTTTTACTCTTCCCAGATTATATTTTTCTAACAAATTGAACATATCCTATCGTGATCATCACATGTACTCTATTATTTATGGAAATTCATGAAAAAATTGTAACCTCTTGCACGAATAGAACGTAATTCTATAAGGTAGTTTTTAAAAAGAGATAATGGTACAAAATACGCAATATTTTCTTATTTTATGCTTTATAAAAAACATAATGACATAGTCATAAGTAACCAGCCATTTAATATAGTAAACATTAAATAATAGTCGATTTAATTTTAAATCAATTATAGTTACTTTTATAATGTTTGCCCCTATTATGTGTTATAACTGAATATCTAGACGTGAAAAAGAACACAATAATAAATGAAGAACAAACACTATAAGTAAATTACATATGCAATGTATAGTGGTTTGTCGATAATGTCTCAACTATGTCCACTTTCAGAATGAAGAAATTTGTATTTACCAAAGAAATATAAGAAATAGAAATTATAAAGAAATTAGCGATTAGTGTTTCTCACAATATTACAAATTCAAACATTGATATCATAAAAATATGTTGGATAAACGTAACCCTAGTACAAAGTCAAACAACTTGGGCCCATAACATGAGTCCAAACAAATATATCAGTCTTCAGAAAAACAGACAAGGCAAGAAACACATACATTGATGAGCATAACATCTCAAGATAGTAATGAACTCAGATGAAGTCAGTGGCAGAGCCACACTATGGATGGGTGGGGCAATACTAAAAAAAATTCATTTACTAGTAATTTGGTAAAATTTTATGAAAATTATGTATAAATTTATAAAAATTATTAAGATCTTGTCCCACCAAATTTTTTTAAAAAAAAGGGGGCAATGATTTTACCCCTCCTACTTTAGAACTAACAATACCAATGAGAGTCATTCATATCATCCTAACATGAACTCTATGACATATGTACTATTGATACAAATGAAGTTTGTTCGTCCCATTAGTACAACATTGTGAAATTTTAAATCTGATTTTTGAACTTCCATCATCAATGCAATGACGGCGGCGGCGGTGGCGGTGACGATGAGAGTGACTGCAATGGTGGAGTTGGTGGTCGAAGAAGATTGTCGATGACTATTGTTAATGTTTTGTTATCTTAAATGAACATAAAAATGTAACATTAATAATACTAAAAGGAAATTAGAACGATGTCGTTTTATGTACATGATGATTCATGTATATTATGAATCCAATGGATATTATTAATCCACAATTTATGAAATTAAAATAGAAACCGCCGGTTGCATTGTCGAGAAACAATGCAACAAGGGTATTATGATACATATATTGGTGATGCAGTTTTAGTGGGATGCCGAAAATTCAAATTGATTTCGAATCCCATTAATTTCTCAACTGCATTAATTAGGGAAAACTTCATTGTGTACAAAATAACAAAAATATAACACGATGCAAATGATATATGTATATAATGCAAAAGAAAATTTATTACAATGCAATTACGTAAAAAAAATATACACATGATCATATTTTATTTAAACAAACAATGGAATTACTTATATAATTAATGCAAAAAACTATAATATCTAAATGTAACATACTTCAGACCATTTCTCAATTGCATTAATTTCTCTAGATAATGCAACATAAACAATTAACGAACACAATGCAAATGATATATGTATACAATGCAATTACATAAAAATATATACACTGATCAATTAATGCGCGTAAAAAAATCAAGAAATAAACTATATTATAGTAACTTACATCCTAAATTTATGTATCATGGAATTAATTATTTGCTTTCAATCCATATTATATAAGGAAATTAAAATCTCTACTATCTCTCCCTAAAAACCGACGCTGAGTGGTTTATTTAATGATATGATTTTTCTCTCTCCTATTGTAATTACGTATTTAACCTTTGATTGATATTTATGAAATATTTTATTGATTTAAAAATACAATATATCCAATTAAAAAGGGGCCACACAATTTCAATTATAAATAACCCATATCACTTCCTATTTTATATTAAAATATCACTTTATATATGATCTATGGTGTTTGGATTTGACATTAAGAAATGGTATGGTTATCATGTTGTCATGAAAACAACTAAACACGCAAGATCTTGGGTCCATATATGCATGTTAGCCTTGAGGGTAAAAATTGATAGCAACTATACTTGTAAGCTAAAATCCAATTGGGTACATGTAAAATTAAATATTCATAGGCCTATTAAAAGTCCATGGAAATGCAATATGTATATATATATATATATATATATGATGTTAGCCATGTGTTTGAAGAATCCAAACCTGTCAATTGCAGACGCAAATGTAATGCACATATATTATTTATATTAATATATAGTGCGAATGGGCTTCTCCATGTGCTCCCATTTCCCCTTAAGCCATTTCCCAACATGCATACTATACATTTTGATTCCTTCCATCTCTCTCTCTCTCTCTGTGTATATATCTATATATAATATACAACTCCATCACCATATCTATACATAATACATGTATTCGAAGTCCCTAGCTAGATATACCTTATAAACACATGAGAGTGATCGAGCACATTAGAGTTGAAGCATATGTATGGAATTTGAAGGTGTTGGTCGTGGTTATTACCAGAGACTTGAAAATGGTGATGATAAGAAGGGGAAGCGTGGGAGAGTGAAGGGAGTGAAGCTATGGCGGCGTTCCAGAAGGCTCAGTTGGAAGCCATTTTCGAGAGTGGTAAGGTTGTTGTCGAGAAAGATTGGTAGGTTTTATGGTGGTTTTGTGAGAAGAATAAAGATGATGGATGAGCCCATACTCATCTTGTCTTGCCAGTGGGGCCTACCTGTTCTTTCCCACTCCTCCATCTCTCCCTGCACAACAACACTGCTTTACTAGTTTCATCTATATACCTATATCTATATCTATGCTTCAAATGATGATGATGATGTATTCTTAAGTTCCAATTCTACTATATATATTACCTTATAAAGTTTTTATTCACACTCTACGCTACGTACTTAAGCCAAAGTTGAGCGATCGGATTTCGCTTAAGTTCCTCCCAATTTTTATTATGTTTTTGCAAATTCAGTAAGTTATTGGTACTTTTTTTTTTTCCTTTCTAATAGTAATGTACACTTGTGCTTAGTTAAATTAATTAGTGGTATTTTATTTTTCCGCTCGAGCTTTTTCTTCTTTAGTGTTTGACCTGGAGCTCAACCCTAGTTTAAACTTATTATTAGTTATAAACTAGTATGCAAGTATGCAGTCTCGTGTGTGATGCGCAGATAATTAATTAATGGATAGTTAATATTCATTTCATTCATTAAAAATATATTGAGAGCGAGAAGTTCAGTATAAATTTAAAAACATATAATATATATATATATTCTAAATGAAACATGTTTAAAATATTGAGTTTTTGTGTAAACATATTGAGACACGAAAACAACCAATTCTTGATTAACAAACGGATAATAAGAACACACTCTTAGTAAATGAGAGAGTATTACTTAATTTGAATAATAATAACCGATTTAATAGTAATTAAATTATATTAAACTATATAACTATAATACAATGATGTAATTATTTTTTTTACTATTCATACATCTATAAAATATAATTTCTAGTGTCAAATGATTTGGTTGAATTGAGCTACCCTTAAAATCAAATATTCACCAAAAAAAAAAAAAAATTAAAAGTAACGAGTGTATTCTTTATGGTGAATTAAAATGAATAACATGGTCAGGTGTATTAAAAAGTTGTTTGATTAAAAATAAATTGTATATTGTGTAGAATTTGTCTTTCACTTGATTTATTTTTAATGATTGAATTGTGTGTAGTGGGTGAATCACTTACCAAATATAAATTAAGAATAAATTATTTGACAATATTGTACCGATAATGAGATAAAAAGAGCAAAATGAGTAATAATTTTATCAAATAGAAAAAATAGAAATGAACAAGTTTACGAGTAAATTAATACATGTATAATAAATATATTATATTTTTTTAAATGATTATAATACGTTAATATTAAATTTATTTATTGCATATCATAAACATAGTGCATCATATAATACATGAAAACACATTTATCCAAAATATAGGTTATATTTATACATAGAATGCGTCATAATAATATGCATAACACATTCTTTCTTTTTGTAACTTTATTTGCAAGGATGACTTTTTACAGAATACAATAAGATGTATTTTATGTTTCTTAATTGTCACTATGTATCTCCTTTAATTAATAAAATCTTTCGTAGAACATATTCATGGCGGGAACGTACATTATTGGGATGCTACTTATCTGAGCAATGATAGCTCTAATGAAAAGTCTCAATGCAATGAAGAAAGTGCAACAATAAATTAGAAGTTTGGTAATAAGTAACAATAGCATAGATGAAGATGATATCAAAAGGTTACCATATCTAAAAGCAATTGTGAAAGAGACTAAGATTGTATCCACCTGTACTATTGATACCAAAGGAGACAACAAAGGCTTGCATCAAGATTTCAGGTTCATTCTATTTGGATTAGGATGAAGAATTTGTGTGGGTATTGGTCTAGCAATAGCTAATGCAAAGTGGCACTTGCTAACATTCTCTACCTTTTCAATTGGGAAATTCCTCATGGAAAAATAAAAGAAGATATTGATACTAAGACCTTAGCAAGACTCGTCTTGCATAAGAAAAACCCACTTTATCTACTTCCCAAAACCTATGTTTGATCATTTTGGCTTTGTTGTAATGAAATAACAATGTAAATTTCAATAATAAATGTAGTAATATACTACCTTCGTCCTACTAAAATAGTCCTATTAGTTTTCAAATGGGTGTGCTTTATGGAAAGTATAAGACTACTTTCATGGGACGGAGGAAGTATTAAGATTAATGTTTTGTAAGCACCTTAACTTTTGTCCTATTATGCTCTATCATTTATAGTATGGACCCATTCATACAATATACACAACTCATATAAAAATAATAAATCTAGTTAAAGTCAAAGTATGTATACTCAATAAACCAATGGTTTTTACATAGAATAATCATGTACGTATCAAACTAAGTACACTTAGTCTACAAAAAACTCGTACACAAAATCAAAATACATTATATGATAATCGTGTTAGATCAAACTATATTTTTTTTGGACTAAAGAATATAACATGTTGGTCCTGAAACAAGTATATACTGAGTGTATGAGGGGCGTGGGGGCGGCGGGGGGGGCGGCCACACACCAGTTAAAACTTTTCAGATTAAAGAATTTTCAGTGAGCTTCTCAAATCTGAAGGGAGGTAGTTTCAGTAAGAGTTGTAACTTTAGATAGTAATCCTTCAGTCTACACTTAGTGTTTGACTGATGGACTAATATCTTAAGTATATCAGTTGTCGGAGCTCAGTCGTTATCACTCCGACAAGATAAATTTATAAGTCCAGCACTCTTCACTAGGTTCCGCTAGTGGCAAGTACATGGTCGATCACACAGGTAGTTGGTGGATTCCTCTCTCGATGTCACAATTTTGGGTTTTGATTCGGGTCTTGCCTTGGGCAATATGTGTAACCAAGCAGAATAGTAAAAGTTGTAAAAGTAAATAACTGAAAGAAAACACTAAAAGAGTTAAATGAGAAAGCAACTTGACTCGGGTTAGAGTCCTTGAGCATTGACTTATGTCTCGATCATTGGTGCAAAGTTATTCGTTGTCTCGGCAAGTCATCAGTTAAGGGCAGGCGTAAGAATGAGGTTTTACTCCTACCACCCAAACGCATCACTTTAGTCATCGTCACGTAGCCACTCAAGCTCCACCCAACACATCTTTTCAGCCCAGAAGGTAAGGGTTACTCACTCC